>JAPMLY010000160.1:250000-313884 GCA_026401115.1 Tetraselmis chui | reverse complement strand
TCGAGAAGGGTACTCCCAAGACTCGTTTTATAGGGACGAGGGTGAGTGGACGAAAGACAGTCGGATTGAAGCCATAGCTGGGTAATTTTGGCCTTGATCGCCCCAGTGACCCGCGGGACTCTGAGCTCCGACTGAGACTAATCTCTGAGTTGCATCAAAATTTTTCAGCTTGTCACACATGAGTTGCTGGTACTCTTGCTAAAGCGCTCGGCAGATTTTTGTGGAAGCGAATTCGCGCCAAGATGTGAAAGGTTTTGTGAGCGCTGCGTCGTATGTCGACGAGCAAAGATTCAACCACAAATGGATGCGACTCTTTAGCCTTTGCCTATTCCACCCATGCCGTGGCACATTGTTGGGCTTGACTACTTAACACATTTGCCATTGGGCAATGGCTTGGACAATGTGCTGATTGTGGTCGACCATCTAACTCCAATGACCCATTGTTTCCTGCCGTGTACATAGAGCATAACAATAGGAGAAATTGCCACTTTGTTTTTAAAGGGAGTCTACATAATACACGAACTGCCCCGAGTAGTGATTAGTGATCGCGACTTGAAACTCGTCGGTAGCTTTTGGCAGACACCGTGGACTAGTGGAGACGCCTAGGCACGCGACTCAACATGTCTTCTAGCCGACACCCGGAGACAGACGGACTTACGGAGCGCATCGACAACGCATTTCAGCAACGTCTACGCTGCTTTTGCTGCTACAACGGTTCGATCTCGACAAACTTAAACTGCCTCAAGTAAAATTTGCGTATAGTGCTACTCTTGCGCTTGAATTTGAGCACACACCCTTCGAGGCAAACCTTGGATTTTATATAGAGGAGCCACATGTTGTTCAACATACGACCTTCAATCCCGGTTTCGCAAGACGCGTCAGAGCGGTTAAGATTATTACATGAGGTACACGCTCTGGTACGTTTGGTGTAACATCTACACAAGGATGAGATGCAAGCTCGTTCATAACCGTCGACAACCCCGTACTTCGTTCGAGGAGACAAGGTGACACTCGTTACAAGGAATCCCTTTTTACGGGGACAACTAAACCGGAAGCTACGTGATAGACAGCTTGGGCCTTTTATAATCGAAGACGAAATTGGAAAACACAATAAAAATTACGGTTACAAACGACAATTCGCTTACACCCTATGTTTCACGTTAACAATCTACGACCCATCTCTACAATTTTTCTTCGGCGTGTTGTTTCTCATGTGACTACTCCATGAGGTGAAGATGACGAGTTCGAAGCCTCTCACATTCATGTTGTGTGCATCAACTCGTTACCTCGACGACGAGGGAAATACTTTACCTTCATGACGCACTTCAACGATGCCGATATTCCACATGTATGGCACCGGTTAAACGAAATACATCGTACGACGGCGTTACAAGATTGGAGACGCCCCAATGGCATACTCATGCGTACAATAAGGCTAGGGATCAAGTGAATTTTGTCGATGTTGATGGTAATGATATTTTGCAACGTCGATGTTGATGGTATTGATATCTTGGATTGTCGATGTTGATGGCGTTGATAGTTTGAGATGCTGACATCGATGGCAGTTTAAGCCGATATTATCGCCGATATATCGATATTTGGGACGATATATCGATACATCGGGCTTAAATAATCAATACTTTACATTTTTTTGATAATTGATGGCATTGATGCGAACACTACTGCCATCGTGTCGATGTCGATGTCGCAACCTATCACATCGATGGCACTATCACCATGTGATGATGATACTATCGACGATGCATCGATGGCTGATCCCTAGCCTTAGCGTACAATGACTTTAGGCACGCTCATCCACCGCGCATTCGTGAGTCCTAGTAAATGCTTCAATAAAGCAGCCAAGACCACGGTGGTTAGCCCCACGGCTGGCCTCATTCATCCGTCAAGAGGGGGAGGGTACGAGTGTGACGAGTACAATAATGCAAGAGTGGATTACATGTAGTGATGATACATGTACTTGCTACTAATTTGATTCGTGCTTTTCCATCGGAAGAACGTACTACATGGTTACGTTGCCACTGCAATTTAGCGAGGGCATTGTTATGTAATGTACTACTAATACCTCCCGGTACGTCCAAATGTACGCACAATTAATCTAACTAGCTACAAGACGCGCTAGTGTGATTTCCCGAGACAGACGAGACTCGTCTCTCGTCTGCTTAGACCGTTACAAGAGCCATGTCACATGGCACGAGATCCATGCGAAAACACGTGCAAGCTAGCTAGGCTAGACAAATTTAAGCTTAGTGCAATGGAGGGAGGTGACAAAGCCATTTACCCCCTTCCTATACAGGAATGATAACTTTTTCTTAACTCTTAACGCTACCCGGTACGGGTACAGTGGACGGTCAAGATTATGTCCACATGTACCCGCGGCGATCTGACGGTCCACGTAAAACGAGTATCGCGATTGATAATTATCATTCCTAATGATAACTCTAGCGCTCTTCAATCCCGAGCGGCTTCGGGATTGAAGAGCGCTAGAGTTATCATTAAAAACAATAATAACTTTTCCGTCCCGTACGGTACGTTTTTGTGGCAGTCGCCCGCCTGTAGCCTCTACCACCCGGTCTGACCGCAAGTGCGGACCATCATCTCGAGAGCCCCGCCCGCGTGCCCCGCTTGTGCGCACCCGTAGGCGCACCCACAGGCGCCCAAAGGACCCACAGGCGTCTACACTACACGCCCGCAGCGGTCATGGCGCCACAGCACGAACGTGCTAATATGTGGAGCCCCTCAACTAGCAGCGGGATGCGGCCCCGCGTGTCGCCCGCCGCGCGCTGGGGGGGATACCCCTTATGCACTCACAAGCGGGGAACCGTCTCGTAGAGGAGGTGGTGCTGTGGCCCGCCGGGTTGAAGGTGGTCGGTCGCGCTGCCAACGTGCGCCGCGTACGCATGGTCTGGCGGCAGCGGCTGCACCAAATCGGCACCGGGTCGCAGTTCCCGCGCGAATCCGGTATCGTGTACAAATTGTATGATGACGGAATGATAATTTTATCATTCGCACTGTATAGGACCACGGCCGCGATAATGATAATTGTCACCCAGAAAATTAAGGAATGATAATTATCATTCATGTATAGGAAGGGGGTTATTCAATCCCTTTGTTCAATTACAAAATAATGTTAAACAATTAATATTTGGCCATCTTCCATCTCTTTCTCTCCATCTACACTCTTATGAGCAGAAGCAACAACATAATAGAAAATATTTGCGTTGGTAGTTAGCTCTTGACAAGCTAGATGCCACACTTTGTCTTCGGGCCGTGATTATTGGCCGTGGGGCCGCGGACTCAACATGGACTGGTTATCTATTGTCAAACACCAATATTTATCAATGTATAAGAATATGATGGCAAAGTTATTCATATTGAAATTGAAGTTGTTTACAACATGTACCGTGTGTGCCGGTCTACAAATTAGAAATTTGAAATTGTTTACAACATATACCGGGTGAAACCGGTTGCTGTCTCTGGCCCCCCTGTATGTGCCGTTAATGGTCTTACATTAACGGGAGCTAGACCGTGAACCACTGATCCCAACCTCTCCATTGGGAGTAGCGATACCGTCTAAAACATACACGTAATCATGTATTTATAATTTTACCACTGATCTATACGTTTTTTTTTTTGATACAATATGAAATATAAAATGTCGCTAGTCTCCACGAAGCGCGGCCTCCTCCCGCCGCTGCGAGGTAGCTGTTCAGCTAAGCCGGTCAGCTTGTGCTAGTCGAGTCGGACCTGCCTGACCTTTGCTCCTGTGCGACTCCGGTCGTGCCAGTATTGGGGGGAAAGGCATGTAAAAACCCCCCTCGCTCTGGTCGTCGACGGTCCCGACTCGACCCTTGCACATCCCCGTCCGAGATATTAGTCGCTCCTCCTGGCGCAACTCGCCACCTAGCTTAGCCTTCTTTCCTCCTGCGGGGGCTGGGAAGAGAAAATAGCTAGGCCACAAACGGTGTCCGGCTGGCTCTCTTGCTCCCGAGCCAGATTTTCTCTTGTCCCCTGTCCATTCGCCGTCTGTTTCCACCACATATCTGATCGCGTTGTGCCGTCCGTACCCTCCCCCGGTGGTTTACGTTGTTAGGGGCCCGCCTTTACGAGCAATGTGCCGTTACGATAACCCTAGGCACACTGCCTGAGGCAGCCTGTCGATAACCGGGTACCGACTAGGGGAGGGGTTGGAATAGCACAAGGATCGAGTCGCCGTTCCTCAAAAGATGGTGGGTACGGGTATATGTCCCCATACCCCCCCCCCGTACCGGGTTTCTCCGGCGGCGGGTGATCCTAAGGACTGCCGCCGCCCGACCGTGCCGCTCCTCCGGCTGCGACCCACCTCCGCCATGCGTAGCTTCGGGCCTCGCCCCCAGGGGAGACGTAAAGCTCTCGCAGGGCTGGCGACAGCGAGCGAGCGCCGTGCCCTAGTGCTGCTTCCCTGCTGTCCGCCGCCAGCTCCAATACCCTCGTCCCACCGCTGATCCGTCCGTACCCTTCTTCGCCAAAAAACATTCCGCATACCTCGTTCCCGTTAGGACGGGAGAAATTTGAAATTTGAAATTGCTTACAACAATACCAGTATAAACCGGCTGCTGTCTCTGGGCCCCCCCTTTTGCTATGCTCAACCTGTAGTTGGACTTCTAAGCGTGAGGTAGACCGTAAACCACTAATCCCAACCTCTCCAATGGCAGTAACGATACCGTCTAAAACATACCTGTATCCAGGTATTTATAATTTTTTGATCTATACGTATTTTTTTTTTGGATACAGTATGAAAAATAAGATGTCGCTAGTCTCCACGTTACGCGGCCTGCTCCAGCCGCTGCGGGGTCGCTGATCAGCAAGGCTGTCCAGCTGAAGCTGGGCGAGGCGAACCTGCCTGACCTCGGCTCCCGTGCGACTCCGGTCGTGCCGGAGCTTGGGGGGAAAGGCAGGTGAAAAACCCCCCTCGCATAGGTCGTCGTCGGTCCCGCCCCGATCCGTGCTCCACCCCGCCCGAGATATTAGCCCCCACCCCCGACGCAGCTCGCCACCTAGCCGAGTCTTCTCTCCTCCTTCGGGGGCTGAGAAGAGAGAATAACTAGGCTGCAGACGGTGTCCGGCTGGCTCTCCTGCCCCCGAGCCAGATTTTCTCCTGTCCCCTGTCCTTCTCCCGTCTGTTTCCAACACCTATCTGATCGCGCTGTAGCCGTCCGTACCCTCCCCCGGTGGTTTACGTTGTTAGGGGGTCGCCTTTACGAGCAGTGTGCCGTTACGATAACCCTAGGCACACTGCCTGAGGCAGCCTATCGATAACCGGGTACCGACTAGGGGAGGGGTTGTAAGAACACAGGGATCGAGTCGCCAGTCCTCAAAAGATGGTGGGTACGGGAATTTTTCCAAAAACCCCCCGTACCGGGCTTTTCCGGCGGCGGGCGATCCTAAGGACCGCCGCCGCTAGACCGTGCCGCTCCTCCGACTGCGACCAGCCTCCGTCCTGCGTAGCATCAGGCCTCGCCCCCAGGGGAGACTTAAGACTCTCACAGGGCTGGCGACTGCTAGCGAGCGCTGTCCCAAGCGCTGCTTCCCAGCTGTCCGCCGCCAGCTCCAACACCCTCGTCCCTCCGCTGATCCGTTGGGTACGGACATTATTTTAGTGTCCAAAAAAGCCCTCCGTACAGGGCTTTTCGGCGGCGGCTGATCTCGAGGATCGCCGCCGCCTCCTGTAGCCGCTCCTCCGTCTGCGACTAGCCTCCGTCCTGTGCCATGTCTTGCCTCACCCCTCGGTGAGGTTCGACCGGCACAGGGCTGGTCGATAGCTAGCGAGCGCCCTTTCCTGGCGCTGCTTCCCGGCTGGCCACCACCAGCTCCAACACCCGCCTCCCACCGCTGATCCGGCCGTACCCTCCTCGCCATCAAACGCTGCCGTAGTACAGGTCCCACTCCTAAAAGTAAGGCTGTATCTAGGAGTATCTGTGCGCGAAAAAACATATCGGACGGGCCGAGCGGGAGATCTTGGCGCCGGTAGTGCACAGAAATTATTTATTCAAAAGCCCTCTGTACAGGGCTTTCCCGACAGCTGCTGATCCCACGGATCGAGCTGTCGGCCCTCTTAGCCCCCTACCGTGCCAGGCCTGGCACGGCTACGGGGTTTCCAGCGCCCACCACGGGGAGGTGAGGGGATGCCGACGGGCCTGCGAACGCACCCCCCTCCGGGGTCGCCGCCGCTGCGCCGCCGGCGGGCGCCAGGACGGGAGAGTATATGTGATAATTTAGTCGATGAAAAAACATATCGGACTGGCCGAGCGGAAGATCCCTGTGTTGGTGTACGGATATTATGCTTTTCCAAACCCTCCGTACATTGCTTCCCGATAGCTGCTGATCCCGCGGATCGCAGCTGTCCGTACCTCGTTCAGCCCCCTACCGTGCCAAGCCTGGCACGGCTACGGGGTTACCAGCGCCCACCGCGTGGAGGTAGAGGTAGGTGCCGACGGGCATGCGAGCGCACCCCCCTCCGGGGCCGCCGCCGCTGCGCCGCCGCCGGGCGCCTTGCGCCGGTCTACAACAAGTACCGTATGCGCCGGTTGCTGTCTCTGGGCCCTCCCAACAATGCCATACATGAAACTTACAAGTCAAGGCTAGACCGTTAACCACCTAAATCCAACCTCTCCAAAGGGTGCTCGGGGGTTTTACTCCTCCCCGGGCAGTGCGCGATGCGGGGTGGTGGCGGCGTGCAGTTAGGGGCGTGCGTAGGTGCAGTGTGTGGAGGCGCGGCGAGTGGTTGTGCGGGATTTGATGCAGTAAATGAGTAGGAGATGATGCAGCTATTGGGCAATGTGCGTATGGAGCTGTGCAATGATGCGTGATGTATCGAGGCGTGCTTTTGAGATGAGTTTGTCAAGAGGGTGAGTGCGGAGGGTGAGGAGAGAGGTGAGACTTGTGATGGTGGGTGAGTGCGGTGTACCCATGCGGCTCATGACGATGGGGAGGACGTCGACTGCGGTACATGGCCAGTGCTGGCGTATGGCATTGGCGATGGGGGTGTATTTGGCACGAATCAAGTGGGCTATGTGGGAGAGGTTGTGGTCCGTGCAGTACTTCCATTCCCCTATTTAATGTTTTTAGTCGAGGAGTAACGGCGGCGACCGTTTGTGTGACCGACGAATCGAAGTTCGACGAGCCGGATGAAGTCGGGTTTGTGTGCGGGGGGGGGAATCTCGGTGGGGACGATGGTAGGGCACGAGGTGAGGGAGTCGGGCGAGAGGCCTTCGTCGGCAGCAACAAGGCGTGTGGGCATGTGGGTGGGGTGAGGGGATGGCAGTCAAGAGGGGTATGGGTTGGTGGGGGATGAGAGTGATTTGATGGGTTTGTTGCCAAAGTCTGCGGTGATGGTCTCCCATCGTCCGCCGTTGTGGCGTTCCAAAAGGGAGAGGAGTAGTTGTAGCGCGTTGTTGTGGCGGTCTTGTGTTAGGTGAGACAAACCCTAAAACCCTAAAACCCGGCCATGCATGGTGGGGCAGTTACCGGCCATGTGGCCGTTGTTGGTGAATTGGCCACACATGGGGCAACGCAGGGTGGGGTTGTGTGTGAGGAGGCGTATGTTGTGTACGCCCCATATGAATTCTTGCTTGTGGGTGAATTGGGTGTTGGTGAGTGTAGTGTGTTTTTTGTGGAATGTGAAGTCGGCGCCGTCCTCCTCGGCGCGGGCGAAGAGGGCTCCGTGTTTGGAGGTTTGTGAGAGGGGGGTGTGTGCGTGAGTTTGGTGATGTGTGTGTGTGTGTGTGTGTGTGTGTGTGTGCGTCTGTTTTGAGGTTGGTGTATTTGTAGGGTATGGGCTCACCTAGGGTTTGCGGTAAGAGGGTGTATGGTTTGGTCCTGTGGCCTATCGACACGTCTGAACCAGTGGTGTATGTTGTATCGGGTGGGTGTCCGCGTGCGGCCTGGTTAGCTAGGGTGTCTGCGAGGTCATTGCCTAATGAGTGGTTGTGTGCTTTGATTTTTCCGAAGTGTGTGCGGATGCCTGAGGCGCAACGGGTCTTGAATGTGTGTGTGATGGAGAGGAGTGTATCGCGGTGGATGTTGTGGCGGAACGCAGATGGACATTTCAAGTAGCCTTGTATGAGGCGGAGGGAGCACGCACGGTATGTAAGGAGGTGAGTGTGGCCTAGTTGGAGGCCTATGTTGATGCCCGCTAGTTCCGCGCGAGTAATGGTGTGTGAGCGAGGGGTAGAGGTCACCAGAATTTTGATGCGGGTGACCGAGGCGGGCTGGGTGGCGGTTGCTCCAAGGGGGGGGCTCCCTTCTTGGAGCCGTCTGTGTATACGAAGTCCTGCCAGTTGCATGCAAGAATTCCTTTAGTGGGGGAGTATGCTAGTTTCGTGCGTTCCGGGAGGGGATAAGTAATGGGGTGAGTGGGGTTGGGTGGGAGATGGTAGATGCCTGCCGAGTGGGGGGTGAGTAAGTGTCGAAGAGGTGTGGAGGTGGGATGGTGATGGTGGGGTTGGGAAGGTGTGTGTTGCATATGGCCTCGAGGGTGTTGTGGAGGGCGGTCATGGCTGCGTGTGAGGGCAAGGCGGAGAGTGCGAGGGGGTTGGCGACGAGGTATATGTCGACCATCCAGCGTGTGCCGAATGGTGTGGGGGTGGGGTGGCCTGTGTGTTGGTCGGGGGGTAGGAAGGTGTTTGCGTCGTTGGGAAGGGTGTTTAGGTGGTGGGTGTATGGAGAGGTGATGTATTTGGAATGTCGGTATGGTGTGTGTTCCCATCGGGGGAGTATGAGGATGGTGGAGCTGGGCGTGTGTGAGGGTGTAGAGTGGGCGCTAATGATTGCGTGTTGCATGGCTCGGCGCATGCACTCGTGGTCGTATTCCGGGTTGGCGATGTTGGTGCCGTGCCTAGTGTGTGGGGCGTTGCTGCCGCTGGATGAGAAGACTATGTCTTCGGGGTAGAGGGAGTGGTAGGTGTGGGAGTGGAGTGATTTGTTAAGGGGGTCTGAGTACAGTTATGTCTGGGTGTGAAATGTGGTGCGTAGTGCTGTGAGTAAGTCCTCTCAAGTGCCCCATCTGCTGCGAGTGGTGGTGGCGGGTGTGGGTGAGTGGATTTTTAAACGCGAGCCTAGGCGGGAGATGAGGTGGTAGACCTCCTCTTCGAACGTGTGGCGGTTAGCCTCCTTAAGCTAAACACTTGCACAAATCAGTTCTAATCAGTTCAGTTTAGTCGCTGATTGATGTCAAAGTCAATGCAGACTGGAGATGATGAGAGGATGTTTCACTGCCTATACTTTAGCAATATATGTTGTAAGTGAACAAAGGAATTGTTAAATGGTTATGTCACCTCCCTCTACTGCACTGGGCTTAAATAGGTTTCTGCCCATATAGCTTACGCCTGCTTGCCTCGCTTACGTGTGAGGCGTTAGGGCTTTCCAACCGTCGTCAACTGTCTAGAGACGCGGCTCGTCTAGCATGGAGAATCACGACGCGGCCTATTCTGCATTGGAGAACTCGCTTAGGCGCGTCATCTGGCTAGTTAGATTAACGGTGCGTACATGTGCGTACCGGGAGGTACTGGCCGTACAGTGCGCATCGGAACCCTTCCTAATATTGCAGTAGCGACGTACCCACGTTGTACGTCCGTCCGATGGAAAAGCACGAATTGGAATTAGTAACGAGTGCTTGTACAATGTCATGCAATGTACTGTTGCATGAATGTACTCGTCACACTCGTACCCTCCCCCTCTTGACAGATCTTTGAGGCCGCCGCGAGGCAGACCTCCGTGGTTTAAGCTCCTTTACTAAAGCAGTTATTGGGACTCGGGAATGCGCGATGGATAAGATTGCATGAAGTCGATGTACGCCTGAGTCTTGGCAAACTTGTGCCATTGCGACGTCTCCAAGAAATCTTGTAACCCCGTTGTTCGATGTACCTCAAACCGGTGCCAGACAGGCGGAATGTCGTCATCACGGAAATGCGTCATGAAGAGCAAATATTTGCCTCGTCGTCCAGGTAACGACTTGATGCACACAACAGAGATGTGCGAGACGTCAAACTCCTCGTCGTCTCCTTCAGGTATTGTCACCGGGACAGCTGGTCGTAGTGGAGCGGTTGAGCAGGGTCGTAAATTGTTCACATGGAACACATGATGTAAGCGTACTGTCGCTGGAAGTTTCAATCTGTAAATGTGTTTTCCAATTTGCTCGTCCACTGAAAAAGGTCCAAGCTGTCTGTCTCTGAGTTTCCTATTCGGTTGTCCGCGCAAAAAAAAGTTTGCTGTGACGACTGACACCTTGTCTCCTCTGGCGAAGTGTGGCGATGTAGACGGTTCTGTGCGTGCTTGCATCTCGTCCTTGTGTAGATGTAACATAGAGCGTACCATGGTATGTACTTCTTGTAACACTCGTAACCGCTCTGTTGCGTCTTGCGAAATCGGAATTGACGGTTGCGTGCTAAATAGCAGGTATGGAGGCTCCTAAGGAGAGAATCCAAAATTAGCCTCAAACGGGGTGTGTTCAATTCCGAGTGCACGAAAGGCGTTGCATGCAAATTCCACTTGTGGTAGTAGAGTCGTCCAATCATAACCGTCGTAACAACATAAGCAACGAAGAAGTTGTTGAAATGTGCTGTTCACTCGCTCCGTTAGTCCATATGTCTCAGGGTGTCGACTGGAAGACATGTTCAAGCGCGTTCTGAGGCGTCGCCAAAGTGTCTGCCATAAGCCATTGACGAATTTCGGGTCGCGATCATTGACCGGCACACGGGGTAGTCCATGTAATCGGTATTCTCCTTGTAAAAACAAAGTTGTAGTCTCTTCGGCAATAACAGTCTCTGTACACGGCAGAAAATGGGCCATTCGAGTTAGATGGTCTACTACAATCACCACATTGTTAAAGCCATTGCTCTCAAGTAAGTGTGTCAAGTAGTCAAGACCAACTGTGTGCCACGGTCTGGGTGGAACATGCAGTGGGTAAAGAGTCGCAGCCATCTGCGGTCGAATCTTTGCTCGTTTACATACGACGCAGCGTTCACAAAAATCTTTCACATCTTGGCGAAGTCGTTTCCACCAGAATCTGTCGAGTGCTTTAGCAAGTTTGCTAGCAACTCCTATGTGACCAGCTAACGAACTTGCGTGCAACTATGTGATCAATCTCAGTCGGAGCTCAGAGTTCTGTGGAATACAGAGGCGATTGAGTCGCCATAAGTATCCGTCTCTGGCTTCAATCCGGCTGTCTTGGGAGTACCCCTCGCGACTGAGATCAGCGAACTCGGGGCTCAGCTGCAACGCGCTAACAGTTAGTAAATTTAATTGTGCGTCGTCAAACAACAGCTGGGACTTCCGTCGTAATTCTCGATCTGACGGAACCTCGCCATTCCAAAACAATGGAACTGTGGCCTGAGGTACGAAGTCTGGACGCCGGCTCAACGGGTCAGCTTCGTTCAGAGCTCCCTTGCGATATGCAGGCGTCATCGATCCCACTAACGGTTGCAAATCCCGCAGGTATCTTGCTTGCCGCTTGTTCAGCATGTTGTTCGGTTGCCTGAGCAGATGTCGCAGTGCGTCGTGGTCTGTTACGACAAGGAATTTAGAGCACCCTTCAAGATAGCTCCTCCAATGCTTGACAACTTCGCATACGGCCAAAGCTTCTAAGTCGTACGCAGAGTAAGTGTTACCACGCTCAGCTGGATTCAGCTTCCGCGCCCAGTAAGAGACTGGTTGAAGGCCTCCTCCTTGGTCTTGCAACATGACGGTTGCAATCCCCACTGTTGAAGCATATGTAGCCATGGTGAACTTCGCGTCCGAGCTGACCTCCGGAAGGATCAAGCATGGCGTGGAAATGAGCCGTAACTTGAGAGTTTCAAAGGCTTCCAAACAGGCAGGCGTTAGTGTAACCTTCTGTGGTTGGGCCTTCCGCAGTAAGTCCGTCAATGGAGCCGTAAGGTCGCTGAAATGATGAATAAATCTGGCATAGAAGTTGCAGAACTGTACGAAAGTGCGAACCTCCTTCTGCGTCGTGGGCACTGGCCAGTCTGCAACGGCCTTGACTTTCTTTGTGGAAACCGAAATTTTACCAGCTAACACAGTATAGCCAAGATATTCCATCTCTTGAAGGCCGAAGAAGCATTTCTTAAGGCGTAACTTCAAGCCCTCCTCCTTGAATCGTTGTAAAACGAGACACAAATGCTCCAAGTGCTCCTCCAGAGTTCGAGTGTAGATACAGACGTCATCGAGGTAGACAATAAAGAACTTATGTAAAAAGTCGCGAAGTATGTCATTCATCATCCTTTGAAACGTAGCTGGTGCATTGCACAATCCAAACGGCATGGCGACCCATTCCATTAAGCCATCAGGGGTCTGAAACGCCGTCTTGTGAATGTCCTCATCACGCACTCGAACTTGCTAGAAGCCAGAGGCGAGGTCGAGATGTGTGTAAAAGTTGGCGTCCTTAAGCTCATCCAACGTGTCGTCCACACGCGGAAGGGGGTAAGCATCTTTACGCGTAACCTCATTAAGGCCACGGTAGTCAATGCACAGTCGTAGTGAGCCATCAGCTTTTCGCACAAAAAGAATTGGCGAGCCGAACTCACTGTAGCTGGGACGGATCAGTCCCGCCTCCACGGCGTCTTTGAGCTGTCGGTTGAGCTCAGCGCGCTCTACAATCTGTTCAGCCGTTGACGTCGCATCGGGCATGTTGTTTCAATGGGATGATCCCACTGTCGGCTTACATGCGGAGAGTTGACATGTTGTAGTAACTCCGGGAAGTCATCGTAGAGTAACGACCGGAAGCTGTCACGTTGATATGCTATTAGCTCCTCTCCAATGTGAAAGTCAGTTGGTGGTTCAACGGCTGGCGTAAGTTCAATGACGTAAAATTCAGCATTACGTCCCCTGGTGCGGCGCGTCTTGCGCATGAGTTTCTGAACTTTAGTATACGACATCAGTAGACATTCGGGACGTCGTTCCTCGAGCGTAGTCTCCACCGTTGCACCGTCCATTAGAGTAAAAACTATAGTTGAACCAAACTGTAGAGAGGCATGTTCGTCATCAAGCCATGGTAAACCCAGGATTAAATCAGCAGCACGTAAATCACGTAAGACGTAAAATGTCCTTTGAAATTCGTGTCGAGCCAGCTCAAAAGTAACATCGCAGACTGTCGAAGAAGTCACACGTTGTCCGCTGGCGAGGCGAACATGTGTCTTGGTCACAGACTTTCGAGTCTGTAAAGCAAAGCGTCGTACGAAGTCCTCAGAAGCGAAGTCAAGAGTCGCAACGCAATCCACCAAGCCAGAAATTTGGTGTCCGCCATTAGGAGTTTTCATAGTCAGCTCGGTTATAATTAACGGTCGAGCTTCCGTGAGGTCAGTCAGTAGGGCTGTGGATGGCGGAGAAAACTGTTGTAGCGTAGCGATGGACTCTTCCGCGTCGACAAGAGGCACGTGTACCGAGATGGGTTGGTCAGTTTCTGTAGGCCTAACCGGATCGTAAAAAGCACAATCGGCGTCGACTAACTACAGCTTTACAGGCCAAGGAGCTAGAGCAACCACCTCATGTTAAGCTAGGCTCTCCAATGACTGGCGAGTAAAAAGTTGTGTCCGCGCTGGGAATTCCTGGTGGAGTTTCCAGTTCTTAGTGAGCTGAGTGAACTTTGCCCACTTTGGTATTACAAAAACAGCCATGGTAGATGTCGGAGATGTTCGACGACAAGTCTCAAAATGCTGTCCAATATGTTCAACCAACTCCCAGGGTGGATTAATAAGCACCCGTTCTCGTGACAAGTCCCTCTCAAGAATCGAGTCATATCTTGTATGCATCAAAACGGATTTATTGGTCGTACAATATGCATCATAACCCTTATGAATACTGCAATAGCGACGTACCCACGTTGTACGTCCGTCCGATGGAAAAGCACGAATTGGAATTAGTAACGAGTACCAGTACAATGTCATGCTATGTACTGTTGTATGACTATACTCGTCACAAACGAGTGTTGCGTGAGGTTGGGGCGGAAGAGTTGGAGTAGGTGTCGGGTACGGGCGCCGGAAAGGGTAGTGACCGCGCGGCCGTCGGGGGTGCAAGGGATGGTGGTGTCTTGTAGTGTTGGGTGGGAGTGTATGGTGAAAGTGCCGGTAGGGAGCATGTCGAGGTCGGGGTGGATGGGGTCGTGGCTAAATGTGATGAGGGGGTGCGTCCATGGGGAGGGTCAAGGGTCGGGAAGGATGGGTGTGGTGGAGGGGACGAATTGAATGTAGGGAGGGCGGTGGGGCCAAAGGGGGTCTCACTGATGGTGTCTTGGAGTTGGAGGCAAGGGGCCCACTGGACCTCGTGTACTCGGGTGAGGTCGTGTTGATGGCCTCTGTCGCACTAGTCGCATTTCCATGTGACGGGTCTCTGAGCGGGGCGGCATTGCGAATGGACGGCCAAGTGCGGGCACGTGCAGCAGGTGGAGGTGGGGTCTGTGTGGAGGGGGTCATAGCATATAGAGCATGTGGTGGGGGAGGGGGTGGGGAGACATACCGATGTGGGGGTGGCGGGGATGAGGCGGAAGCCGTCGTCGATTTGGAATTGGATGTTCCACTCCGTGAGGTTTTCCGGGGCCCATTCTACCATGTATTGTGTTTGGCTGGAAGGTGTTTGGAGATGATGCGTGTGACATCGCAAGGGGGTAGTGGTGGTCTGATGGTGAGAGGTATTCCGTCTCGATGTGTGTGGTGGGTGCCAGGGGGGGGGGGGGGGTTTGTGCGAGGGGTATGGATGCCGGATGAGAGGGTAGTGGGGGAGCGGGGGAGCTGGGGGATAAGAGAGGAATCCAATAGGGGTGGATGGTGGTGGGGTGGATACTTGTTTGAGGGTGAGGTGTGTGATGGGAAGGCGGTTGTGGATAGTAGCGAGAGGTTCTGTGAGGACTGCGGCGAGGAGGCGAATGGGGACTGAGAGTGAGGTGGTGGACCCCGTGAGTGTGGATATGGATTTGCAAGATTGGAGGAGGATGAAGGTGGTGGTGGCGCTAAGGAGGACTTGTGGGCACGTGGTGATGTGGTTTTACCAAAGGGGTGTGAGGCGGGGGAGGAGAGATGTGTGTGTCCGGCGGGGTGTGAAGTTGCAACATGCATGTTTGTAAGAGTGTGGGTCGGTGATGTGGGTGGCCTTGTCGTGGAGTGAAGCGAGGAGGGTGTCGTATTGGCGGGCGAAGTGGGCGCGGAGTGTGGAGGCGATGGGGTTGGTGAAGGAGAGGGGAGGGGTGTTGTGGAACATGGTGTTTGCGTCGCGTTGAGCCCGTATAAGGCATCGGAGTGTTGGGGGGGAGGTGCTGCCAGAGATGATGGACTATGTGGGCCAGTGGGAGTATGTGGTGGAGATGGTGCGAATGTGTGTTCTGGCCATGTGGCCTCTGTACCCTAAGGTGTTCATGATTTTGTGGAGGTGGCATACTATGAGTTGGGCGGCGTGGGCTTTAAGGCAGGGGAGGCCGTAGCCGAGGTCTGAGGTTGGGCGGTGGAGGGCTGAGCGGGGGAGGTTACGCACCGAGGAGACGGCGGAGCGGAGTGCTCGGCAGATTTGTCCTTCGAGGATGTCCGATTGGGAGTCGCTGAAGAGGCCGAGTTGGAGGGTGAAGTGCTTGCCGATGAGGAGGCCTCGGATGACGCGTATTCTGCGGGATTGTGTTAGTGGGGAGGTGGAAAGGGCGTTGGCGAGGGATGTTGTAGTGCGCCGTAGTTCCTGCCACTGCTTGGTGAAGGTGAGGGAGGTATTTACTTCGACCCCGAGGACGCGGCATGTGTCCGAGGAGCCGATGGAAGGGATGGGGAAGGGGCGTGAGTTGATGGTGATGAAGTGTGTTTGGAGGCGGGATGCGAGGAGGGTGCGGTTGGCGAGGGAGAGAGTGTTGCATGAGCGCCAAAGGGCTCCGGTAAAGCAACATTTTTGGACGTTAACATTCATACATGTGTATGCGCTGAAGAGGGAGAGTTTCCGGAGCTGGACGGTCATGTTGGGGGTTGAGCCCGTGGCGAGGCTGAGGTCATCGGCGAAGCCGTGGCCGGGGTAGGTAGTTATGGGGTCAACGTTAGTGGCTGGGGCGCATGGGAGGTAACCTCGGCTGCCCACCGTGAGCCAACGGAGGAATGGTTCGTGGACGAGGGTAAATAGGAAGGGGGAGAGGGTGAGAGGGTGTCCCCCTCCAGGGTGCCACGGTTAATGTCGATGGAGGGGGTGGAGCCGTATGGGGTGATGTAGTATGGGGTAGAGACCCCGTAGAGTTGTTCGCAAGTGTCGACTAAGGTGGGGGGCATACCGAGTTGGCGCATGTGTTTGAACATGATGCGGTGGTCAGCGGCATTAAATGCGCCCTTGAAGTCCGCGTACATTACGTAGATGTCTTTTCGTAGAGTTTGGCGTCCTCCATCATCATGATGATGGAGGAAGGAGCGTCGTGGATGTTGAGTTGGTGGCGGAATCCGTCTTGTTGGTCGCTTAGGATGCCGGGGGTTTCTGCGTATTTCGAGCGTGCAACTGAAATTGATACTAAAATTGTTTACAACTTGTACCGTATGCGCCAGTTTACACCAATTACCGTATGCGCTGGTTGTTGTCTCCGGGCCCTCCCAACTTTGCCATACAGGAAACTTACATGTCAGGGCTAGCCACTTAACCACCTAAATCCAACCTCTCCAAAGGGCGTTCGGGGGTTTAACCCCCCCCGGGGAGTGTGCGAGACGAGGTGATGGCGGCGTGCAATCATGGGCGTGTGAAGGTGCAGTGTGTGGAGGCGCGGCGAGAGGTCGTGCGGGATTTGATGCGGTATACAAGTAGGAGATATTGCAGCCATTGGACAGTGTGCGTATGGAGCTGCGCAAGGATGCGAGATGTGTCGAGGCGTGCTTTGGAGATGATGAGTTTGTCAAGAGGGTCGGTGCGGAGGGTGAGGAGTGAGGTGAGACTTGTGGTGGTGGATAAGTGCGGCGTGCCCGTGCGGCTCATGACGATGGGGAGGATGTCTACTTCAGTACATGGCCAGTGGCTGCGGATGGCATTTGCGAGGGGTGTGTATTTGGCACGAATCAAGTGGGCTGTTTGGGAGAGGTCGTGGTCCGTGCAGTAGTTCCACTCCCCTATCTTAATCTTTTAATTGACGAGTAACGGCGGCGACCGTTTGTGTGACCGACGAATCGAGGTTCGAGGAGGCCTATAAAGCCAGCTTTGTGCGCCGGCGGTCGTAGCGCGGGGGGGAGAATCTCAGGGGGGAGGATGGCGGGGGACGAGGTTAGGGAGTCGGGCGAGAGACCTTCGTCAGCAACAACAAGACGGGTGGGCATGTGGGTGGGGTGAGGGGGGTGACAGTCAAGCGGGGTGTGGGTGGGTGTGGGAGATGTGAATGATTTGATGGGTTTGTTACCGAAGTCTGCTGTGATGATCTCCCACCGTCCTCCGTTGTGTCGTTCCATGAGGGAGAGTAGGAGTTGTAGCGCGCTGTTGTGGCGGTCCTGTCTTAGTCCACACATGGTGGGGCAGTTACCGGCCATGTGGCCGTTGCTAGTGAATCGGCCACACATGGGGCAGCGCATGGTGGGGTTGTGTGTGAGGAGGCGGGTGCTGTGTACGCCCCACATGAATTCTTGCTTGTTGGTGAATTGGATGCGGGTGAGTGTAGTGTGTTTTTTGTGGAAAGAGAAGTCGGCGCCGTCTTCCGCGGCGCGGGCGAGGAGGGCACCGTGTTTGGATGTTTGTGAGAGGGGTGCGTGAGTGTGTTTGGTGTTGTGGGTGTGAGCGTTTGTTTTGAGGTTGGTGTATCTGTATGGTATGGGTTCCCCTAGCGTTTGTGGGATGAGGGTGTATGGTTTGGTCCAGTGGCCTATCGACACGTCTGAACATGTGGTGTATGTTGTGTCGGGTGGGTGTCCGTCTGCAACTTAGTTAGCTAGTGTGTCTGCGAGGTCATTGCCTTGTGAGTGGTTTTGTGCTTTGATTTTGCCGAGGTGTGTGCAGATGCCTGCGTTGCAGCGGGTTTTGAGCGTGTGTGTGATGGAGAGGAGCGTGTCTCGGTGGATGTTGTGTCTGTACGCGGATGGGCAATTCAAGTAGCCTTGTATGAGGCGGAGGGAGCACGCACGGTATGTAAGGAGGTGTGTATGGCCTAGTTGGAGGCCTATGTCTATGCCTGCTAGTTCAGCGCGGTTGATGGTGTGAGAGGGAGGGATAGAGGTCACCAGAATTTTGATGCGGGTGTCCGAGGCGGGCTGGGTGGCGGCCGCTCCGAGGGGGGAGGTGCCCCCCTTCTTGGAGCCGTATGTGTATACGAAGTCCTGCCAATTCCATGCAAGAATTCCTCTAGTGGGAGAGTATGCTAGTTTCGTGCGTTCCGGGAGGGGATATGTAATGGGGTGGAAGGAGTTTGGGGGGAGATGGTAGATGCCTGCCGAGTGGGGGGTGTAGGTGTTGAGGAGGTGTGGAGGTGGGATGGTGATGGTGGGGTTGGGGAGGTGTGTGTTGTATATGGCCTCGAGGGTGTTGTGGAGGGCGGTCATGGCGCTGTGTGAGGGCAAGGCGGAGAGTACGAGGGGGTTGGCGAGGAGGTGGATGTCGACCATCCTGTGGAAGGTGGGGGTTCTTCTCGGACCGTGACACGCCTACATACAATGATCGACCTCATCGGGCATCGAACCCGCGACCTTCCGCGTATTAGGCGTGCGCTTTACCGGCTCGCCGTAAAAGCATAGTTGACATATGTGGCCACATACCACATATGTACCAATCTACGACACTACCACGCCCCCCCCGGGAGTCTCCCCGGACCGCGGCCCGGCTCCGAAATCAGTGTGGAAGGTGGGGGTTCTTCTCGGACCGTGACACGCCTACATACAATGATCGACCTCATCGGGCATCGAACCCGCGACCTTCCGCGTATTAGGCATGCGCTTTACCGGCTCGCCGAAAAAGCATAGTTGACATATGTGGCCACATACCACATATGTACCAATCTACGACAATCCAGCGTGTGCCGAATGGGGTGGGGTTGGGGTGGCCCGTGTGTTAGTTGGGGTCTAGGAAGGTGTTTGCGTCGTTGGGAAGGGTGTATAGGTGGTGGGTGTATGGGGAGTCGATGTATTTGGAATGTCGGTATGGTGTGTGTTCCTATCGGGGGAGTATGATGATGGTGGCGCTGGGTGTGTGCGAGGCTGTTGAGTGGGCGCTTGTGATTGCGTGTTCCATGGCTCGGCGCATGTATTCGTGATCGTATTCCGGGTTGGCGATGTTTGTGCCGTGCCTGGTGTGTGGAGCGTTGCTGCAACTAGATGAGAAGACTATGTCTTCGGGGTATAGTGAATGGTAGGTGTGAGAGTGGAATGATTTGTTAAGGGGGTCTGAGTACAATTATGTCTGGGTGTGAAATGTGTTGCGAAGTGCTGTGAGTAGGTCCTCTCGAGTCGCCCATCTGTTGCGTGTGTTGGTGGCAGGTGTGGGTGAGTGGATTTCTGAACGGGAGCCGAGGCGAGTGATGAGGTGGTAGACCTCTTCTTCGAACGAGTGTTGCGTGAGGTCGGGGCGAAAGAGGTGAAACAGATTTTGGACGCGGGGGCCGTCGAGAGTAGAGGCCGCGCGGCCGTCGGTGGTGCAAAGGATGGTGGTGTCTTGTACGGTTGGGTGGGCGTGTATGGTGAATTTTCCGGTGGGGAGCATGTCGAGGTCGGGGTGGATAGGGTCGTGGTTGAATGTGATGAGGGGGTGCGTCCATGGGGGGGGTCTTGGTTCGGGTAGGGTGGGTGTTGTGGAGGGGACAAAGCCTGAGTTAAATGCGGTTAGGGCGGTGGGGCCGGAGGGGGTTTCACTGATGGTGTCGTGGAGTTGTAGGCAAGGGGCCCACCGGACCTCATGGAGGCGGGTGAGGGCGTGGTGTTGGCCGCGGTGGCACCAGTCGCATTGCCACGTGACGGGTCCCTGAGCGGGGCGGCATTGCAAATGGACGGCAAAGTGCGGGCACGTGCAACATGTGGAGGTGGGGTATGTGTGTAGGGGTTCATGGCAAGTAGAGCAAGTGGTGGGGGAGGGGGTGGGGAGGCAGACCGATGTGGAGGTGGAGGAGATGAAGTGAAAGCCGTCGACGAGTTGGAGTTGGATGTCCCACTCCGTGAGGTGTTCCGGGGCCCATTCTACCATGTATTGGGTTTGGCCATATTATGTGTCTTTGTCTTTTAAAATGATGCGTGTGACGTCGCAGGGAGGCTAGTGGTGGTCTGAAGGTGTGAGATATTCTGTCTCGATGTGTGTGGTGGGTGCCATGGAGGGGGGGGGTGCTGGTGCGAGGGGTATGGATGTCGAATGACCAGGTGGTTGGGGGGCGGGGAAGGTGGGGGGAAAGGAGGGGGAGCCATGAGGGGTGGATGGTGGTGGGGGAGGATGCGTGTTTGGGGTTGAGGTGTGCGATGGGGAGGCGGTTGAGGATGGTGTTAAGGGGCTCGGTAAGGACAACGGCGAATAGGCGGATGGGGACTGAGAGTGAGGTGGTGGACCCCGTGTGTGTGTTGATGGATTTGCAGGACTTGAGGAGGAGGGAGGTTGAGGAGGCGCGGAGGAGGACTTGCGGCCATGTGGTTATGTTGTTTTTCCAAAGGGGGGTGATGCGGGGGAGGAGGGATGCGTGTGTTTTGCGAGGTGTGAATTCATAGTATGCTTGTTTGTAAGTGTGAGGGTCGGTGATGTGGGTGGCTCTGTCTCGGAGTGAAGCGAGGAGGGTTGTGTCTTGGCGGGTGAAGTGGCGCGGAGTGTGGAGGCAATGGGGTTGGTGAGGGAGAGTGGAGGGATGCCGTGGAACATGGTGCTTGCGTCTCGTTGGGCTCGTTCCAAGCAACGGTGTGTGGGTGAGGAGTTGCGTGTCATGATGGATTCATTGGGCCAGTGGGTGTATGTGGTGGAGATGGTGTGAATGTGTGCTCGAGCCATTTGGCCTCTATAGCCAGGGGTGTTCATGATTTTGTGGAGGTGGCAGACTGTGAGTTGGGCGGCGTGGGCTTTAAGGCAGGGGAGGCCGTAGCCGAGGTCTGAGGTAGGGCGGTGGAGGGCGGTGCGAGGGAGGTTGCGCACTGAGGAGACGGCGGAGCGGAGTGCTCGGCAGATTTGTCCTTCGAGGATGTCCGATTGGGAGTCGCTGAAGAGGCCGAGTTGTAGGGTGAAGTGCTTGCCGATGAGGAGGCCTCGGATGACGTGGAGTCTGCGGGATTGTGTTAGTGGGGAGGTGGAGAGGGCGGTGATGAGGGATGCGGTGGTGCGTCTTAGTTCGTGCCAATGTTTAGTAAAGTGAGGGAGGTGTTGAGCTCTACCCCGAGGACGCGGCATGTGTCCGAGGGGCCGATGGAGGGGATGGGGGCATGGTTTGAGTTGATGGTGATGAATTGTGTTTGGAGGCGGGATGCAAGTAGGGTG
Source organism: Tetraselmis chui (assembly GCA_026401115.1). Taxonomy (NCBI): domain Eukaryota; kingdom Viridiplantae; phylum Chlorophyta; class Chlorodendrophyceae; order Chlorodendrales; family Chlorodendraceae; genus Tetraselmis; species Tetraselmis chui. The sequence goes on along the minus strand of JAPMLY010000160.1, from coordinate 292,479 downwards.
ATGTTGGCAGGGGAGAGGGCGTCGCCTGAGCGCCAGAGGGCGCCGGTAATGCATCATTTTCGGATGTTGACGGTCATACCTGTGTAGGCGCTAAAGAGGGAGAGTTTCCGGAGTTGGATGGACATGTTGGGGGTTGAGCCTGTGGCGAGGCTGAGGTCGTCGGCGAAGCCGTGTCCGGGATAGGTAGCTGTGGGTTCTGTGGGGTCAAAGTTAGTGGCAAGGGGGGCAGGGCGTTATCCCCGGCTACCCACTGTGAGCCAGCGAAGGCAGGGTTCAAGGAAGAGGGTAAATAGGAAGGGAGAGAGAGTGTCCCCCTGCAAGGTGCCACGATTTATGTCTATGGATGGGTTGGGGCCGTACGGGGTAATGTAGTCGGTGGAAGAGACGCCGTAGAAGTGTTCGCATGTGTCGACAAAAGGTGGGGGCATACCGAGTCGGCGCATGTGTTTGAACATGATGCGGTGGTCGGCGGCGTTGAAGGCGCCCTTGAAGTCGGCATACATGACGTAGAAATCCTTGTGGTAGAGCTTAGCGTTCTCCATCATCATGATGATGGGGGAGAGAGCGTCGTGTATGCTGCGGTGTTTTTGGAATCCATCGTGCTGGTCGGTAAGGATGCCGTGAGTTTCTGCGTACTTTGAGCTTGCATCTTTGATTAGTGCGGTCCAGAGTTTGAGGAGGTTGTTCATGGGGGCTATGGGACGATAGTTGTCGAGGAGGGTTGGGTAACCTTTCTTATGAAGGAGGCATGTGGTGCTATGGCACCATTCAGGAGGTGTGTAGGACTTGTGGGCAAGGAGGGAGAGGAGAGAGAAGAGGGCGGAGCGGGTCGCGGGGGGTAGGAATTTGATGATTTCGTTAGGGATACCGTCGGGGCCGGGGGCTTTGCCCGTGCCGAGCGAGTGAATAGTTTCATCGAATGCGTCGCGGGTTATCATGTCGGCCAGGGTGAGGGAGGGGTCTCCGCGGGGTTCGATGGCGGTAAAGTTGTCAGGGTTATCCGGAAGTTCTGAGCGTGCACCTTTGATTAGTGCGGTCCAGAGTTTGAGAAGGTTGTTCACGAGGGCGATGGGGCGGTAGTTGTCGAGGAGAGTTAGGTCACCTTTTTATGTAGGAGGCATGTGGTGCATTGGCACCATTCAAGAGGGGTGTAGACCTTGTGGGAGAGAAGTTATTCATATAATTGTCGTGAGCTAAAACTTGGTGATGGCAAGAAGGCCACTAAGCGACATCCATTCTTTTCCGACGCAACGGCTAAGCTTGTGGCCTAGTACGCCAAAGGTCTCGGGTTCGTTACCCGCGAGGGGCAAGAATTCGGTACATAGGCGATCCACGGTCTAAGATAAGACCCCACCTTCCACATTGGCTTCGGAGCTAGGCTGCGGTCCGGGGAGAGTCCCGTGTGACGAGTACAGTCCTGCAACAGTACATTGCATGACATTGTACAGGTACTCGTTACGGATATCAATTCGTGCTTTTCCACAAGATGGACGTATACTCGTGGGTACGTCGCTACTGCAATATTGTAATGGTGCTGATGCTACAGTACGACCAGTACCTCCCGGTACGTACAGATATGCATAATTAATCTAACCAGCCAGATGACGCGCCAGAGCGAGCTCTCCAATGCAGAAGGAGCCGCGTCGTGAAACCCAATGCTAGGCAGGCCGCGTCTCGAGGCGAATGACGACGGTTGAGCAGCACCAACGCCTGACACGTAAGCGTAGCTTGCAGGCGTGATTAGTCTGGGCTGAAACCTATTTAAGCCCAGTGCAGTAGAGGGAGGTGACAGAACCTTTTAACAATTCCTTTGTTCACTTACAATATCTACTGCCCAAGTACAGCAGTGAAACATCTCTCATCAATTGCCTCTCGACAACATCAATTGCCATCTTGCAACAACAGAACTAGACAGACTAGAACAGATTTGTGCTAGCGTTTAGCTTTCAGAGGTTAACCGCCACACTGGTTTCGGAGCTCTTTGGTCGACGCACGCTTTCGTTGCTTGTTGATCAGCTCGACGTTGTTTGATTGAGTTGAGATGGCTTCTCTAGGACCCGGACATTACGTGGTTTTGATAATTCACGTCGGAGGAACTAAATCGTCGGATTTGAAGTTGGTGTTTCAGCGTGAGCCTCGTTCTGGTAAAACTTGGTTCTCTGCTGGCTCTGTCTTACCTAATGAAGAGCCTGTCGACGCTGCTATTCGCGAGTTACACGAGGAGACCGGTCTTGTTCTGACATCGGATGATTTGACGCTGTTGAGTGGTGAACCTGTTAACGTTACACTACCTCAAGGACGACAGCTTGTTTACGTGTACTCGGCGTCTATTCCTGTCCTGTTTGCTACGAGCAACTTACGTACACCTGCTCAGGTCGAGCAGGCTGTTTTGGAACAGTCGACAGTTAATCCGGATGGCACTTACGTCGTCCCGGAATCCATCAACATTGACGGTCTGACACTTATGCCTGCACAGACTGGGTTACTTCGTGCGAAGAAGCACAAGAGTGAATTACTTCACTTCGGTTACGTGGCTCAGTGGGAATCTTTTCATCGAGCAATGACACAACATGTTCCAGTCATGCAAGACGACACGTCTATCCCGAGACAGTTCCACATGTACCCCCGGTTTACGACGGTCGACTCTGGTTCTGTCTGGCTGCTGACTGTAGGACACATCAACCGACTGACTGGAGTAGGGCCTACAGATTTACGAGTGGGAATGCCGATGCCTACCCACAACTTGGCTGGACTATCAGTGACTCTTACGGAGACTCAGCGTAAGGCTGCTATTACTTCACCGTACCAGAATGGGATGGTACCTAATGTTCTGGAGGATTGGCTTGAAGCGCAGCCTCAGCGTTTTATAATGCTTGGAATTACGGCTAACTCGTACGATGCAGTGTTCTGGGTTACTTCACAGTTTTCTGGACACCTTGGTGGATGGTGGTTGAACCGGAAAAATCAGCCTCCAATTCCGTCTACGTACAACGAGCTTGTTGAGGAGTTACGTAAGTCGACGTTTCTTCCGAACATTCAGGACGACGCGATTAACGCTTTGATGAACTTTACGCAAGGCAACACGATGAGTTACGCGATTTACACTAAGCAGTACAACGACTACTTACGTCGGTCTCGTCAAGACCTGACACCTGAAGTGCAGTGTGTACGCTTCATTAATGGCCTGGCAAGCGATGCGCTCAAGAAACTGGCTAAGTCACACCGAGCTCAACTAGGATACCGGACTACGCTAGTGGAGCTGCAAAACTTTTTGAATAACGTCGTGACAGATTCGCCGGAACTGGGCAATGCGAGGTCTGCTGCTGGACCATCTGCCCAGCCTACACGCAAGCGCAACATTGAGGACCCTCTTGAGGAAGCCTCTAACGTCTGGAAACGTAACAAGGTGGCCGTGGACGTGGCCGCGGACGTGGACGTGGAGGTGGAAACAATGGTGGACGCGGTCAGACATCTGGTCGTGAAGATTTTAATTCGCTTGCAAACGCGATGACAGCTGAGGAGCGCAAGCGACACATGGACGAGGGACTCTGTTTCAAGTGCCACAAGAAGGGACATCGTTTGTTCCAATGCCCGGAGTTCAAAGGCAAGGCACCGATGCAACCTAAGAAGCAATGATGGTGGCAAGGCTGTTCGACAAATGAACTGGAGCAGCCGGCTACATCTACTGTTCATTCTGAGACACTGTTAGCGACAGAGGTCGTCGATACACCTTCGGCATCTCCATCGACTACAGTTGCGACACCTGTAACGCAAGTAGCAGGTCGTCGTCGTCAGACTAAGCAGAGACAGAGTCGTAAACCTGTAACCAGACGTTCAGTTGATTGGAAACTGGTTGACTCAGTCTTTGACCCTCTACATGCACGATTCAACTTCACGTTGGAGGGATGTGCTGATGATGAAGGTCTAAACTCGCACGGTGACTTACCTCACTGTTCGCCGAGTGACTCGATTCTAGACAGAGATTTGACAGGAGAACGGGTGTTCATCAACCCACCCTTGGAGTTAGCTGAGCAGATTGCGCAGCATTTTGAGGATTGTCGTCGAACATCTCCGACATCTACGATGGCTGTATTTGTGCTACCGAAGTGGGCGAAATTTACTCAGGTGACTAAGCACTGGAAACTTTATCAAGAATTCCCAGCAAGGAAAAAAACGTATCTTACCGTCACTAAAGACAGTAAAAAGATCCAAAGTACTACTTAAGTACTACTGAACCTCAAAAACACGGGGATGGGTCGGTAGCTCGAATGAGCAACGCCGATCGTCTTCGCTCTGGGCCTGGCCTCCCATCGAGCGCAAGACTGGTGGACAGGGCCGCTGAACAGCGTGTACCATTCACCTCTCCCCACCCGAGCCTAGCTCAAAATGGTCAGTGGATCCGTAACGACACCAGACGGTACACACTCAAAGGCGCAGCTTCCAGGGATTTGAATTTCATCCCCCCGACAGCTTCCGCGCCATCCTTTTCGAAAACCACATCGGTACCCGTTCAAGTACTACAGCACCTTTGCGATACACATCGCTTACAAAAACCCCGCTCCCCGGCGGCCGGCGCACTCCATCGCGCCCCTCAGAGCGTCCGGACGTCCCTGTCCGCCGCCAACATCCACCAAACCCAGGTCCCATCACACCTGGTCGTGTGCAGCCAACACGCGCGCTACACCTCTCACCTACCTCGACAAGCCACATCTCCTCTAACTACCCCCACTCCTCTCTCGACACACTGCTCGACGACCATGTCCTCTTCGCTCAACCCCCCCCCCACCTACAAGCAGGTGCTGCTGTGGGATCCCCCGCAACATGGCCGCTTTACGGACATACACCATCCCAGAAACACACTCGCGGGTCACCCGCTGACCCCATTCCTTTCCACCACCCAACTTCCCCGCCCCCAACAGGTCCTTGGCACAGCCTCAGACCCTCTACCGCTCCATCGAGGCCTGCAGACCCCCCTGGTCCTCTCTGTCCCGAAGTCAACCACGCAACTTGGAACGGCCGACGACCTCTCCACCAGAATGATCGACACACTCCTCCTCACAGGCCAGTACTCCACCAACCCCCCCCACCTTGCCCGCTTTTGGCTCCACGGCATCTTCATGCCCGACCAGTCACACCCTGACCCGATCGCGTCCGCCTGCTCGTCGGCCCGCCGATGGCTCCTCGAACGCGTCAACGGCCTCACCGACCTACCCAACCGAATTAAAAATATAATCGGACGGGAACTCGCCCACCAGACGAGCTGGTCTGCGACCCTCTCTCGCACCCCACACCCCACTGCAACAAAATGCAATGATGCCACCCCCCTCCCCGACGAGCTCCGCTCCGGCTTTCAAGAGATCGGCCTCGCTATCCCCACCTCCTGTATAACGGTCGGTCTCCTGTACCAGCTTACTTCACACCAGCGTGAATTCAGCTCGGCCGGTCCCGTGCCTCCCTCCACGACCTTCTCCCCTTCGGTCCTGAACATTCTGCGACAGCAGAAAATTCGCTTCCTCCGAGATGCCACAGCTCCCGCAGTTTCAGGTCGTCGCGTGAAAATCCGCTCCCCCCTATTCTCCGGTATCACCGGCCCAGTAATGATCGCCCTCCTCCAGGACCTCCTTACCTGTGACCTCGCTTCTGCACTCACCTCGACCGGCCCAGCCCCCTCGACCCACCCCCAATGCAAACTCGAGGACCTTCCGGAACAAGCCCAGTTCGTCCTCCAGTTCGCGGACGCCATCCAACCGCTGGACACACCGACCCCGATCGACGCCGACCCCTCCTCATTCTGGGTAAATATCCTACACCTCTCCGAGAACCCCATCCTTTCACAATCAGGACCTGTATCCATTCCAATCCTTTCATATTCACCCCGTGAACACGTACCTCCTGATAATCACCTCAACACCATCACCATCACTCCCCCCCCAGTCTCCGGTCTTGTCCCCGGTCTATCATGGACTGACACCTGCCTCACCACAGTACTCATACAATCCCGCCACTCCCTCTCCCTCCCCTGCATCCAACCCAACGGCACTATTCCCCCCTCTCATTGGCTGCACACCCTCCTCTCCCAGACTGCCATCGAACACCTCACCCACACCAACCCCACAAACACCCCCCCCACCCAGCACCTCCCCCACCCCTCCCAATACACATCCCTGCGAAAATTCCCCGATGGCTCATACTTTCGGTCACACCCCTCCAACTCCTCCAACATCACCACCAGCATCCAAATTTCCCTATGCCCCGACATGTACTGCATCATCATATCCACCAACGGCACTATCACCATCCCTCTGAACCACACATACACACACAGAGGCGCCCTCACCCACTCCACTTGCACCCTCAACATCACCCCTCACCACTACTCCGCCTTCGGGAAAGCCCGCCTCTCCGACCCCATCTTCACCACCCCCCCCTCCCCCCAACCCCTCACAATCACAAAAAGATACACACTCCACCGCAACACTCCTGCCCTCCTCCTTCAATGGTTCCATCACCTCACAGATAACCACATCCCCCATCAATGGCACCTGGCACCCTCTACCTTCCTCCAGCAGGACATCGAGGACACCCCCCTCGACCTCTCCTCCCTCCCGGACATCCAACTCTCCAACACCCCGGCCATCTCACCCCCCACCACATGGCCTCCCTCCCAACCCTCACCCTCACATCCCACCTCCACCTCTTCCTACCACGCGCATCCCCCCCCCCCACCCTCCGGCCCCCCCCTCGCTCCCACATCCCACCATCACCCCTCCCCCTCTCCACACCATCACAGAAGACTCCTCCGAACCAATGGACTCCTCCACCTCACCACCCCACCCTCCCCCCCACAACCAATCCCCCCCCCTCATCCGCGCCCACCCAAACAACACTCCCACCCTAACCCCACCTCCTACCCTCCCCCAAAACCCTACCTCCCACCCCCCAGCCCCGCCCCCATCGGCAGCCTCCCCCCCCCGCACACGCCCCCCAACTGACCACTCCCTTAAACCCGCCTCCCCCGCAGGGGTTACCAAACCCTCCAGACCCCCCCACAAACACCGCTCCCCATCCCCCTCGGCTCGCGCCCCCCCACACCCCTCCCTCCCACCCCGCCCCACCCCACCCTCTCCTCACCCTCCTCTCGACCCCACCTCCCTCCCTCCAGGAGCCACCCCCACTCCTTTTACCGCCACAACCCACCCCCCCCCTCCACCCGCCTCCCCTGACTACGAAGACCTCGACTTCGAAGGCTACGAAGACCTTCCTGAGGGCGATGCGGCGACCACTGACACCCCACCGGCCAACTCCGCCTCCCCCAGGGCCGACTACCCCCACATGTCAACCCCGGCCGACAAGGCCGACAGTCATCATTAGGTCCCCTAAGGACATAACTGAGGTTAGACCCCACACCCCCCCCCCGAACTCCCAACCGAACACCCAACCTCACCCTGTAAACACCAATACTCGTTTCACACTCCCGGCCCACTTTAACCCCCACACCTGTTGCACAACTCTGCATAACTTTCTCTTCGACTTAAACCTTGATTCCGGCCTTCCCACCCCTATCGGCTACCTGGACACCTCCGCTGCCCTTTCCTTCCAGTGGGGCCAATACCAGGACCTCTCTAACCTCTACTGCCTAGCTTCCGCAATTACCACACTCCACTCCACGTCCAACTCCTCATACACAGTTATTACTAACAATGAAGTCGATAATTACCACTTTAACTCCCTCTTCCCCAGCCACTGGACCAACCTCGCCAACCGTGGCTCCCCCCCACGTCCAGGAACACCTAACCACTCCCTCCTCGTCTTGACATGGCAAAACTCGCACTTCGGCCTTCTGCACCTAACACACTCATCCGCTACCTGGATAGACTCCCTACATCACTCCCCCCCCCCCGACCTCCTAGCCCGCTCACTCACACTCATCTCTGACTGGAACTCCTCCCCCCCCCCTCCCATCGCCGAACTCCACTCCCTCAACCCACCTCGCCAAAACGACTCCGACAGGGCATGGTCGTGCGGCACCCACGTCCTCTTACACACGTACTTCATCGCCACTGCCCCCCCCGACCAAACCTATACTCCCCCCTCCTTCGACCCCCGGTCCTCCGTTTATTCCCTACACACTCTGCTATGGCACCATACCTTTCGCACAGCCCCCCTCCCACAGGGACGCCAACACCTCCTAGACGCTTTACGACCCCCTGCCCCACCCTCACCCCCTCAACACCCTCCCCACACTCATCCCAAACCCCCCCAACCCTCTCCCCCCCCCGCCTGCTTCGAACCCCCACCCAGGCCGCCACTCCTCACAAACCCCCCCCACACCTCTCCCACCCCCCCTCCTACCTTTCCGCCCCACCTCTCGCCTCATCCGCCACATACTCCCCTCCCTTCTCCGCTCCACCCCCCAACACGACCCCCTCTCGTCGACAACCTCTCGGACACCCCCCCTAGCGCTACCTCCCCCGTCCCCTCCCCTATCCTGCCACACCATACCTCCCAACCCCTCCATTTTATCACCCTCAACACCCGCGGCCTACACACCTCCATCATGGACGTCGAACACCTCTCCACCACCCACTCCCCAGACGTCCTGGTCCTCACAGAAACCAACCACGCCACCCACAAATCCCGCTGGCGCACGGCCCTCCCCCACTACCACCTCAAAAGCTCCCGCCCTTGCTACTCAAATGTGCCCCTACCCAACGCAGGCGTTCTCTTCGCGGTCCGGAAGACCTCATTCCAATCTTCCACTGTACTAACCCCGCCCTCCCACCTCATCCCCCATATAGCCGCCCTGAAAATCGTCCCCCACTCAGGCAACCCCTACCTCCTCATCGGCACGTATATGCCCCAGCTCCACGCCCCCCACCTGACTCGCCTCTACGCAGAAGTCGCGGCTTGGGGCCTCCGACTGGCGGACGACCACCCCCACCACCGCACCCTCTGGGGAGGGGACTTCCAATCCACCACCCACCCAGGTACAGGACACCCTGCTCTCACCTCCCTCCTCAAATCCCACCTCCACCCCCTCCACGACCCCATTCCCACCTTCCCCAGAAGCGGGGGCTGCCTCGACCACTGGCTCACCACCCCTCCTTCTCCCACTACCCTCCCACCGTCCTCTTGCTCGATATACCCCTCTCCCTCCCACTTCACCGACCACTCCGCTATCCACCTTGTCATTCCAGCTCCTCTCTCACTCATAGCACACCCCCCCACTACCCACACCCACCCCAGCACACATCACACGACACGCAAGCTCACCTTCCGCCTTCCACTCACACCGGACCACATCACATCATACCAATCACAGCACACCAGACCTCATCAACCAAACGGCATCCCTCCACGCAGAAATCCTTAACACCTCACACACCTCGGCCACCCCAGACACCCTCGACACCCTAGCCTCACAATTCACCACACTCCTCTCCCGCCACATGGACCACGCTGCCACAATCTGGCCCCTCCTCCCCGACAAACAAAGACGCCCAACCCAAGGCACCTACACCCCCACCTGGCTCCCAAAAAAAACACGCACTCAAATACTCACTCTCCGTAAATGCAGCAAACTCAAAGGCCCTCTTCACATCGCCCAGACCCTATTAAACACAACCGACTATCTCTCCCCTAACGCCATCAAACAACAATGCCAAGCACGCATCCGCCACCTACTTCACACCACCACCACGGATAGGATTAATAAAATAAAAACTCGAGCCAACATAGCCTATGACTCCTGCCCCAAACTGTCTCACCGCCGATTAAAAATTAAGAGTGGCCTCCTACCCCCCACCGGCACCACCTCCACCCTCCACCGCGTCACCACACCCGATAACACCACCGCCTCCTCCCCCTCCGCCGTCATCGACGCAGTGCACACTCACTTCGCTAAAGAACTCGACCGCGCCACCCCCCCCGAACTCCCCACCCCCCCATGGGAACTCCCTGACAACCCCGACAACTTCACCATCGAGCTCCGCGGCGACCCCTCTCTCACCCTCGCCGACATGATTACCCGCGATACCTTCGATAAAACCATCAATTCCCTTGGCACCGGCAAAGCCCCCGGCCCCGACGGTATCCCCAATGAAATAATTAAATTCCTACCCCCGGCGACCCGCTCCGCCCTCTTCTCTCTCCTCTCCCTCCTAGCCCATAAATCATACACCCCCCCGGACTGGTGCCACAGCACAACTTGCCTCCTACATAAAAAAGGCGACCCTTCCCTCCTCGATAATTACCGCCCTATCGCCCTCATGAACAACCTCCTTAAACTGTGGACAGCACTAATCAAAGACGCAGGCTCGAAGTACGCCGAAACCCACGGCATTCTCAGCGACCAACAGGACGGATTCCGCCAACACCGCAGCATCCACGACGCCCTTTCCTCCCTCATCACGACGATGGAGGATGCGAAACTCCACAGCAAAGACATTTATGTCATGTACGCGGACTTCAAAGGTGCCTTTAACGCCGCGGACCACCGCATCATGTTCAAACACATGCGTCAACTCGGTATGCCCCCAACCTTTGTCGACACATGCGAACACCTCTACGGGGTCTCAACCACAGCATATATCACTCCCCACGGTCCCACCCCTTCCATAGACATCAATCGCGGAACCCTCCAGGGCGACACCCTCTCCCCCTTCCTTTTCACCCTCTTCCTCGAACCCTTCCTTCGCTGGCTCACGGTGGGCAGCCGGGGCTACCGCCCAGGCCCCCCCGCCACTAACGCTGACCCCACAGAACCCACAGCCACCTACCCGGGACACGGATTCGCGGACGACCTCAGCCTCGCCACGGGCTCGACCCCCAACATGACAATCCAGCTACGAAAACTCTCCCTCTTCAGCGCCTACACCGGCATGACAGTCAACATCCGCAAGTGCTGCATCACCGGAGCCCTCTGGCGTACAGGCAACGCCCTTACCAGGGCCAACACTACCCTCCTTGCATCCCGCCTGCATTCACAGTTCATCTCCCTAAACTCCACACCGACCCCCATCCCCTCCATTGGCCCCAAAGAAACGTACCGCGTCTTAGGAGTTGAACTGAACACCTCCCTTAACTTCACCAAACATTGGCAAGAACTCAAACGTTCCACTGCATCCCTCATCACCGCACTTTCCACATCCCCACTGACTCAATCCCGCAGAATCAGGGTCATCCGTGGTCTCCTCATCGGAAAGCACTTCACTCTCCAGCTCGGCCTCTTCACCGACTCCCAACTCGACACTCTCGAGGGACAAATCTGCCGCGCACTCCGCTCCGCCGTCTCTTCGGTACGTAGTCTTCCCCGCACCGCACTCCACCGCCCTACCACAGACCTAGGATACGGCCTCCCCTCCCTCAAAGCACACGCCGCACAACTCACAGTTTGTCACTTACATAAAATCATGAACAACTCGGGATATAGAGGCCACATGGCCCGCGCACACATACGCACCCTATCCACCACGTACTCCCACTGGCCCTCTGAATCCATCATGTCAACCTGCCTCACCCCACCCACACTAAAATGCTTAGTCCGCGCCCAACGGGATGCGGGCACCCTATTCCACAACATCCCTCCACTCTCCCTCACCAATCCCATCGCCTCCACCATCCGCGCCCACTTCACCACTCAAGACAACGCCCTCCTCACCTCACTCCGAGACAAAGCCACACACATCACAGACCCTCACACATACAAACAAGCCTACTGCGACTTCTCCCCCCGCAAAACACACGCCTCCCTCCTACCCCGCCTTACCCCCCTCTGGAAAAATAACATCACCTCATGGTCACAAGTCCTCCTCAGAGCCACCTCATCCACCCTCATCCTCAAATCATGCAAATCCATCACTACACTCACGGGGTCCACCACCCCACTCTCAGTTCCCATCCGCCTCCTCGCCGCAATCCTCACCGAACCCCTCGATACTATACACAACCGCCTCCCCATCACAAACTTCAACACCATCCAGGCATCCCCCCCCACCACCATACATCCCTCGTGGATACCCCTCCTCTCCCCCCACCTCCCACGCTCAACCACCACCCTCCAATCCGGCCTCACCTCCGCCCGCACCGCTCACCCCACCCCCATAGCACCCATCACACACCTCGACACAGAATACCTCACCCCCTCAGACCATCCCTACCCCCCCTGCGACGTAACCCGCATCATCTCCAAACACAAAGACACAGAATACGGCCAAACACAGTACATGGTTGAATGGGCCCCAGAGCACCTCACAGAATGGGACATACAGCTACAACTCGACGACGGCTTCCGCCTCATCTCCTCCACTCCAACATCGGTATGCCTCCCCACCCCCTCCCCCTCTGCCTGCTCCATCTGTCATGAACCCCTGCACACAGAACCCTCCTCCGCATGCTGCACATGTCCGCACTTTGCCATACACTCCCAGTGTCGCCCAGCCCAGGGACCCGCTACATGGCAGTGCGAGTGGTGTGCTCGCGGCCAACAACACGACCTCACCCACCTCCACGAAGTGCAGTGGGCCCCATGCCTACAACTCCACGACACCATCAGTGAGACCCCCTCCGGCCCCACCGCCCTCACCGCATTTAACTCAGGCTATGTCCCCTCCACCACACCCATACTACCAGAACCCGGACCCCCTCCATGGTCACACCCCCTCATCACATTCAACCATGACCCCATCAACCCCGACCTCGACATGCTCCCCACCGGTAAATTCGCTATCCACGCACACCCCTCACTCCAAGACACCACCATACTCTGCACACCCGACGGCCGCGCGGTCACCACCCTCAACGGCCCCCGGGTCCGCCACCTCTACCAACTCTTTCGCCCCGACCTCTCGCGTCTTACGTTTGAAGAGGAGGTCTACCACCTCCTCACCCGCATAGGTTCCCGCTCGGAAATCCACTCACCCACACCCGCCACCACCACCCGCAATAGATGGGCCACTAGAGAAGACCTCCTCACAGCACTCCGTCACACATTCAGCATCCAGACAGAACTCTACTCCGACCCCCTCAACAAATCACTTCACTCCCACACCTACCACTCCCTCTACCCCGAAGACATCGTCTTCTCATCTAGCGGCAGCAATGCCCCTCACACCTGGCAAGGCACCAACATAGCCAACCCCGAATACGACCACGAATGCATGAGACGAGCCATGGAACACGCAATCACCAGCGCACACCTCACAGCCCATCACACACCCAGCGCAACCATCCTCATCCTCCCCCGATGGGAACACACACCATACCGCCATTCCAAATACATCGACTCCCCATACACCCACCACCTCTACACCCTACCTAATGACGCAAACACATTCCTGCCCCCAGACCAACACACTGGCAACCCCACCCCTACCCCCTTCGGCACACGCTGGATGGTAGACATTTACCTCGTCGCTAACCCCCTCGCACTCTCCACCCTCCCATCACCCACAGCCATGACCGCACTCCATAACACTCTTGAATCTATCTACGACACTCACCTCCCCATCCCCACCATCACCACCCCCCCCCCACACCTCCTTGTCTCCTACTCACCCCACTCAACAGGTATATACCACCGCCCCCCGAACCCAACTCACCCCCTCACGTACCCCCTCCCAGAACGCGTACACCTAACGTACCCTCCCACCAGAGGCACCCCTGCTTGGACCTGGCAGGACTTTGTATACACCGACGGCTCGAAAAAAGGCGGCACGGCCCCCCTAGGAGCAGCAGCCACCCACCCCGCATCGGACACCAAAATCAAAATCCTGGTGAACTCTACCCCTCCCTCACATACAATAAATCGCGCCGAACTAGCAGGCATTGATATAGGCCTCCAACTTGGCCACACCCACCTCCTCACAGACAGTGCATGTTCCCTTCGCCTCATACAAGGTTACTTAAACTGCCCATCCGCCTACCGCCATAACATTCACCGAGACACCCTCCTATCTATCACACACACCCTTACAACCCGCTGCGCAGCAGGCATACGCACACACCTCGGCAAAATCAAAGCCCACAACCACTCCATCGGTAACGACCTTGCAGACGCCCTCGCGAACCAAGTTGCGGATGGCCAACCACCCGATACTATATACACTACAGGCTCAGAAGTCACGATAGGCCACTGGACATGGCCGTACACCCTCATTCCACAAACCCTAGGCGAACCCATACCCTACAGATACACCAACCTCAAATCCGACGCACACAAATACAGCACACAACACACACACACTCTACTCTCGGATACAACCAAACACGGAGCCCTCCTCGCTCGTGCAGCGAAGGACGGCGCCGACTTCTCTTATCACAAAAAACACTCCTCCCTCACAAATATCCAGTTCACACACAAACAAGAATTCATGTGGGGTGTCCACAACACCCGCCTCCTTACTCACAACCCCACCCTGCGCTGCCCACTATGTGGACAATTCACTAGCAACGGCCACATGGCCGGTAACTGCCCCTCTATGTCTGGACTAAGACAGGACCGACACAACAGCGCTCTGCAACTACTCCTAACCCTACTGGAACGCCACAACGGAGGACGCTGGGAGACCATCACCGCAGACTTCGGTAATAAACCCATAAAATTGTTTGAGTCCCCCACCCCTACCCACTCCCCTCACGATTGCCACCCTCCTCCCCCCACCCACATGCCCACCCGCCTTGTTGCTGCTGATGAAGGCCTCTCACATGACTCCCTAACATCATGCCCCGCCGTCCTCCCCCCTGAGATTCTTCCCCCCCAACTTCGTCCCTCAGCACACAAACCTGACTTCATCCGCATCCTCGAACCCAGATTCGTTGGCCACTCCAACGGTCGCCGCCGCTATGCATCTATTAAAAAGATTCAGATAGGGGAATGGAAATACTGCACAGACAACAACCTCACTCACACAACCGACCTCATACGTGACAAATACACACCCCTTGCGAACGCCATCAGAAACCACTGGCCAGGCACAGTGGTCGACATCCTTCCTATCGTCATGAGCCGCACAGGTACACCGCACTCCTCCACCATCACGAGTCTCACCTCCCTACTCACCGCCCGCACAGACCCCCCTGATAAACTCGTCACGAAAGCACACCTCGAAACATCTCGCATTCTTACACAACTCCATACGCATACCGTCCAATGGCTGCATCACCTCCTACGCATATACCGTATCAAGTCCCGCACGACCTCCCGCCGCGCATCCGAACATTACTTCCACGCACGCCCCTGACTGCACGCACCCTTCACCTCTACTTGCATCCTCCCCGGGGGGGAGTAAAACCCCCGAACACCCTTGGAGAGGTTGGATTAGGTGGTTAACGGTCTAGCCCTGACTTGTAAGTTCCCTGTATGGCATAGTTGGGAGGGCCCAGAGACAGCAGCCGACGCATCCGGCTTTTGGTGAAAAACCGGCGCATACGGTACATGTTGTAAACAATTTCAATTTCAATTTCAATTTCAGGAATTCATGTGGGGTGTCCACAACACCCGCCTACTTACTCACAACCCCACCCTGCGCTGCCCCCTATGCGGCCAATTTACTAGCAACGGCCACATGGCCGGTAACTGCCCCTCAATGTCTGGTCTAAGACAGGACCGTCACAACAGCGCTCTACAACTCCTACTCTCCCTACTGGAACGCCACAACGGAGGACGCTGGGAAACCATCACCGCAGACTTCGGTAACAAACCCATAAAATCGTTTGAATCCCCCACCCATGTCCACACTCCACTTGACTGCCACCCACCTCACCCCACACACATGCCCACCCGACTTGTTGCTGCTGACGAAGGTCTCTCGCCTGACTCCCTAACCTCATGCCCCGCCGTCCTCCCCCCTGAGATTCTTCCCCCCCAACTTCGACCCCCTGCTCACAAACCTGACTTCATCCGCATCCTCGAACCCAGATTCGTTGGTCACTCAAACGGTCGCCGACGTTACGCAACCATAAAAAATATTCAGATAGGGGAATGGAAGTACTGCACAGACAACAACCTCTCACACACTGCCGACCACATACGCGCCAAATACACACCCCTTGCAAACGCCATCAGAAATCACTGGCCAGGCACAGTGGTCGATATCCTCCCCATCGTCATGAGCCGCACATGTACACCGCACTCCTCCACCATCACGAGTCTCACCTCCCTTCTCACCGCCCGCACCGACCCTCCGGATAAACTCGTCTCCAAAGCACGCCTCGACACATCTCGCATCCTTGCACAACTCCATACGCATACTGTCCAATGGCTGCATCACCTCCTACGCATATACCGCATCAAGTCCCGCACGACCTCCCGCCGCGCATCTGCACATTACCCCCACGCACGACCCTGACTGCACACAACCTTCGCCTCTACTTGCACCCTCCCCGGGGGGGAGTTAAACCCCCGAACATCCTTGGAGAGGTTGGATTAGGTGGTTAACGGTCTAGCCTTGACTTGTAAGTTCCCTTTATGGCATAGTTGGGAGGGCCCAGAGACAACAGCCGACGCATCCGGCTTTTGGTGAAAAACCGGCGCATACGGTACATGTTGTAAACAATTTCAATTTCAATTTCAATTTCAATACCAATAAAAACCGGCTGCTATCTCTGCCCCCCCTTCTGCTACGCCTAACAATGTTGGACTTAGAAGCGAGAGGTAGACCGTGAACCATTAATCCCAAACTCTCCAATGGGAGTGACGATACCGTCTAAAACATGCCCGTATCTAGGTATTAATCATTTTTTTGATCTATACGTTTTTTTTTTTGGATACAGTATGAAATGTAAAATGTCGCTAGTCTCCACGATACGCGGCATGCTCCAGCCGCTGCGGGGTCGCTGATCAGCAAGGCAATTCAGCTTGAGTTGGTCGAGTCGAGCCTGCCTGACCTCGGCTCATGTGCGACTCCGGTCGTGCCGGAGCCAAGGGGGAAAGTCAGGTGAATAACCCCCCTCGCTCAGGTCGTCGTCGGTCCCGTCTCGATCCGTGCTCAACCCCGCCCGAGGTATTAGCTGCTCCTCCCGACGCAGCGCGCCACCTACCCGAGTCTTCTCTCCTCCTTCGGGGGCTGTGAGGAGAGAGTAGCTAGGTTGCAGACAGTGTCCGGATGGCTCTCCTGCCTCCGAGCCAGATTTTCTCTTGTCCCCTGTCCTTGTTCCGTATGTATCCTACACCTATCTTATCGCGTTGTGGCCGTCTTTACCCTCCCCCGGTGGTTGTATTGAACCATGCAAACATGGTTAGTGTGGAAGATAACTCACGCAAACGTAGTTACAGTCACAGTCCCGCAAACAAGACAGTCACAGAGACAATCATCCTACATGCGTGGTGTCGGGGCAACATAATTGGGAGAGCTGTAGCCTAGCGACAGCTCTGTACCGAGTCAGACAGTTTATCGGTATGTCCGATCTAGACATGTACTAATCATATCTAGAGTAGCTTACAATAGCTATTTGCAACTAATACTTATACGGTATTATTGAAATTGAAATTGAAATTGTTCACAACATGTCCCGGCAAACTGGACCGAGTGTCGTCTCACGGGCCACTCTACTTCGCCATACAGGACTTATTAGCAAGTTGGGCCCGGGTCTCTCCGACCAGGTTCATTTCTTATCGGCACACCTATCTGCAATGTGTATCTCGACGTTCCTCGGGAGTTATATAACTGTAAGCAACCGCACTAATTGCCACAGTCCCCCCACCTAAGCAGTAACAGCGTAATAATTTTGTAATCAAGAAAAAACAGATCTAAAAATAAATCCACTTGTCTAGAAATGCAAAACTAAACTGCTGCTCGACCTTCACGATGCACGGCCCGCTCCCGCCGAACCGGGGTGTCGACCGGCCTAGGCCGGTCGGCGTTCGGGAGGGACGACGGGCCAGCCTAATCTAGCTCCCGCGTGACTTCGGTCTTGCCGAAGGGAGGAGGGGAAAGGCTGGCAAAAAACCCCTCCTCGCGCGGTCGCTCGTCGATCCCGCCGCTCCATCCCGTAAACCCCGCCCCAAGGTCTTGCCGCGTCCACCGACGCGGCGGTCCTCCGTGTCGAGGTCCCCCATCACCTCGAGGACAGGTGGGGGGGACCGAGACGCACAGACATAGAAAAAACTAGCGCTCCTGCCTCCGCGCCCGAATTTTCCCCGCTCATTTCCCCGGTTTTTCTCTGTCTGGTACCCGGGTACCTGTCGGTTTTCCGGCCTGTGGCCGTACCCTCCCCCCTCTGATCGCGCGTCCACCGAGCAGCCTGTTCTTGAGCGGGGGCCTCCGCGCTCACCCGGGCCCACGCTCAAGGACTCCTAGGAGTATTAAGGTCTGTCGGGGTAGTGGGTGTCGAAGAGGGGGGGGGGCAGGTCACCATAGCCGGATCCGGCGGGCCGCGGGCGCCCGGAATTAAGCAAAACCCTCCGTGCCGGGTTTTCCGGCGGCGCCGACCCAAAGGGTCGTCGCCGCCAGATCGTGTCGCTCCTCCCGTCGCGACTGTCCTCCTTGCCGTCCCAGCTGACTCCTCCCCCCGGGAGATGACGCTGGACGACGTAGCGGCGCGCTAGTGAGCGCCCTACCCTGGTGCTGCTCCCCAACTTGCGTGACGCCGGGTACGGACATTATTTTAGTGTCCAAAAAAGCCCTCCGTACAGGGCTTTTCGGCGGCGGCTGATCCTGAGGATCGCCGCTGCCTCCTGTAGCCGCTTCTCCGCCTGCGACTAGCCACCGTCCTGTGCCATGTCTCGCCTCACCTCTCGGTAAGGTTCGACCGGCACAGGGCTGGTCGATAGCTAGCGAGCGCCCTTTCCTGGCGCTGCTTCCCGGCTGGCCACCACCAGCTCCAACACCCGCCTCCCACCGCTGATCCGGCCGTACCCTCCTCGCCATCAAACGCTGCCGTAGTACAGGTCCCACTCCTAAAAGTAAGGCTGTATCTAGGAGTATCTGTGCGCGAAAAAACATATCGGACGGGCCGAGCGGGAGATCTTGGCGCCGGTAGTGCACAGAAATTATTTTTTTCAAAAGCCCTCTGTACAGGGCTTTCCCGACAGCTGCTGATCCCACGGATCGAGCTGTCGGCCCTCTTAGCCCCCTTCCGTGCCAGGCCTGGCACGGCTACGGGGTTTCCAGCGCCCACCACGGGGAGGTGAGGGGATGCCGACGGGCCTGCGAGCGCACCCCCCTCCGGGGCCGCCGCCGCTGCGCCGCCGGCGGGCGCCTATACGGTATTACTTACAACACCCCCCCTGAAGGTAGCTACTGGATGAAGCGTTGCATTGGGTCCCATGTCCTTGATCTTGAACCGTGCTCCGAGTTGAGCTTTGATCGATGCGAGCCATGTGGCATCATTGCAGGCCGCGGGAATGTCATCGACGTACAAGGCGGTCATAGTGAAAACGTGGCCGGTGCGGTAGATGTAGATGCACGGGTCGGAGACGCATTGTTGCCATCCATGGTCGACGAGCCATGCACGAAGTAGCACGTTGAACTCGCGGGGGACTATTTGAGGCCGTATCGGCAGCGCTTGAGGTGACACACTTTGGACGTGCCATCGTTGAAGCCGAGGGGCTGGCGGATGTACACGTCTTCCCGGATGGGAGCGTAGAGAAACGTTGTGTCGATGTGAAGTTGGCAGAGTTCAAGGTCGCGAGCGGCTGCGATGGTCACGAAGAGACGCAGGCTAGCCATGCGGATGACTGGGGATAACGTCTTTGTGTAGTCCAGTCCAGCGCGTTGGTTGCACC
Organism: Tetraselmis chui; assembly: GCA_026401115.1. Taxonomy (NCBI): domain Eukaryota; kingdom Viridiplantae; phylum Chlorophyta; class Chlorodendrophyceae; order Chlorodendrales; family Chlorodendraceae; genus Tetraselmis; species Tetraselmis chui. The sequence goes on along the minus strand of JAPMLY010000160.1, from coordinate 272,756 downwards.
CCTTGGCGACGAACCGCGTTTTGAAGCGGGAGACGTCGCCGGCGGTGTCCGACTTGACTTTGAAGATCCACATGAAGTTAACGACCATTCGGCCGGGGGGGAGGTCCACAAGTTCCCACGTGCCGTTGACGATGAGGAAGGAATACTCATGTTGCATACCGGCTTGCCACTGGGGGGCTTGGGCGTTGTCCAGCGCAGCCCGGTAGGATTTCGGTTCCACACACTCCCGAGCGGAGAGGAGGGCGACGGCAGTAGGGGACGTGCCGGCAGGTGTGTGTGGGGGACCCGTGATAAGGTCGGGGACGTGAGGGGGCTCAAATACGTCCTCTTGAGCTTTGCCTTGTTCAAGATCACAACACGCCGTCACGAGGGTCGGGGGGTAGTCGGACAAGTGGGCAACCATATCGCCGTAGCGAATGGGATGTGAGCGGAGCCGAGCATGGCGAGGGGTTGCGGGGGGGGGGGATGGGCGTTGGTAACGTGAGGTCAATGTGGTGGGATAGGGGTGAGGCGGCGGGAACGTCTGCCGAAGAGTCGGTGATGACCGAGTCGACCTAGGGTTGTGTGCCGAAGCCTGGGGTGTCTTCCTAAAAGACAACATGAACGGAAGTGGTGATGCGACGCGTTTCCGGGTTGTAGACACGGCACCCGGGTGCGTCAGGGGGATAGCCCACCATGACCCCGCGAAATGCTTTTTCACTGAGTTTCCGACGTTGTTTGTCGGGGCACCTTGGCGAAAACGGCGCAGCCGAAGACGCGGAACTTGGAGGCGTCGGGCACATAAGAGGTAAGGAGTGTGAGGGGGACGCCACCATTGGGTCCGAGTGAGCGACTGTACGTACGGTTGCGAAGGTACACAAGAGTGCTGACAGCGCACGACCACGTGGAGTTGGGAACGGCCATGCTTTGGAGCATCGCCGACGCATTGTCCCGGATAGTGCGTCAAGGACGTTCGGCTTTGCCGAACATGTGGTGGGCGTATGGGGCAGAGAACAAGACTCCGACGCCGAGGTGTGCGCACATCCGGCGCGTGACAGCAGCTTCAAACACAGAGTCGGAGTCAAACTTGAGGACCGGTGCAAACGCGCCCGACTGGGAGTGATGGCGGGCATGCAAGTGTTTGATGTCCAAGAGGATTGTTTCCAACTCCGAACATGCGTCGTCTTTATACTTAAGGAACCGCACCCACATGTAGTTGGTGTGGTGGTCGATGACGAGCAAGCAATAGCGGAGGCCATGTGGGGAGGGGACATAGACTGGTCCCCAGAGATCATCGGACATGTTGAGGAGAGGGCGGGATGGTTTAGCGCACGCGGCGGTGTTGCGCGGTGCAGCTGTGGCTTTGTGGAGTAAGCAAGAGTCGCAAGAAACTTTGTTTACAGAGCTAGCTAACACATGGCTAGTCGGGACACCGTGAGTATGCTGGGCATGTAGGCTTTGCATGTTCAGGTGTCCAAACCGACGGTGCCACAGTACGGGGTCACACTGGGCAGTAAGGGCAACCCGAGGTGAGGGGTCATGTGCCGACGTTGCGGATGGGCTTGAAGGGAGCTCCGGCTGGTGGGGAAGGAGGTAGAGACCGTTTCCGGACGGCTCTAGCACACCCATGCGTGTGGGTACCAAAAGTATACCAATGTCAGAGTTCGAGGGGAAGATGAAGTCACAACCGTTGTGCGTTTGCATCCAGGTGACACTAAGAAGTTTGCCGATACGCTGAGCGGAGCGAGATGATAGGTCGGGGGTGTAGAGTGCATACATATTGCGGTGAATAAGCTGGCCAGAGGCAAGTCGGACAGAAATCTGCACTGAGCCACTGCCCTTAACGTCAACGCCGACTCCTCCCACTCGAGAGGGAGCGGAGGGGGGTGTGAACTTTACGAAGTCATCTCGAAACGCGGTGAGGTTAATCGAGCAGGCGGAATCAACGATCCAAAACTGTGATAGGTTACGACATGGGGCGAGGGAAGAGGAGAATGCCACGGAGCTGAAAGGGACACTCACCTCGTCGTCATCGTAGTCATCCGCGCAGTCCTCGAGGGTGGGTAAGCTGTCGGTGTCATCGGCGGGGGCGTCGTCGGCAGGGATGTCGCTCAGCAGGGCAGCGTGAGCAAAGGTAGTGCCACCTGGGGCGCCGTACTATTGAACGGTCATCTTACGCTTGGCGAGGTTCCACTTAAGGATAGCGTCATCCGGGGCAATGCAGGCGGACATGAGGTGGTTTACGGTGCCACAAATGCCACACTTGTTGGGTCGACTACCTCGAGGATTACGGTGTGGTAGGCCTCGACCGCTGTGCGAGCCGCGGCCCGCATCGACGAACGCGGAGATAGGAGGGGGTGATGCGACCGGAGCGGGTGTGTCCGAGGCAGGGTCGCGTCGTCCATGTTGTGCGCGAGGTGGAGGATGCTGGCCATCACTTCATCAGCCGACAGTAGGTAGTTTGTGTCAAATGCGTTGATGACGCACTGCTTCGCTTGACCGTGTGGGCCGCTGCTGGAAATACCACGCAACATGAGGAGACCGAGGTTGTGTGGGTGGATGGCAGCGGAGCCATAAACCATTTGGCATGTCTCGTTGTAGTCACCAAAGGTCTGGCGTATGGAGTGGACATAGTCACTCATGGACTGGCCATGGTGTTGTCTCACCATCAAGTTCTCCAAGAGGGACAGGGAGCGAGCAAAAGACCGGCAGTCGAGGCGTTCACATAGGATGTCCCACGCGGCAGCGGCGCAGTCAAGGCGGGCCGGAGAAACGCATTTCATCGCATGGTCATCGCGCTGATTCGCGCTGGTTGCATGGAGGAGCAGCGTGTAGGCGTAGTATTGCGCTGGTTTCGGCTGGTTTCAGCCAAACGCCGGAGTCGCGGATGGCCAGCTGCGGAATGAAATATGCGGCCTTGATGGAGAGGAAATTCAGGAAGGTCCTCTTCCATTGCTTAAAGTCCGTGGTCGGGCCCATGACGGGGACCGACATCTCCATGGACCGGTTGAGGGCGTCCTTGTCGAAGCCGGGGGCTTCGTGTGCCGCTTGGCCGATGACTACCGGGTCAATGGTGGGGCGACGACCGCCACGGGTGGTGTGGTCGCCACGCTGGGCTGGGGGAGAATGCCCCCCCCCCCCTTCTCGAGCTTGGACATGTGTGCACCATGTCCACACACGACGAGTGCGTCGGTGTGGGTGGCTGTCTGTCGCCTTCGAGTAGCTGACGTAAGAGGGGTGGAGGTGGGTTTTAAAGCGCAGTCTATACTGGCGATACCGCCGACTACAAGGTGAAAGTACTAAGTGTCTATAGAGACTTGCCTTTTGCGGGAGAGCTGTCGATCGCAGCTCGCCGAACCAGGTTGTCGCGCGTGAGTGACGTGAGGCGAGGGCCCATAATAACCTATTGAACAATGCAAACACGGTAAGTGTGGAAGATAACTCACGCAAACGTAGTTACAATCACAGTCACGCAAACATGACAGTGACAAAGACAACCAACCTATAGGCGTGGTGTCGGGACAACATAAGTGGGAGAGCTGTAGCCTAGCGACAGCTCTGTACCGAGTCAAATAGTTTATCGGTATGTCCGATCTAGACATGTACTAATCATATCTAGAGTAGCTTACAATAGCTATTTGCGACTAATACTTATACGGTATTACTTACAACATGCTTACGTTGTTAGGGGGCCGCTTTTATGAGCAGTGTGCCTTTACGATAACCCTAGGCACACTGCCTGAGGCAGCCTATCGATAACCGGGTACCGACTAGGGAAGGGGTTGGAAGAACACAGGGATCGAGTCGCCGGTCCTCAAAAGATGGTGGGTACGGGAATTTTTCCAAAAACCCCCCGTACCGGGCTTTTCCGGCGGCGGGTGATCCTAAGGATCGCCGCCGCCAGACCGTGCCGCTCCTCCGGCCGCGACCCACCTCCATCCTGCGTAGCATCAGGCCTCCGCCCCAGGGGAGACCTAAGGCTCTCGCAGGGCTGGCGACTGCTAGCGAGCGCCGTGCTCTAGCGCTGCCTCCCAGCTGTCCGCCGCCAGCTCCAACACCCTCGTCCCTCCGCCGATCCGTCCGTACCCTTCTTCGCCAAAAAATACTTCGCAAACGTCGCTCCCGCCCCATCGTCGGGAGAGTATCTGCGAGTATTTAGTCACGGAGAAGAAATATCGGATTGGCCGAGCGGGAGATCCCTGTGCCGGTGTACGGATATTATGTTTTTCCAAAACCCTCCGTACCGGGCTTCCCGACAGGTGCTGATCCCGCGGATCGCAGCTGTCGGTATTGAAATTGAAATTGAAATATTTTACTCCAATACCGGTAAACCGGCTGGAGTCTCTGGGCCCCCCCTTTTGCTATGCCATACAGGACTTAGTAGCGTGAGGTAGACCGTGAACCACTTATCCCAACCTCTCCAATGGCAGTAACGATATCGTCTACAACATACCCGTACCAGTATCCAAGTATTTACTATTTTCTGACCTATACTATTTTTTTTTTCCTGGATACAGTATGAAATAAAAAATGTCGCTATTCTCCACGACACGCGGCCTGCTCCAGCCGCGGCGGGGTTGCCGATCAGCAAGGCTGGTCAGCTTGAGCTGGTCGAGTCGGCTCCTGTGCGACTCCGGTCGTGCCGGAGGTGGGGGGAAAGGCAGGTGGAAAACCCCCCTCGCGCAGGTCGTCGTCGGACTCGTCTCGATCCTTGCTCGACCCCGTCCGAGATATCGGAGATAGTGGTCGCTCTTCTCGGCGCGACCCTCCACCTAGTCTAGCCTTCTCCCCCCCCGCGGGGGCTGGGAGGAGAAAAAGCGAGGCTGCAGACGGTGTTCGGCTGGCTCTCCTGCCTCCGAGCCAGATGTCTCCTGTCCCCTGTCCGTTTGCCGTCTGGTTCCACCACCCATCTAATCGCGCTGTGCTGGCCGCACTTGTCTCCCCCGGTGATTTACGTTGTTAAGGGGCCGCCTATACGAGCAGTGTGTTGTTGCGATAACCCGGGGCACACTGCCTGAGGCAGCCTGTCGATAACCGGGTACCGACTAGGGGAGGGGGAACGGATAGTGCCCAGGGATCGGCTATCCTCAAAAGATGGTGGGTACGGGAATATTTAACCAAAAACCCCCCGTACCGGGTTTTTCCGGCGGCGGATGATCCTCCCGACCTCCGCCGCAAGACCGTGCCGCTCCTCCGGCTGCGACTCGCCTCCGTCCTGCGTGTCTTCGGGCCTCTCCCCCAAGGGAAACCAGAAGGTTTCGCAGGGCTGGCGGCTGCTAGCGAGCGCCGTGCTCTAGCGCTGCCTCCCAGCTGTCCGCCGCCAGCTCCAACACCCTCGTCCCACCGCTGATCCGTCCGTACCCCTCTTCGCCAAAAAATATTTCGCAAACGCCGCCCCCGCCCCATCGTCGGGAGAGTATCTGCGAGTATTTAGTCGCGGAAAAAACATATCGGACTTGCCGAGCGGGAGATCCCTGTGCCGGTGTACGGATATTATGTTTTCCAAAACCCTCCGTACAGGGCTTCCCGACAGCTGCTGATCCCGCGGATCGCAGCTGTCGATACCTCGTTCAGCCCCCTACCGTGCCAGGCCTGGCACGGCTATGGGGTTACCAGCGCCCACCGCGTGGAGGTAGAGGTAGGTGCCGACGGGCCTGCGAGCGCACCCCCCTCCGGGGCCGCCGCCGCTGCGCCGCCGGCGGGCGCCGCAGCTGTCGGTACCTCGTTTAGCCCCCTACCGCGCCAGGCATGGCACGGCTACATGGTTACTAGCGCCCACCGCGTGGATGTAGAGGTAGGTGCCGACGGGCCTGCGAGCGCACCCCTCTCCGGGGCCGCCGCCGCTGCGCCGCCGGTGGGCACTACTATCCATGTATCCGTGCCAAGCCTTGTACGGAAAGGGGCCAAACGAAGTAATAGCAACTAGGATTTTGAAAATCATAATATCCGTACACCACCGCCACGATCTCCCGCTCGGCTCTTCCAATACGTTTTTCCAAGACCGGGCACCGTTCCAATTGGGGGGATGGGACTGGTGTCTTAGTTGTGTGTGGACGCGAGAAGGTTACGGACGGATCAACATTGGGACGTGGGTGTTGGAGCTAGCGGCGGACAACCAGGAAACGGCGCCATGGAAAGACGCTCGCTCGACGTCGACCATGGCTCATGAAGTCGAGCCGACCCAAGGGTAAGGGGGAGCTACGGCGAGGAGAATAGCCACGGATCGAGTATGCTATTGGTTGACGCTCATACCTTTGCGTTTCTTTTGCCCCCGCCAGTTGCACTACAAATAAAAAGGTATAAAAATATTATTGCATGCAATATACTACATTTCAAGTATCGCCCGCGAGGCCTTTCCTTTTCACATACAATTATGATGAAATATGAAAATGCAATTGAGTGGTACCACTTAAGAAAACAACATATTTTCTTCTCGTGAAAGAGTAACGACATGCAACGTACTTGGCAAACCTCCGACAAGGGCTCTTCACCCGCTGAGCATGTGGCTCCTTTCGCGAAGACGAAGACAGACTAATGTGCAAATACCTTGTTTTCATAATCTTCTCACCTTTTCGCGGTATCATCATTACATTCATGGCAAAAACATTAAAGCTTTTATCAAGCCCGGAATGAGCTCAAGTACTGACTTGATGCTTGAAACAAAGCGTACCCGTCATTGACAATAAATACTTATCATATGTTGCACTCGACACGACGGGTCCACACATGATACTCTCTTCGCATGTGTACTCGGGACATCAAATATGAACCGATCAATCAATTGACTAAGTTGAACCGGCATAACAACACGCAAGAGAAAAAAATGTTGAAGACCTCATAACTTATGGAAGACCTTGAAGACCTTATAGAGCTACACAATTGCGAAGAATTTGCTGCACAACTATGAAGTCAGCGTTGCAACCACAACAATTCGATATCGCATGATAAAACAAAAACTTCAGAGAGCATTTTCGATGAGGACGCTTCTACAATTCAACGTGAGAGCATCTAAAATCGAGGCGATGGGTTGTAGAAACAAATAAGTACCAAGGAACTTTGACGTTGTGTTCCATTATTGCGGAAAATAGTAGGGCGCCACGACAAGGTCATACTTTCTTCATTATTACTTTGTTACAATTCCGGTTGATCAGCCAAAGAAGCCCTTCCGCCGCGTGACTCCCTCCTTCACAACGCCACATGCACACAGTGGGCATGTTAGCGAACACAAAAATACACCTCCACCCCCTCTCTGCCCCCACTCTACCCCTTTGCACATGCCACAAAACATTTGATGACCAAGTGCGGGCAAGACGAATACAGCTAAGAAAGAAATTTTGTAAAACTTCATGAATCACCGCTCCTCCCCCAACAAACACACACACACACACACACACACACACACACACACACACACACACACTCACTCATACACATATTATCACACACACACACACACACACACACACACACGCACACACACCAACCCTAAATCACGGTAGCCAGTCACGGAATATGAGACAATGGGTGAGAGGTATCAAGGGAGAACTAAGCCATTATAACTCAAAGTCTTGGAACTTTAAAACCGGTAAAAATATTTCACTTCGGAAACACACATCACATTACGAAAAATATTTTGCGGCAAGAGCGGTTATTAAGAGGAGGGAGGGAGGGAGGGAGGGAGGGAGGGAAGGGGTGCGGCACCACGCGACCTCAGTAATTTCAAACACGGGAAAGATTGTTGAACATCGGAATTTTTGGGAAAGAACACATACCCTTTTGCGCTCAGGTATCATCACTTTGCTTTGCCTTCATCTAAAGCGTGATCAAATCCCTAAGCCCGAACCCTAAACATCATATACACAAAAGCTCTTCGCCTTCCTCCTCCAACCACCTCCCCAACCCCTTTCCCGTGTCACTTGCTGAAGTCATTCAACAAGACAACGACGGGACGGTGGGCGGAGGCTCCTGAGAAGCAGGGAAAACACGGCAGGTAAGAAGAATATATATTTGGGGGGGCTAACCTGAGTGCCGCGCGGCGGCGACGGCGGCTCCTGCTCCTCCACGTCCCACTGATCGCCGAGGATCTTGGGGATGTCCTCCGGGTACCGCACCTCCTCAAGGTTCATCCCCTTCCGAGCCGCCACCGTCATGATCCTCACGTAGTCGCCCCGCCGCGAGCCCAACGGCAGCTCCGGCACCTTCAACCACTCCGCCTTGGTCGCCAGCGTCTTGTCCCACTTTTCGTCCATGTCCACAATCGTCTCTATCATCTCCACCTCCTCCGGCGAAGTGCACCGCGTCCCAGCCTGCGACCAGCGCAACGCGCCAAACGCACCCTCGTGAGACCCCTTAATAACCCTAACAAGCCCTGCAGCCCGAATGAGTGAGGAGTTCTTTAAGTAATTGAATAATGAAGCACACATAGAAATACATTTCTGTAAGTTTAAGACCATATCTAAATTTTAGTCTATACATTTATTTGTGCGTGTGTGAGCGTGTGCATGCGTGTGTGAGCGTGTGCATGCGTGTGTGTGTGTGTGAATGTGTGGATATAGGTCGGTGTGTGTTTGTATGATGTATTGGAGTCATTTTCTTCGACTTTCGAAACAAGGTCAGTTGATTATTTTTCAATCTATTTTCTTCCCGTCCTAACCCATTCACCCCCCGCCCACTCTCACCCGTGTATAGTGTGGCTCCGCCGCCTCCCGCTCCCGACGAGTCTCCTCCACTTTCCCGCCCACAACCAAAAACTCCTCAAAAACACCAATGTTGCGAAACTTGCTGTGCCGCTCCTGTATGATCTCCTCACCTGTCATTTTGAGATACCTATCAATATACACCCACCATCAACGCCTTAGCCGAACGACACCAACCACACGCAAACACACAAACACACACACAAACAAATACGCACGGACACACAGACACATACACACGCACAAATACAAACGCACACACACGCACACACACAAACGCACACACACGCACACATACACACACACACACACACACACACACACATACACACACACGGACACACATAAACACACACATACACAGGCACGGACACACAAACACACACACACACACACAAATACACACGCACACACACGCACAAACACATAAACACAGCCACATGCACGAACACAAGAGCAAGAACACACACATACAAACACATACTCACACACACACACACAAGCACACATGCATGCATGGACACACACACATGCGCGCACACACACAAACATAGACGCACGGACATACACACACACACACACACACACACAAATACACACACATTCACACGCACTCACACACACACACGCACGCACGCACACGCAATTTCGGTAGACTATCAATTGTGGGGCGGGCAGGGCAGAGTCAGGCGTGGCCGACCTTTGGAGTGCACGGAGCACTGCTTCTTTGATGGGAGGGAACATGCCCATGGGGTTGTTGTGTGCGCCACCAAGTGGCTCAGGAATGATCTCATCGATGATGCCCAAATCCTTCATGTCCTGCGCCGTAATCTTTAGCGCCTCGGCTGCCTGAATTGAAAATAAAGGGCGCCATCGTCAGTTGCAGACGATGCTTGACATGTGCGCCCAGTCACCCCTCCCTTCAGTCCATGATAATACTTACTCATGTATTCCTATAAATGAATTAAAGAGTGAATTAGTTGTGTAACAAATGAACGGACGGATGAAGGGATGAATGGGCAGAAATGGAAGGAATCTATAGATGTTTGAATGAGTGACTGGCTGAAAGGAACAATGAACACAAACTCAATTGGCAAATGGATGGAGGGTGAGCGAGCGAAAGGATAAATGTAGGTTTGAGTGGATGAATGGATTAGCGAAGGAATAAATGAACAATGGGCGAATGAATGGAAAAGAAAAAATCGAACCAAAAAAAGACAATATTAGCAGTAAAGCAAAAAAATAATTTAACAAACAAGCAAACAAACAAACAAACAAACAAACAAACAAACAAACAAACAAACAAACAAACAAACAAACAAACAAACAAACAAACAAACAAACAAACAAACAAACAAACAAACAAACAAACAAACAAAACCAGCAACCAGAAACAGGAATATCAGCCCACAGATAAACACACACAAACAAAGCAGCAAACAGTATGCCAGATATACAAAGTAATCGTATAATCAACCTAGAAAGCCCGCCGGAGCACATTATGAAATCCTAGCTTGCATATTTCGGCCAAGCCTGAGGTGGGTGAGCGGCGCACCGCGGCCACTTTCTCTTTGCTACGGCTCTTCGAAAAGCTCTGCGCCACTGCCTCGGGCGACGCGACGTAGTAAACGCTGTTCTCCAGCATCATGTTGACATTACCGCAGCCGATGGCCAGTGCACCCGCGGAGCCCCCCTCCCCGATCACCACGGTGAACACGGGCACTCGAAGGCCGAACATTTCGCGAAGATTCATCGCGATCGCGGCCCCCTGTCCCTGATCCTCCGCCAATTTCCCCGCATACGCACCTGGCCACGCGAACAGCATGCATATATTCCTTAACACCAAACGCCAACACACACACACATAGACACACGCACGCACACACTCACACACACACACACACACACACACACACACACACACACACACACACACAAATGTTCATGCAATAGCACACACATAGGAGCACCCACCTGCACAAACACAAATAGACTCACATAAACACATTTACGCACGAAGGCAGACTCACACCCCCACGCACACACACAGACAGACAGACAGACTGACAGACACACAGAGAGACAGACACAAATAAACACACGCGCGCCAGCTTACACGTATTGATACACAGATATCTCTCTCTCTCTCTCTCTCTCTCTCTCTCTCTCTCTCTCTCACACACACACACACACACACACACACACGCGCACACACACACACACACACACACACACACACACACACACACATGCACATGCAATAGCACACATATGTACAGACACAAATAGACACATATAAACACATGTGCACACGAAGGTAGACTCACACACACACACACACATACGGCGAAGTATTCCTATCACACACATAAACACACGTGCGCTGGCATACACGCATAGATACACAGATACCCTAGCAGAGGGTGGTGGTTGAGTAGGGAAGCAACTGTAAACGGAATGAGGGGAAGAGGAGAGAGGGAGCACCTGGGGTATCGATCATGCAGAGGATGGGGAAGCCAAACTTGTCCGCGTGCTGCATGAAGCGCAATGCCTTGCGGTAGCCGCCAGGGTGGGGCATGCCAAAGTTGCGAGCCACATTCTCCTTTTGGTTCCGCCCCTTCTGGTGCCCTGCACACCCACCACACCCCACACCGCCCTCAGCCTCCGCCCACATGGCAGTAGCCGTCTTCAAGCAACAGAGAGGACGGGCAACGGTCGTGGCGCTGCGCTGTGAGAACGTACCGATGAGCATGAAGGTGTCACCATCGATAGTCCCCAGACCACACACAATGGCGGGGTCGTTTGTGCCCAGTCGGTCGCCGTGCAGCTCAACAAACTCGTCAGTGATATTGAGCACGACGTCCAGAAAGGTAGGGCGCGCGGGGTGGCGTGCCACTTGCAGTATCTGCGTCGGCGTCAGCCGACTATACGTCTGCATTCGCAACTGTTGCATCACACAAAAGGCAGCTTTCAGAGCGCGTAAGGAGAGAAGGGAAGTGATGGTAATTACATTCTCAACAAGTGTGTGTGTGTGTGTGTGTGTGTGTGTGTGTGTGTGTGTGTGTGTGCGTGTGTGGGTGGGTGCGTATTTGTTTGTGTGTGTGCGTGTGTGGGTGCGTATTTGTGTGTGTGTGTGTGTGTGTGTGTGTGTGTGTGCGTGTGTGGGTGCGTATTTGTGTGTGTGTGTGTGGGTGGGTGGGTGGGTGCGTATTTGTGTGTGTGTGTGTGTGTGTGTGTGTGTGTGTGTGTGTGTGTGTGTGTGTGTGTGTGTGTGTGTGTGCGAGAGAGAAAGCACCATATTAATGACACCTAATTCTTTTCAGGCGCGCACCATTGCAGATAATACAACTTTCGCATATATGCACAAACTCGCCACACTTATGAACCGCTCATTATCTACCTCAAATACACAATCTCTTGATATGATTTAATCACATCCTTACATACACTCAAGTTCTTTCTCTCCCTCCCTTTCTCTCAAATTCACACACACACACACACACACACACACACACACACACACACACACACACACACACACACACATGAATCCTTTGCCGCCCACCTGCGTCGCTCGCCCTTCCAGCTCCCGAATTTGTTCCGACACGTCCACATTGTTCTCCTCCGCAACACGGCGCACCTATTCACGGCACGCGCGTGCTTTGAGCACTCAATCTCGCCCCCCACGAGCATCCTCCTCCCACCGACAGCAACCGCCCAACCCGCGAGCCTCATAACAACCTCGTAAATAACAATGCAACGCCGTCCCACCTCCGCGATGCGGTTGTCCAACTCCACGAGCGGCCTCTCAAAGTCTAGCACCACCATCGGGGCGGGTCCGTCGGCAAGAGGCTCGCTCAGCTTGGCTAGAATGGTCTGTAGCCACTCCTTTGCCGAACCTACCCGTGCTCCCGTCCGGCCTTGCTGCGCCCCCGCTGGACTTTCGCCCTCCTCCGCCTCTGACGGGCCACCACCATCTCCGGCAGCTCGTACTGCCACGAGCACGCCCACCTTATTCCCTTGATCACCACGACTGTGATTAGCACCGGTCGCCGCTCCACCCCGCCACACTCTCAACCTCAATCCTCCACTCGCGCGAAATACTACGCTATCTATTGACGCCCTTCCGCTACAGCCCACCGACGCTGCAGGACCCAATGGAATGCGAGTAGGGCGGATGCCGTGAGCAGTTGCCATCCCACTGACAGACATATATATGAGGGGAACCAAAACTGAGTCGTGTATTGTAGTTATATATCGCGCTGTGCGGTTTCTTCTGCCTTGGAACTTACGATATATCCAGCTATCCACCGCTGCCCATCTCCCGGAAAATAATTCTGTTCACGAGCTCTGGAGTGTAACTACGTTGGTGCGTCCTCGGCTGGCAGATTAACTGATCCTTATTCTCGACTTCTACAGCTGGCGAGGGAGAGCAGTAAACTGCGTGTGTCTCGTGGGACTGTGAAGAAGCCGAGCGGGAACGGCGGCAGGTAAGCCAAATAATCATTTATTACAAAGGCAGAAGTGGAATATCCACTACCTGTAGTGAAGAAGTGAAAAAAAAAAAAAGAAAAAAAAAGGCATATAAGCCTCAGGCCTCGGAACAGGGGGGCAGGCAACACCAGCTGCACCACCCTCATGCAAGGCATCACGAGCATAGGAACCCAGCGTTCCATGAAGAAACACAGAAAGGCGTTGCATGAGCTCACGACGTACATCCTAAACAAATCGACGGAATGTGACATATCTAGGGCGCACAACAAACTCCTTAATGTTGGCATAATTTTAAGACCGTAAAGAGCGAGAGTCCGCCGCACACATGCTTGGGGAACGTCGAACTGCCACCAAAATGGTCAAGCTATCAACAAGCTCAACCGCCATAGGAGCCAACCTACCCCCGTTTTCAAGAGCAAAGGGGTAATAGTCATTAACAAACTGAATGGACGACGTGCCAAGGGAGGACGAAGTGCGGAGGTCAACATCAAGCTAAGCTTGTTGAGACCCCATCGCCAAACTGCCACGGGGCGGAAGCGAAGCCACCGCAACCGGAACGTTGGATGAATTTGTGCGCGCACTACTAACCGTAACATCAATAACCAAGTGCTTATGCGGAGCCGCAAAATATAACCACACGACATCCCGAGGCGATTGCGGGAGGCCCCACAATGGATTCGGCGAACTTCCAAACGCCAATTGCCTTAATTGCCTTTGCCTTAGCCATGAATTCCTCCAAAACATGAACAACTTTGAAACAACATGAGCGGTCTTACCGAGATGCTTGCACAACTGCCTTCCATTGATTCCCGGTAAGGGAAACATAGAAGGACTTCATCGAAGTTGTCGTGGGGCGGAACTCGCATGCGTTTATCAGTCGGCTCCTCTCCAACCAACGGTTTAAAGAAACCAGCACAATGCTACCAAGCTAGACCACAATCAACAATTGAAATTGAAATATTAAAATTGTTTACAACATGTACCGGATGAAATCGGTTGTTGTCTGTGGGCCCTCCCAATTATGCCATTCATGAACTTATAAGTCAGGGCTAGACCGTGAACCGCCTAAATCCAACCTCTCGAAATACAATCAACAGCCATTCGAGAAGCATCACCATGGTAGGGCGCTCACTTGTTGCCGTCTACGTCGCCAAGCTGCATTTGGCATTAAGCCTTCGGAAAGCTAACTGCAGACACAAATATGTTATGTTATGTTATGTCGCTGCTCTGTCGCTAGGTAGAAGTGCAAATGGAGGAAGAATTGGGAAGACGTCTCATTGTTCATATCTGACAGTAGATTGTAATCGAACGAAGGGAATTGTTAAAAGGTTATGTCACCTCCCTCTAATACACTAGACTTAAATAGCTTTCGCCTAGCTAGCTTGCACTTGATCTTGCTTGTTCCTCGTGCTAGGTGCTTGGGCTCCTCAACCGTCATCAACAGACTAGCGGCGCGGCTCGTCCAGTCTGGGGAATCACATTCTGCATCGGAAACCTCACTTGGCGCGTCATCTGGCTAGTTAGATTTATTGTGCGTACTTGTACGTACCGGGAGGTATTGGTAGTACATTGCGCATCAAGACCCTTGCGCAAGCGCTACATTGTAGTAGCGACGTACACACGTTGTCTGTCCTTCCGATAGATAAGCACGAATTGGAATTAGTAACGAGTACATCTATAATGTCATGTAGTGTACTATTGCATGACTATACTCGTCACATACACCTCCCGGGGGGAGGAGCACGCCAAAGCATCAAGGAGGGTGGTCGTGATGGGAGGAGCGACAAGAGTTGGCGGCGACGACCCTCGGGGTCGGCCGCCGCTAGAAAACTCGGCACGGTGACATGCCCTCCATCCTTCGACACCCACTATCGTTCGGCATACCTAATATTAGAGATGTGGGCCCGGGTTAGCACGGAGGCCCCCACTCGAAACATGGATGCTCGGTGGACGCGCGATCGGAGGGAGGGTACGAGCGCTATGCCAATTATCTGACTAATACCCGGGTACCATCACAGAAATTGCCGGGGAAATGATGGGGGAAACTAATTTTGCGCGGAGGCATGAGCGCTAGCAATTTTTGTTTGGCTGTTTGGGACCCTCCCGCATGTCCTCGAGGCAAAGGGGGTCCCCGACTGGGTGGAGCCGCGTCGAGAGAAGCGGCGGTGACCTTGGGGCGGAGTGCACGGGAATACGGGCTGCAACGGCGGGATCGACGAGCGACTACATGAGGAGCGGTTTTTGGTCAGCCTTTCCCCTCCTACCTCCGGCAAGACCGGAGTCATGGAGTCATACGGGAGCTAGATTAGGTTGGTCCGTCGTTCCTCTCGATCACCGATCGGCCTAGGCCGGTTGGCACCCGGTTCAATGGGAGCGGGCCATGCAACGTAAATGTCTAGCGACATGTGACAACTTGCCTCTTAAAGCTAATTGTTAGCACAAATATGTTCTTGCTTGTTGTTGTTGTCACTGCTAGTGGAAGTGCAAATGTATAGACATGGAAGATGTCTTTCTCTAGCGAGTTAACAATAGAACGTAATTAAACAAAGAATGGTTTACTAATTTGTGTCACCTCCTTCCACGGCTTTAGGCTTGAACAGGTCTGGACAGAATGACTAGCTCTTGCTTGCTCTCGCGTGGTCCTCGTGACGTGGATTAGGGCTCTAGTAACGGTCTAAACAAACTAGCGGTGCAGCTTGTCATTCTCGGGAAACCACACCAACGCGTCGTGTAGCAAGTTGGATTGAATTTGAATGTTGTACGTACCGTAGGTATTGGTTGAACATTATTGTACAATACCCTCGAGCTAAATTGCAGTGGCGACGTGATCGCATTGCGTACTTCCGATGGAGAAGCACGAATTTAATTAGGAATGATTATACGTATAATATCTTGTAATGTATTGTTTCAAGATAGTAATCATCACTCGTATCTTCCCCTCTTGACAGATCAATGAGGCCAACCGAGAGGCCAACCTCCGCAGTAATCTTGGCTCCTTTAGTGAAGCAGTCACTCAGACTCATGAATGCGCGGTGGATGAGCGTGCATGGAGTCAATGTACGCTTGAGTGTTGGCAAACGCGTGCCATTGAGGCGTCTTTAGAAATTCATGTAGCCCCTTCGTACGGTGTACCTCGTTCAACCGGTGCCATACATATGGAATGTCGTCATCGCTGAAGTGCGTCATGAACAACAAATACTTCCCACGTCGACATGTCAATGACTTAATCCACACAACACATATGTGCGAGACGTTGAACTCCTCATCGTCGTCTTCAGGCATCGTAACCGGGATAGTAGGGCGAAGTGAAGTAATAGAGCGGGGTCACAGATTGTTCACGTGAAAAACCGGATGCAAGCGAAATGACGGAGGTAACTTTAATACGTAAATGTGTTTCCCAATCTGCTCCTCGACAGTGAAAGGTCCAAGCTGTCGATCACGTACCTTCCGGTTAGGATACCTTCTCAAGAAGAGGTTCTTTGTAATAACGGTCACCTTATTTCCTCGAACGAAGTGCGGGGCTTTCGACGATTATGCACGACCTTTCATCTCATCTTTGTGTAATTGCAACACCGAACGTACCATAGAGTGTACATCTTCTAACAATCGTAACCGCTATGTAGCTTCTTGCGAGGCTGGAATTGAAGGTCGCATGCTGAACCGAAGGTATGGAGGCTCCTCCCTAGAATCGCCAAAGTTAGCCTCAAACGGATTGTGCTCGATTACGAGCGCACGAATAGCGTTATAAGCGAATTCCAATTGAGGAAAAGGGCTATCCAGTTCCATCCACCGTAGCAGCACAAACACCGTATGTATTGCTGAAACGTGTTGTTGACGCGCTCCGTTAGGTCGCCCGTCTCGGGTGTCGACTCGAAGACATATTGCGCCGCATTCCGAGGCGTTTCCAAAGTGTCTACTATAAGCCACTGACTAATTTCGGGTCGCGATCACTAACGGGCCCTCGAGGCATTCCATGTAATATGTAGACTCCATGTAGCAACAAGCTCATAGTGTCCCCTATCGTTACGCTCTCTGTGCACGGCAGAAAATAGGTCAATATAATAAAATGATCGACCACACTCAACAATTGCTCACTCGCAAGTGTGTTAAGTAATCAAGCCCAGGGACTGGATCCGCCATTTTTTGTTGGGTTCGGATCCATGAGTACTTGATTTTTTAGGATCCGGAACTAGGGAGTACCTTAAAAAAAGGGTTCCGGATCCCGCGATTACCTGTGATTCTAGGCTTCGGATCCCGCGATTACCTGTGATTCTAGGGTCCGGATCCCGCGATTACATGTGATTCTAGGGTCCGGATCCCGCGATTACATGTGATTCTAGGGTTCGGATCCAGCGATTACCTGTGATTCTAGGGTTCGGATCTAGCGAGTACCTGTGTTTTCGGTTCCGGAACCGAGTACATGAGTACTTCTAAAATTTGGTTCCGTTGGATTCGTTGGGTTCGCGATTCCAACAAGTACTCGAAGTACTCATGCAAATTGATACAAATTGCGCATTTTGGGGGAAATTTGTACTGCAAATTCAATTTTTACATCTCTACTAGTTCTATGCGCTTGCTCATGCTTGGATCCCATACAATAGATTTTTACTGAGGTATCCTGAACACCCTATCTGAATTCCCAACAAGCTCCTCTTCTGTACGTTGGATAGCCGTCGATGACAAGCTCTTCCCTGATCTAGACGGTCTACTACTTCCCGCTTGCCCCGCCATTGTTGCTAACTATGATAGGAGTTGGATGTGGACGGGCAGATTATGGTGGATTTCAAGCGCGTACGCACCGTTTAACTGGCCCTTGGGTGGGCTACAATCGATTCAAGGCTGCGGAATGACAACAATAAGGGCTATTGAACCAATCTTAGACATACACCTCATCAGATTTGCATTGCCAAATATCTCCCAAAAAAACAGCGTGTCACTTCGGGCCACCATAGAATCGTGAGATACTCGGAATCGTGAGTACTGATTGGGTATCGCAATTCCACATCGTTTTGCGAGGATGAGGTACTCGCGATTACCGCGGATCCATTAAAGTACGATGAATACCGGATCCAACGATTACTTACAATAACTGGTACCGGATCCTACGATTACTTACAATAACTGGTACCGGATCCAACGATTACTTACAATAACTGGTACCGGATCCAACGATTACCTATGATTCTAGGGTTCGGATCCCGCGATTACCTACCGAACCTAGGGTTCGGATCCAGCGATTACCTGTGGTTCTAGGGTCCGGATCCCACGATTACCTGTGATTCTAGGGTCCGGACCCACGAGACCGAGTCCGAACCCGAGTAGTCTCGGGGATTCGCGGAGCCGTAGGATCCGGATCCAATCCCTGATCAAGCCCGAATGTGTGCCACGGTCTGGGTGCAACTTGCAAAGGGAAAAGTGTCGCACGCATATGGGGGTGAATCTTAGCTCGGCGACACACGACGCATCGCTCACAAGAACCTTTCATATCTTGACGAATATATATCCACCAATATTTGTCGAGCGCTTTGGCAAAAGTGCATGCAACTCCTGTGTGACTAGCTGATTGACTATCTTGCGATTCATAGATCATCTCAGTCGGAGCTCAAAATTCCGGGGACACACAAGCGATCGAGACGCCAAAAGTACCCAACTGTGGCTTCAATTCGGTTTTCTTTCGTCCACTCACCCTCGTCCCCATAAAGCGTTTCTTGGGAGTATCCCTTGCGAATGAGATCAACGAGCTCGTGGCTCAACCGCAGCGCGTTAACTTTGAGGAAGTCTAAATGCGCGTCTTCTAACAGCGGCTTGGACTTCCGTCGCAAATCTTTATGTGACGGAACCTCATCATCTCAAAATAATGAACTGTGGTCCGAGGTACGAAGTTTGGTCTCCGGCTTAACGGATTTGCGGTACGTAAGTGTCATCGTGCCCACAAACGGCTGAAAGTCCCGCAGGTAACGAGCTTGCCGCTTGTTCAACCTGCTGCTTAGTCGCTCGAGCAAATGTCGAAGTGTGTCGTCGTATGTTATATGGAACTTAAAGCAACCTTCAAGGTAACATAACCTCGATTGCAATGTGGCGGAAAAGTCGGAGTTTTTCGACTATATCTTACCCCCGGCCGACAAGATGGCCACTCGGGACATCGATTCTATCAATTACCACCGGGATACATCTCGAGGCCGAATCTGCCTCCACACCCTCTGCTCCTCCATGACAACGGCGGGTATAGACGTCTCTAATTATCTAAGAAAGACCGAGCTTGCAAACGACGGACCGGACGGGGTCGGTGCCGTCGCTATGGGTAAAGCGGACGCTATCTTTAAGCACACTCGCAAAGTGGTCCTTAGCCTCTCCTCCCCTCTCTCCCTTCTCTAAGACGCCACCCTTAAGAAAATTACCATCCACCTCACGTCCGACATGATCAACCCCCGACTGCTACGTTTCTACCGCATCCCGAAACCCCCGCTAGGGGAATGAGAACTCCTACCACCCAAGCCTATTCCCCACATCCATGCATACCTCCACCACACCGAGCACCCAACTACCCCCGAAAGTACTGCTACGTGGGCCTCAAGCGGCCTTCCCATCCAGAAGAAACCAAGACCTACTCGGCACAACCACATCTCGGACCGGCACAAAACTATTTTCGTACCACGGCAAGCACGACGACACCCGAGTCCACCAAGTCGCAGGAGAGCCGGGAAGCAAGCAGTTAGCCGTCATCTGGGGTGGTCAGACCTCAGCTTAAGGCGGGTGTTGTCGGTGGAGTTGGTTGAATGAAGCCCGTAAATTCCAAGGACATTGTTTGAACCACACACGTCGTTTTGGACGCCACGCTTGGGCATTGCTCAAGCGCTCAAACCAAGCTGCATATTACTCCGCTCGAGATAAACGTATTTTTGGGGACTTTTGGAGGGGATTTGGAGGCGCGGGTGCCGTGTTCAATGCGCGATGTTTGGTTTGCGGGTGTGTGAATAGAGCACGGAAGCTCGTGCCGCAGGCACGGGTGGTGCTTCAAGAAAGCAGACGAGTAAAAACGCACATGACGCGGATAATCACTGCACGTTGTAAACATGCGAGGGCGATTGGCTTAGGGGAGGGGGGGGGGGGCGAGGTCCAACTTGGCCGTTAGGGACGCATCACGTTGACGGTGGTGTTTGGAATACTTGGGTGTGTGCTTGTGCCAACCACACCCGCCCCACGCGTGGCATACGTTGGGAATTAGGCTCGGAAATCAGTAGGAATTAACAGTCGGTGAGCATATATCGACAAACCGCGCACAAATCGCCTCATAAGTTGAGTCGAATTCGACGGGTGTTGCTTGGCACTGCGGCTCAGCTTTGCCGGAATAATGCGGAAACTGAAATGAATTTACAGAATTTTTTGTGGGTATTTAAACTCCAAACTAGGCACGTTCGACGCGCATTGAAAGGACACGTCCAACGTCACCTTTTTAAAACGTTTCGACAATATTTGAGTGAGTTATGATCGTTTGAACTTTGTGACCGAAAGCAGCTTGCCCTTGGGTTGTGCGCATATCGGTGGTATGTCTACATACGCGATTTCGTGCCTTTCCCCCACAGCAGCCTGCCCAACACCTCCTCCCTCCGTCGCCTATGCATTATATTTGCGCGACCGTCGCATAAGCATTCATATTGCAGCGTTGTGCGCCCGTTACTCTTTTCGTCTGACCAACACGGCGACTGTTGAGAGCGTGCCGCACGGGTGCGTGCGCGATAACCCCAAGTACAAAAGTCCGGTAGTGCTCGAATTCGCCCCCCATATTAGTTGTCGGCGCATTCCATCTTGGGCGCGAAAGCATTGCCTAGGATTTCAGCAGATTTGTCAATAAAATCAACACGTTATTGCATTTTCTACTTGCGAAGGTGCGAAAAATTGTCTGGACTTTTGTGGAGAAGTGTACACACAGAGCTTTCGGCGGCATATGGTTGATACTGGGAGCTTTCACTGCTCATTTTGTAATCAATGGCTTTGATGCCGTCCGTGGTCACCGTCGTCCGCGGCATCCCGCGCGCCGCTGCGCATGCGCCATCCTCCGCCCGACATGCGCCGAGGTACTTCGCTAAAGTGACTCATAACACGAGTCTGCTCACACCTCAGGAGTCGTGAGTCGTGACCCTCCCAGCCCCCTCTCTCAAACCCTGTGTCTATACGGAAGAGCTCCGTTGTAAAGATCAAGCAGTCAGTCGGGGCACCACCTCTGCTTTCGCCACTTTTCGGCTGACCGCCGCGCGGAGCCGCGTCGTGCTCGGGTGGCGAATCGCGGCCGCGCAGCTTTTCTGACAGCGCGCAGCTTTTCAGACTGGTCGAAGGGCTCCCGCCCGCTGCCCCCCCCCCCCTCAACCCGAGCCTCCCCCGCCCCTCGACGCCACCATGCATTACTTCACGAAACAGATGTGCCAGGGCGGCCAGCGCTACGGCTCCGGCGTGCGAGTGGGCAACTGGAACGAGGACATGGAACTGTCGGAGACGGTGCAGAAGGACTTTCTATTCAAAAAAGAAACTGGAACGCTCAAACTGGACGCGTACGCCCCCCCCCCCCACCCCCCCCCTCCCTTCTCCTATTCTTCAACAGCTAGATTGAACACCTGACTCTGCCTCCTCTGAGTATGATACTCAGAATCTTTCTTAAAGGACAGTCAAAGCTGACCCCAAAGGAATGAAATATGTAATGTTTATAAATTTGGTTGGGACAAGTCAGAAAAGGACAATAGCGTCAGTAGAAGCAGCAGGAATAATAGCAGCAGCCACAGCAACAGAGATGACACCAGCAGTAACAACAACTAGGACAATAGCAGCAACCGCAGTCACAGCGACAGTAAGATCAATAATTAAAAGAATGACAGCCAAATATAGGTACACAGACACCGCCAGGAACCACACGAGCAACCACAGTACAATAACGGTGTTGCGAGGCTGATTCTGATTGCTGTCTGTGTTCCATGAGAGCAGGCACTACCAGCGCATGTCGGCCGCGATGCAGGAGGTAGAGCTGACGAGCAAGGAAGCGGATGGTTTGGTGCACATGGGCGATGTGATTCAAATTCACAGCGCTGTCTCTGAGAGCGCCATCGCCGCCGACCTCTCCGACAGGGTCAGACCCCCACCCTTCTGCTTCCTCAGCTCAATCGCGACCTACTCTGTCATGCAGCTCATTGTCTAACCATGCTGTCCTGTGCGGATTGGTCGGATGAGCAGGACGTGCGCATCGGTGAGGGGTCGTGCGCTGTGACGTGCGCATTGCCGGAGCAGTCCTTCCCCTGCGCACGCAACACCTTTGTGCTCTCCCAGTACATCCCCAACAAGCTGAACGCGGAGGACGTGGTGTACGATGACGACGTGTTGCGTTATGGCATGAAGGTTTGCTCCTCCGGACGCTAGCCGCCCCCTCCCCACACAACCATACGTGAATAATAAAAGTAATGCGCAAGACACATGCCTCATTGGATTTTTTTCGAAAGAGCAACTCCACAGAGCTGCCACAGCTCTTCCATTTCTTAGACATCTGACAGTTCATGAGGGACGGGCGAGTGGTCTATTCCATTAAGCATGAGAATGTCATTGTG
>JAPMLY010000160.1:82500-245000 GCA_026401115.1 Tetraselmis chui | reverse complement strand
TGTTTTCGTCCACAAACACGCCGCGGCTCTCGTTCGGGTCCTCGTTCTTCCCCATATCCGTGTTGGCCATCCACCGGCTCAGCGGCTTCCCTGCCAGCACAGCAACACATATACTTCCAACCTTCAGCACTGAAAACAACGCTACCAAACGCCACAGACCCCACCACTGCAGTTAAGTAAACCCCAGACATTAATATTTATTACAAAATACTCAACACCCTTTCGACGGAGTCGTGAAACTCGGGAATCCTTAACAAGTGCTTAACCAGGATAGCAGCAGCTTAAGCCGTGTATTTGAGTGCACACGCATGCTATGCTTTGGGGGATTCCTCACCTGAGTAGCCGTCGGAGGAGTCGATGAGCGCCTGTTCCAGTTTATAGTTATACGCGGCGCGCTCTCCCGGATCGGACAACACCTCGTAGGCCTTGAGCGGGTGAAGGGAGGGGGCAGGGGACCGCGTAGGGTTAGTCAGACGAATAAAATGGGGAGGATACAACATTTTAAGCTAATGAGAATGGAACGGAAAAGGTTTGGGAGGGGGAGGACGTCACCTCGTTGAGCAGGATGCAGATGTCGTGCCCCTTTTCGCCGAGAAAGTCGGGATGGCACACTTTGGCCAGCGAACGGTAGGCGGACTTTATTTCGCTTTGAGTTGCGTCATCGTCCACCTACATCAAATAACACCGAGAAAAGACCACCGGTGAGTCGAGTCGTGAAGATGCTACTCGGGCGGTGCGACTGAAAGGCGGGTGCGTTCCACAGCTGATGGGGTGATATTATTGAACTCGTGATTGTTTGGTTTTGTAAGCAGAAGTCACCTGTAAAAGGGTGTAATAGTCGACGAAGCCGTTGCGTAGCACCGCAGGGTTGAATGCGGGCGTGTACTCAAAGCCTACGGCGGCTGCTCCCGCCGCTACGGAGCCCCTCCTACCGCTAGTGCTTCTAGGGGCGATGGCGTTGGTGGTGACCGCGTTGGTGAGCACCCGACTCGGGCGGAATGCGAGAAAAGGCGACGAAAAGATCGGCGTGCGGGAGACGGCAACCACAGGGCGAGAAGAGGAACCCGCCGACCCGTTCACCGTTCGTGTCGCTACTGCCGTCAGAAGCGGCACAGAGATGGAAGCAGCCATATTGCCCCTACGGAAGAGAAACTACGAAGCAAGGGGAGGGAGGCTGCCGACGGCAGCGTGAGTCCCGTTGTTAAACGCACTGCGCAACTTGAGCGGCGGTTTCAAAGAAGAGTCGTGGAATTGTTATGTCTCAGGAATTGGGGGACTGACGAACGGCAGGACAAATACAGCCTTATACGCTGCAAGTCGCCCACGCTACCGCTGGAGAGCACCCCTGAAGTAGGGCTACACCATACACGTTGTAGCGAGTGCGGGAAGAATACCTGCGTGTGCCCAGGGGGATTCGGACATGGGTCAAGCGCGAGCGGTTTCGACGCTTTCTGTCTTGAGAGCCACTTGGGCGTGCGCTGCACGGGGCCGATGCACGGACACATATAGTACTTAAGCCTTGTTGATTGTACAGGTCAGGCGCGACGTACCGACAGAAAGGCAGATCCGATTGCTGTCTATTACGAGGTCTCCGTCGATTTATGTACGAACAAAGCGCGTTTTAAACGCGGTCTGTGGATGCGGATCGAAAAGGCGGCAAATCGGCCAAAACTGTCCGATATCCGGAGAGGGCCTGCCAGGCGGTTAATTCTGGGAGAGCACAAATCTGACACTGAAGAAATGATATAATTTCATCCGAGGAAACAGCGAGGCAACACATAACAATTTCGCCAGGCTGGCATTAGTCGGTTTATAATATTTGTACGTAATCATACGTCGTCTCCTTCTCGTACAGATACATGTACGGGTATCTGTAGTTAATGTGTCGTGTGAGTATTGAACAAATGGTAAGAAATCGGAGGATAGATATTTGAAAGACTTCATCCCATACATACATTTACCCTAGCTGGTAGCGCCCTATTATCAAAAATTATTAGGGCTTGCTGCGTCGACCCGTCGGTCCGCCGTCACAACTTTGCTGGCGGCGGCCTCGAGTCGACATCTCACCTGTCGGCGGCGCAGCGACAGAGACGACACATAAACGTTTCGTTTCGACAGCCAGGTCGTTAACTTCACCGTCGAGAAGACAGATAACAGACCCAGGGCGATACACCCGCGTTCGGACGGTCGAGATGGGGAAGGCGCGCACGAAACACGAGGACAAGCGGACGGCGAAGCACAGCAATGACGCGAGTCGAGGCGCGGCGGGGACCAAAGCGGGGCAGCGCGACGCCGCCACCGTCCGCCGGCTCAACATGTACAAGAAACGAGCCGTGCGTGACAAAAAGGGGAAGCTCCTCTATCAGGTCCATACCTTTTTCATCCCAACATTCTTCTCGATGACCTCATCCCGCCGACACCCTTGCGAATTTTTTGTCGGAGCCGTCCCGCTCACACCGACACTCTCCCTTTACCACCGCATTTCCTCTCCGTTTCTTTCCCTTCCGTTCCTGACAACGTTCATGGCTGTCGCAATCACAGGAGTTGCAATCGAAGGATCTGCCCACGACACGCATCCAGCCCGACCGGCGCTGGTTCGGGAACACGCGCGTGGTGGGGCAAAAGCAACTTGAACAGTTCCGAGAGGAGATGAGCAGTAAGGTGGGTAGCCCGCCCCAGCAAAGTACATGCATTCTTACACGCACAACATACTGCATAACACGCACTCTTTCACATACACACTCTCTATCACACACACACACACACACACACACACACACGCATACACACATATGTAAATTGTGTTTGGTTGGGGTGGAACTAATCAGATGTTTTCTTGGGGCTGGTTGATTTGTGGTGCAGGTGAATGATGCGTATACCGTGTTGGTGCGCGAGCGGAAGCTACCAATGCAGCTGCTGGAGGATCCGGAGGAGAAGCTTCGCAAGGCGGGGAAGGAGGCGCGTTCCAGTCTGTTGGCGGTGCATTCCTTTGATTCCACATTTGGGAAGAAGAAGACAAGAAAACGGCCCAGCCTCAAGTGCGTGTATCCCATACTGTCCTGAAAGCACACACTCCCCCATCCCTTTCTCTCCGCCCGTCTCTAATCAGGGCTAAGAACTCACTCTGTCCTGCTTCCCTATTAGTTTTCTTTTATCTTTCGTTGTGCACGCTTGTTTCAACCGAGGGTGACTCCCCAAATGACTTCTCGGCGGAAAGCAGTGCGACAGCCAACGCATCATCACCCTTTACGCCCCCGTCAGAGCCCCTCCCCTCTCTGCGACGGGGTTATCTCCGGGCCAACATCACATTTCTCAGCCACCTAAACATATCTATACTGCCCCGTGCCCAACCAAATTCCCCCTCCCTCTCTCCCCCCCCCCCCCCCCCCCCCCTCTCTCTCTCTAGCACACACACACACACACACACACACACACACACACACACACACACACAAAGTGCAATATGGATTCCAAAGCATCCTCTGCATTTAGAGCTCCCCCTCTACTTAATTCATAACCGCCTGTTTTCCCCACCACGCTTATCTTCCTGTCCTATCCCCGTGCACGCTTGTTTCAACCGAGGGTGACTCCCCAAATGACGTCTCGGCGGAAAGCAGTGCGACAGCCAACGCACCATCACCCTTTACGCCCCCGCCAGAGCCCCTCCCCTCTCTGCGACGGGGTTATCTCCGGGCCAACATCACATTTCA
The DNA here is from genome assembly GCA_026401115.1 of Tetraselmis chui. Lineage (NCBI taxonomy): Eukaryota > Viridiplantae > Chlorophyta > Chlorodendrophyceae > Chlorodendrales > Chlorodendraceae > Tetraselmis > Tetraselmis chui. The sequence goes on along the minus strand of JAPMLY010000160.1, from coordinate 241,290 downwards.
CAGCCACCTAAACATATCTGCACTGCCCCGTGCCCAACCAAATCCCCCCTCCCTCTCTCCCCCCCCCCCCCCCCCCCCTCTCTCTAGCACACACACACACACATACACACACACACACACACACACACACACACACACACACACACACACACACACACACACACAAAGTGCAATATGGATTCCAAAGCATCCTCTGCATTTAGAGCTCCCCCTCTACTTAATTCATAACCGCCTGTTTTCCCCACCACGCTTATCTTCCTGTTCTATCCCCGTGCACGCTTGTTTCAACCGAGGGTGACTCCCCAAATGACGTCTCGGCGGAAAGCAGTGCCAAACCCAACGCATCATCACCCTTTACGCCCCCGCCAGAGCCCCTCCCCTCTCTGCGACGGGGTTATCTCCGGGCCAACATCATTTTTCTCAGCCACGTAAACATATCTGCACTGCCCCGTGCCCAACCAAATCCCCCTCCCTCTCCCCCCCCCCCCTCCTCTCTCTCTCTCTCTCTCTCTCTCTCTCTCTCTCTCTCTCTCTCTCTCTCTCTCTCTCTCTTTCTCACACACACACACACACACACACACACACACACACACACAGTGCAATGTGGATTCCAAAGCATCCTCTGCATCTACAGCTCCCCCTCTACTTAATTCATAACCGCCTGTTTTTCCCACCACGCTTATCTTCCTGTCCTATCCCCCTGCACGCTTGTTTCAACCGAGGGTGACTCTTCAAATGAAGTCTCGGCGGAAAGCAGTGCCAAACCCAACGCATCGCCCTTTACGCCCCCGCCAGACCACTTGTCCTCTCTGTGACGGGGTTTCCTTCGGGCCTACACTCAACACCACTCCTCCTCCCACCGCCAGCACCACCTTCCCTTGGCCATTTCTGTGCGCGCATCAAATTGACCTTCATTGGGTTTGACGAACCTCTTATTTTCCTCATGCCTGTTATCCTGCTGCAGGGCGGAGAGCCTGACAGAGATGGTGACCGCGGCGGAGGAGACAGGTGACAAGTTTGAGGGCGAAGAGGGGTATGACCGCGTGGAGGTGGCGCACTACGAACGCGGCGTCGCTCGCGAAGCGATTTTCGACAAAGGACAGTCCAAGCGAATCTGGGGTGAACTCTACAAGGTGGGCGCCCCCTCCTCCCCCCTAAACACCCCCCACAATACCCTCACCCACACATTTTCGCCCCTTTATTTATCTTGCCGTGTTGGCTGATGCAGCGGCGGTTGGTGGTGTCCAGGTGGTGGACAGCAGTGACGTGCTCATTCAAGTGCTGGACGCACGCGACCCGATGGTGAGGCAGCTCTGCTTGAATGCTTGCGACCCTTTTACGCCTGACTGTTGGTATGTGAACATGTGGACCGCATGGGTTGCCTTGTCATATTTGGATGTGGTACATATAGCTTATGTTGGTCATAATTGAGCAAAATCTGGACAAGGTGTTGTCATACTTGGACAGCACTTGTTTATGGTCAGTGAGTGTCCTCAGAGCTGCGTTGGAGTAGAATGGTGGAGTTGCAGAGGGGGGGCGCTGAGGGTTGGGTGTGATGTGGTGGCAGGGGACGCGGTGCCGTCATTTGGAGAGCCATTTGAAGCGCAACTGCAAACACAAACATTTGTTGCTCATTTTGAACAAGTGCGACCTCGTGCCCGCTTGGGTCACCAAGCGATGGCTGCATGCCCTCAGCCGCGAGTACCCCACCCTCGCGTTCCACGCCTCGGTGACCAACCCTTTTGGCAAGGGCGCGCTGCTGAGCCTCCTTCGCCAGCTCGCCCGTCTGCGCACTGATAAAAAGGTAAGCAATGTTTTCAAATATTTTGACAAATCATTCAATGATTCCGTTTTTTAACAATCGACCAAAAAATAAGAAAATCGCACGCGTAATAAAATCAAATCAGAAGAGTTCAGCAGCGACGGCCGCTGATGAATCGAGCCCTCATTTTTCAAAGTACTGATAAAAAAATTCTCCACTGCAGTGTTACAATCACCGTTATCCATGTATTGTTATTTAAGTTTTATCATTAACTGCAATAAGTTGATGACTAACTGTTTCTTTAAATATTGGTCGGTGATTAGGCGTATTCCAGTGTACTTTGCTTGTATTTATTGGAGTGGCTGTATTTCAGATAGCGAGTTGCCCTTTGCATTGAGATTAGTTTGTGATGGATTGTGTATGACTATTTGACCTCTATAATAAGGATCAGCATGCATGTACTATATGCGTGTGTGCTAATTGAATTCTGATGGTCTGCATCGTGCGCTGCCACTTGTCGTGAAGGCGATTTCGGTCGGCTTTGTTGGCTATCCCAACGTCGGCAAGAGCTCCGTCATCAACGCGCTCCGCACCAAAAAGGTTTGCAAGACGGCGCCCATTCCCGGCGAGACCAAGGTGTGGCAGTACGTGACGCTCATGAAGCGCATCTTCCTCATCGACTGCCCCGGCGTGGTGTACAATAAGACACACGACACCGACGTGGACGCCGTTCTCAAAGTGAGCGCCCCCTCGACACAAAGTTCAGGTCGTGAAATACTAACACAAATTACACCCACGTTAATAGAGGATTGGCGAACACGGACGGACGGTCAGATGCACGAACCGACTGAGGGGTCAGCTGACGGGAGGAGTAACCAATATATCGAGTAAACGGACGAATGTGTTTCCTTGATAGTGTCTGCTGTTCGCTCGTCGAAGAAAGCATTTAAAAACGAAACTGTGCGAAGCAGCAATTATTTTCGAAATGAAATTAATTCGACTTGATGAAAGTGGTTTCGAGGGAATATCGTATTGCTCTTTCTGTCTTGGCCTCTCATTTTGTCTCTGACAATGGCTCGTCCGACGGGCGGCAGGGCGTCGTGCGCGTCGAAAACTTGGAGGACGCGACGGAGTATATTCCGGCAGTACTGGAGCGCGTGAAGCCGGAGTACATGATACGCGCTTACAAGGTGAAGGCGTGGACGGACACCGAGGACTTTCTGACCAGGATCGCCAACGCGACGGGGAAGCTGCTGAAGGGCGGCGACCCCGACCTCAACACCGCCGCGCGGATGGTGCTTTACGACTGGCAGCGCGGCAAGATCCCCTTCTTCTACCTTCCGCCCGATTACTCTGCGGAAGCGCCGACCACGGGAGCCGAGGCGCCGCTTCAGTTGGAGGCCGCCGGCGAGGTGAGCTTGGTTTTCCCCACCACGACAGACTCTCAATCTTTCTCCTTTTCTTCCGAGCGAGGGAGAGGGGGGGTTATGAATGAGTTGGTAGGGACACCAAGTTGACACAAAACTAGTTTCGTAAGATGCGTTGGAGAATAACCTAATTTGGAGCCCACATTAACCATCGCTCCAGATCCCTATCAAATTAATGCCTCTCCTGTCTCCCAGATTCTAGGAAGCCCGGCGGACGCTAGAATCTGTGTGTGTGTGTGTGTGTGAAGAGCGGTAGTCACCCGGTCTGATTTGAAATGTGTTGCGGTAGTTTTCTTCACCCCAATCCACGTCCATTCTCAGAGTGTCGTCCTTGATCATCGTGTTTTGTCGATTTCCTCCAATCTCGAGTTATATACTATTTCAAGCATTCGTATGTATGTTTTGGCTTTGGAGCGTGATTAATTTCACCAATAGTAAATAAAAGAATGTCAGAAAAATCTACAAATTATATGTTTTGTGTGTGTGTGTTTGGGGGGGGGGGGGGGGGGGGGGGGGATTGCGTTTGATTTCCAACGACAAGAGGATGCGATGTCATAGTGTGGAGAAGGCATGGATGTGAAGTGTATCTGTCAGGTACACATCGCCCGCTGCCGTGTTCGTGTACGAAGCGGGGCCAGGCGAAAGGTCGCTGTCATTATTTAGGGCTCACGGTGTGTTTTTAGGCTTAGCAGCTCTGGACGGCATTGCGCGGGTCCGTTTGTATTCAACTCCTCGTGAATCATAGAAGTTATGAGCGGCAGGGGTGTTGCGTTTTATAGGCGAACATTGGGTGGTGGCGTGAGAAGCGAGGTGGTGATGGGGAGGTGTGTGAGCGTGGCGGTGGACGAGACGTGAGTACAAATTTGTGAGGTTGGCTAGATGAGGGCTTTTTTTAACTTTAGTACCACTTTCATTTTGTCTGCTGTGTGTAAGGCACTAATTTCCAGCTGCGTGGTGTGGTTGTTTCAGGCCTTGGCGGTGCCCTCTGAGGCGGTGGAGCCCGAGGACGCGCGGGATGCGGAGGGCGGGCTGGCGGAGCGAGCGGCCGTGGCGGTGATGGAGTCGGTGGGGGCGCAGGCGTCGAAGCAGTTGGCGTCGAGCATCCCGGTCCAAGCGGGGCTGTACGACGCGGAAGACGCGGGGGAGGGGGGCGAGGAGGCGGCGGAGGGTTCAGAGGAGGAGGATTTGGGGGCGGACGGTGAGGAGAGTGAGAGCGACGACGACAGCGTGGGGTACGGGGAGGGGGGGCTGTCGTGGGAGGCGGTCATGGCGAGTGTGCACGGCGGGCCTGCGGCACCGGAGGAGGACAGTGATGAGGAGGAGGAGGAGGAGGAGGAGGAATTACCCAAGAGGAATGGGAGGGCTGTGAAGGGGAAGTCTCTCGCGCGAGGGAAGGGTGCTGAGGAGGAGGACGAGGAGGGGGTGAGCAAGGGGAAGGGGAGGAGGAAGGCGGGTGCTAAGGGGAAGGTGGCCAAGGATGAGGGGAATGAGGATGGTATGGGAGTGGGTAAGGGGAAGAGGAAGGGGTCTGCCTTGAAGAAGGTTGTCAGTGGAGAGGATGAGGATGTGGGCAAGGGGAAGAAGGCGAAGAAGGGGGCGGTGGCGGAGGGGGTGATTGTGACCGGCAAAGGGAAGGCAGGTGGTAAGGCGGGGAAGGGCGTGAATGAGGAGGAAGAGGAGGCGACAAAGTCCAAGGTGAAAGGGAAGAAAGGGGTGAAGGGAAAGCGCGGGGCGGAGGTGGTGATGCGGGGTGAGGAGGAGGGCGATGGGGAGGAGGAAGGTGCGCCTACGAAGAAGCGGTCGAAGGCGGCGGGTGTGATGAAGGCAGTGGGAAAAGCGAAGAAGATAGCCGCTTCGGCGACGACGGAGGCAGCGGGTGAGGGCGACGGTGAAAAGAGGAGGAGCGGGCGGGCGAGACGGGCGCGTGCCTGAATGAGGATCACTAATGGGTGGAATTTATATCCTCTCGCGTATGAAGCGAGAGAAAAGGGAGACGGGGCATTTCGTCAGCAATATTGAATTTTAATTATAATTCTAAACACAACGCCGGGTGTTGTCTTAGGCCGCCTCCAATGACAATAATTTACAACATATGAACCATTTGGGACCAGTTGTTGTCTTTGGGCCCTCCCAACTACGCCATGTGGGAGTCTCCTTAGTTGGGGCTAGACCGTTGTCGCCTATTCCGTCCTCTCCGATCGAAGAAGGTTGAGGGTTTTAGCCTTGAGAGGGTAGGGAACAAGGGAGGGAGTGGGGATTAAGGAGGCCGCCTCCATCTACTACGCTCCTCCACAAAAGTCAGGACAAGATTTCCCACCTTCTCATGTGAAAACATGTAATCATGCGTCGATGTTATTAACAAATCTTCTGAAATCCTAGGCAATGCTTTGGCGCCAAAGTCCCAAGACGGTTTGCGCCAACAAATACGGGGGCGAATTTGAGCACTACCGGCCTTGCGTACTTGAGGTTATCGGGCCCGCACCCGTGCGACACGCTCTTTCAAACAATCGCCGTGCCGGTTAGACGAAAAGAGGAACGATTATGAATGATTGTGCGACGGTTGCGCAAGCATGATGCTTAGGCGACGGAGGGGGGAGGTGCAGGGAAGGCCGTTGTGGGGGGAACGCACGAAATCGTGTATGTAGACTTGCCACCGATATGCGCACAGCCCAAGGGCAAGATCCGTTCCGCCACAATAGTCAAACGACTATAGTTTAATCAAAGAAGCACAACTATTTTAGAAATGGGTACCGTTGGACGCCTGAACAATGTGCGCACAATGGACGCATCTATTCCCGAGTACAAACACCCAAAGAAAAATCGTCGGTAAATTCTTCTATTTCCCGCCATATTCCCGCAAAGCTGAGCCGCAGTGCCAAGCAATACCCGTCCAATTCGGCTCGCGTCATGAGGCGATCTATGATATCTGAACCACTCTTCATTCCGATTGATGTAGAAGCCCAATTTACGATTTGTGCCACGTGTGGAGCGGGTGCGGTTGGCACAAGCACATATCCAAGCACTCCAAACACCACCGTCAACGTGATGCGTCCCAAACGGCAAAGTTGGACCTTGGCAAAGCCAATTGCCCTCACCCATTTATCGTGTGCATTGTTTATCCAACCCAACATCATGTGAGTTTTTACTCGCTTACTTTCCAAATATGTCACCCGTTCATGCGGCGCGAACTTCCATGTTCCATTCACACACCCGCAAACCAAACCTTGCGCATTAAAACACGGCATCTAAGCCTCAAAACCCCCTCCAACAATTCCCAAAATATAGTTAAATGTCTCACTACTAAGCAATATGCCGCTTGGTATGAGCGCTTGCGCAATGCCCCGAACGTGTGGCTCAAAACGATGTGTGTAGTTGAGACAATTTCATGGGAATTACGGGCTTAATTCGACAAACTCCACCAACAACACTCGCCATTGAACTTGAAATTGTATTCCAATAGCATCGGCAAACTGGACCGAGTGCTATCTAACGGCCATTAACACTCTCCCATCAAGGACACTTTAGTCTCTACAGCCGGACACAACCGACTAATTTTAGTCGGTTGTGCACCTTGTGTAGTTAACGCTAGTACTTGCTCTAGATTTTGAAAAATTGAAAATGCTACCAACATGTTGCTCCCAACACTCCAAACTATCTGTGGCACGAATTTCATGCCCAAAGAAGCACATAACAATGGACTTTTATTGACCTGAATAAAACCCACGTGCTCCGATCTCAACAGTGGGTTGAGTGTGCATCTTGAGCACATTGGGACTTTTTGAGTAGATGTTGTATGTTTAATGACGAGAAAGCACAACCGACTAAAATTAGTCGATTGTGCTAAACAGGGAATTTCAAACAACATTTCAGACTATTAATTTCTGATTTTTACAGTGCATCGCCTCGCAGTCCGTTCTATTGCTCTCCAATTGCTGGCAAACTCATGAGGGCACATCTAGCTTCCACATTAGATCTGAAAATGAGCTATTCGACCTCATCGCAGTGAAATTTGTGCATGTGAAATGCTGCAACACATTGCCAACCACTTGGTTGGAACCCAACCGCATGCAACACCATGAATGATTTGTCCAGCATGAACCATGCGAATGCGCATGAGAGTCACGTTGTAGCTGCGACATGACCATTGAAGGTTCATGATGCACCCGCTGCTTATGCATGCCCATAGACAGACGTCTCTCACTGTTTTCAGCTACACTTCAAATCTAGTTGGTTACCAACATGACTTACATTTCTCATGCGCGCGATATAAAACTACCTCTAGTTTTTGGCACATTCTGCTGCCCTTCCAGCCATAACACGCAGGTGCAGCATCACAACACCTTAACACCCTCTCAATGAGCGATACAATGCAAAGTCAACTCACCTTTTTGCGCGTTTGAGACTGCACCCTTTGCAATTGCATCGCATGCCAAACAGCGACGCGCTACTCGCATCCCAAACCCGCCGACGGTAAAACTCAGCAAGCTCGTCCTCAGTATCAGTGCCCCCAACATCAATGGATTCCTCAGTGATGTCGGCTGCCGCAGCTTTGCTAAAGCGTGTGTGTGGTATTTCAGCGCGCGGAAAACTTAAGTATGGCCGGCGGTATGCGACGTTGCTCCCGGTGGTGAGAGCGTTTGTACTGCGAAAAAACAACGCAGCATGTGTACGCTGTCGGGTTTCAGCAACCTGCGAAAATGAAACGACTCGTTAAAAAGTGTTCACCGACGATAGTGAGAGCTTTGGGCGGACGGACATGTGAATTTCTGATAGGTCTTGCTGGCCTCACCTCGTCGGCACGGTCGCGTCGTCGACGGGTGCCGCTTAAGCCATTCCGTCATCCGGCAGCATTTTTCCTGCAACACCTTTTGCTGCGACTCCCTTCACCACGCTTCTCCAAACTCCCCCAGCTCCTTCAATGATTTCATGTAAGATGCTCAAGCTCTCAAAGAAGGAAATTGGGGCCGCTAGAAGTGCTGCTCTCCGCGCAATGTGAGGCGGGTCCCGACGCCGGTAATTTTTGAGCGAGTTTTTCGCGCCCACGTCCTCGCTGAAAACTGGACAGTCCAACTCGCGCCCGGCCAACTCGCCGCCAATGACTTCGGAACCAAGGTCAGTACTCCCTAGGCTGTGTTCGTGCTTGTTTTTGGGACGTGAGCTAGCCTTACGGCGCAGGTCCTGAGGTGAAAGTCAGCCAGTATAAGCGGCGACCGGGAAGTGACGTACCGCGAATCCCCAACCGACTCCGTGCGGAACACACCATCACCCGTGCTGTACTCCACTTGCCCTCATACTGCCGCCGAGAGTACCTAGGAGTCCCCTCTACAGCAAAGTGGGTGCCTTTGGGTAGAAAGTCGAGCTCCGACGAAGTAGTGAAGCCGTTCCGGGAACTTCTTAATGTTATAATCGGGAGAACGGTTGACACAATCAGCGTTTCACAGCGCCCATGTTGCCTGCAAACAGCACGCTCCCCCAGTGTCGCAAGTCCACCAATCCAAGAATAGTAAATTTTCCCGAACTACGTTTTGTCTTAGGTACCTATGGCTATTCTTTGGTAAGAAATTGAAGTTTCCTACCTATGGAAAAAGCCCAAAAGCACAACCGACTAATTTTAGTCGTTTGTGCCACAAACGACTAAAATTAGTCGGTTCTGGCTGTAGAGATTAGGAGAATGCTTGGGCTGGGTATTCTTCGACCAGGCACACCTATCGACACACCTATTTGCAATGTGTGCCGACGTTCTTCGGAGGTTAACAATTGTAAGCAACCGCAATAATTGCCACATTCCCCCCGCCTAAGCAGTAACAACAGAAATAATTTTGTAATAAAAAACAGATACAAAAGTAAATCCACTTGTCAATGTAAGGAATGCAAAATAAAACTGCTGCTCGACCTTCACGATGCACGGCCCGCTCCCACCGAACCGGGGTGCCGACCGGCCTAGGCCGATCGAGAGGGCCGACGGGCCAACCTAATCTAGCTCCCGCGTGACAACGGTCTTGCCGGAGAAAGGAGGGGAAGGCAAGAGAAAAAACCCTCCTCACGCGGTCGCTCGTCGATCCCGCCGTCACATCCCTTAAGCCCCGCCCCAAGGTCGTTGCCGCTCCTCCCGTCGCGACTTTCCTCCTAGTCGAGGTCCCCATCACATCGAGGGCATGTGGGGGTGGGGGGGGGGGGGGGGGGGGGGGGGGGCGAGACAACCAGGCAAAAAAGGCTTGCGCCCTTCCCGCTGCGCTGAAAAGTTTCCCCAAGCACTCCCCCGGCTTTTTCTGTGTTGGTACCTGGGTACCAATCTGGAAATCAGCTAGCGACCGTACCCTCCACCCACCGATCGCGCGTCCATCGAGCACCCTTGTTTCGAGCACCCTCCGCGCTTATCCGGGCTCGCACTCTCTAATGTTAGGTGTGCCTAGCGAGAGTGGGTAGCGGTGGAGTAGTGCACGGTCGCCCTTGCCGGATCCAAAAAGGCCGCGGGGGTGCGGAAATTATTCAAACCCTCCGTACCTTGTTTCCCGGCGGCGGCTGATCCTCAAGAACACCCCGCCGCCATACCTCGCCGCTCCTCTTGTCGCGACAGTCCTCCTCGCTTTTGGCGTCTTGATGCCCCCTTTCAACCGGCTTGACGCCAGGAGGCCGGTCGACGTCGAGCGAGCGCCATACCCTAGCGATGCTTCCCGGCTTTCCGCCGCCAGCTCCAACAACCGCGTCCCACCACTAATCCGTCCGTACCCTCCTCGCCACCACACATTCTTGCAGACACATGCCCCACCCCCCCAAATGGGACGGTGTGCTAGTAGTATCTAGTCTAGAAAATATATCGGACGGCCCGAGCGGGAGATCTTGGTGCCGGTAGCGTATATAATTACAATTAAAAAAAAAGCCCTCCGTACATGGCTTTTCCGATAACTGCAAATCGCGCGGATCGCACTGTCGGCCCTTTTAGCCCCCTACCGTGCCAAGCCTAGCACGGCCACGGGGTTTCCATCGCCCACTTAAGGGAGGCGAGGGGATGCCGACGGGCATGAGAGCGCACCCCCATCAGGGGCACCCGCCGCTGCGCCGCCGGTGGGCGCCATCACTCACTACTTTAAGCTCATATCTATCTAACCATACCGAATAACGGCTAATTGCTTGCGTCGCGGCTTAATTACACTTGGGTGGTATTTGGGCGTCGTCGTGCTTGATGTGGTGAGAGGGGTTGTTAAGTTGAGGGGGCGAGAAAGAATGCTTACACTCTCTGAGTAACATTGTATATCATCTCACCCTCCGCAAGTGCCTAACACTTGTCTATCACATGACACGCACTAACTTTGTGGTATACGCTCAACGACTTGCCACCATGAGCAGCATAGTCCACTCTATTGCTGATTGGCTCGTCATCTTATTGTGTTGAGTCACAACCGTATCATCACGATGCTGCTCTACCAATATTGATGTGTGACAACTTGATTACCACACAACACGATGTCTCTCAACACTCCCCCTTGCTACGCAGGCAAACTCATGATGGCATTGCACACTCGCAGTCACTAATGGCTTGATTAGCACATCAGCAAGCATGTTCTCCGTCGCACGGTATTGCACCTCGATGTCTCCGCTCTCTAACATCTCCCGACATAAGTGGTACCTCACGTCCATGTGCTTGCTGCGTCCGATCGTCATGATATTCTTGGTGAGTGCGATACGACTCTCATTTTCCTCGTGAATGGTGATGGTAGACCCGGAGTCTTGGTGAAACTCATGGAGCATTTGCTTAAAAACATCGCCTCCTGAGTGGCCGCAGTTAGCGCCATATATTCTGCCTCAGCTGTCGACAGCGCCACAGCTTGTTGCCGCTGACTCGTCCAACTCACTTGTTGCCGCTGAACTCTTCCAGAGCCACAACTTGTTGCACCGCTGAGCATGAACACATACTCCGTGCGAGAGCGCCGCTCGCCAATATCACTCGCGTAGTTAGAATCTGACCATGTACCAACTTTGATGAAGATGCGCCTCCGTACATCATCCCCGAATCTACGGTCCCCTTGGGGTAACGGAGCACCCTCTTGGCTTGCTCCCACTGTGACTGAGAGGGGTCCGACATGCACCTACTAAGGTGGCTAACAACCATGGTGATGTCGGCCCGTGTGCTTAGGGAAGAGTACAATAAGCTACCGATCAAGCTTTGGTACTGCACTAAACCGGGAGTTTGCTTTCATGTCGACGTCTCCACACAATTGCTCAAAGCATAGACCGTCATAGGTGAGCCCACTAGCTTGGAGTCCACCATGTTGAAGCGCTCCAACATATCTAAGACGTATTGCTGTTGTCCAATCCTAACGATGCGGCTGCGATAATCACGCTCCAATGGCATGCCAAGCAATCAAAACATTGGACCTACGTTTTGCACGTTGAACCTATTGTCGAAAGCCGACTTGAACTTGACGATGAAGCTACCCGCTGGTCCGACGATGATGCCGACGTCCACGTACAACGCTAAGACATAAAGCTCACCCCCCTTGTTGAAGACGTAAATGCCGGGATCCACCTTAGATTGGCTGAAGCCATACTCCTATAGCCATGCTATGATTGTTTTATTCCAGTTCCTAGGAGCTTGCTTGAGGCCATACAATGATTTCTTCAACAAGCACACCCGCTCCTCCCCATTTCTGTCGGTGTGACGGTATCCTTCCGGCTGCCTCATGTAGATTTCCTCCTCGATATCGGCCTCCAAGCATGTCGTCACCACATCAAGCTGCTCCGCCTCCCAATCATGATAAGTAGCAAGCGCGAGCAACGTCCGAATGAAAATCATCCTCATTGTGGGAGCGAAGGTCTCGAGGTAGTCCACACCGTGCTCCTGAGTAAACCCCCGAGCCACAAGTCTTGCTTTGTACCTTGCAATCTCCCCATTGGCATCGCGCTCGAGCTTGAACACCTACTTGGAATCCACGAGCTAGCGGCCGGCAGGACAAGTGACCAATGTCTATATTTTCCGATATACAAGTGAGTCGTACTCGCTCTTGATAGCTGCCTCCCACTCCCCCGACTGGGGACTCTTCAGCGCTTGCATGTATGAAACGGGATCTTCATCAATCGGGCTGTTGGTTGGCTTAATAGCTGCGGTACTTCCCGCAATTTGTCCATCTCACGAAACTCTCGTTGAACGGAGATTGTACCTTGGACTGGGTACGCATTGCTGTGGCGAGGCAGTGGATCGAAGATTGTACCTTGGACGTGGAGTCTCCGCCGAATGCATGTCCCGGTCATCTTCCATCGACCCGGAATGTTGCGGCGACTCCCGTAGCGGCGACTCCCCCAAAAAGTGTATCCGGTTCTTCCCTACACATGGTGCGCGCGATTTTGTCCTCTTCATCATCATTGCGTTGCTCCGCATTGCTCTCCCCCATGGAGAGGACAACAACATTGTCAAACACAACGTTATGGCTGCTTACCACCCGACGAGTAAGAGGATTGTGCACCAACCACGCCGGTGACTCGGAAGCGTAACCCACAAAGACACCTTTCCACGCGCGATCGTCAAGTTTGCGGCGTTGAGACTTGTCAACGTGGACACAGGCCGGACAGCCGAAGACCCGCACGGAGCTCAAATCAGCTCGTCTACCGGTCGCCAAGGTGAAAGGTACACCTCCGGCTCCGTCACTATGCACACGATTGCGGACATGCACCGCAGCGGCCATCGCTAGAGCCCAATAGTACGATTTAGGCAGCGCGGCTTGCCGAATCATTGACTGCGCCATCGGGGCCAATGTTCCCCACTGCCGCTCAATCCGGCCATGCTGATAATGCGCGTAAGGCGCAGTGATCTCCACGGCGATGTTGAACTCATCGAAGAGGTTACGGAAGGCAGCACCTAAGAACACCGTGTCATTGTCCACCCGAAGGCGACGAACCGTGTGCCCAAAAGAACGGATGGTAGTCAACATGCGACGGAACGAGGCGGGAGCCTTATCCTTGGAGCGGACCGCATCATGCAACATGAAATGGCTGCGAAAATCAACCGCACACAAGTTGTACCGCCGTCCTCCCAAGGATGGAACACTCATAGGACCGCAGAAGCTCAATCCTAGGACCACAAAGACAAAAACGTTCCGGTCAGTCTGCTCACGCGAGATACGGCGGACGTCCGACTTACACACAACACATGTCTCACAGAAGCCCAACTTCTCCGACGCAGAAAACCCCACACCCTCCACCGGAGTGGCCAAGAGCCCGTTCAATTGCGACTCGCCAAGGTGACCGAGTCGAGAATGCCGCAACCATTTATTTAATGGCGCAGTGGCGACCTAAGCGGTAGGACTCGACGAAGCAACTCGCGCCGGTAACCACACCAACAAATACGCGTGCTCCAACGAACCCACCACGCCACCACCATGACCGGTATGAAGACGAAAAAGGTCCACGGGATCAGTTAACATCGGACAACGACCTTATCGCCGAGCTTGGGTGAGGCTGAAAAGCCTATGGTAAGACCGCGACGCACGACGGAATACCACAGGAAGGTGGAGCACATTCTTCAGAACGGCAAGAAGCTTCTCTCCATCGTCAACCTTGACGGTGATGCGGACCGAGCACACGCCAACAGCGGGGGCACTGATGCCCTTCACCCACAGTCGGTCTGTGAGCGCTCGATACTCACTGAAGTCACGGCGCACACTAGTCATGTGATGGCTGGCGCCGCTATCGGTCAACCACATCCACGTTTCCCCATCGCGCACGAACACGTGTCGAGCCTCATAGAATGGCCTCGCAGGGGTGGCCGTCACGTCCATGACCGCAAGACAAGCAACCGGGGAGTCCACATGCGCAGAGTTACCTCCGGTGTTGTATGGGCACTCGGACCTGGGATGGCCCTTCTTACCACAACCATAGCAAACACCACGAAAAATCCGTGTTGCGCCTCTGCCATCTGAGGCACGACGAGTAGTCGTAGCTCCTTTAAGAGATTTCAGCTGGTCTTGGAGCTCGGAGACTTGCCGCTTCAAAAGTTCAGTCGTTGCGTCATCATGAGACGCTGCCAAAGCCGTAGGCGTTGGAGGCTCCGCTGTATGTGATTGCGCACGACTCTCGATGCGCATGCCCCTTTAACTAAGATCGCGCTTGACGGCATCCATGCTGAGGTTCTATACGTCTCACCTGTCGGTGAGGGATTGGTATTCAGTACTAGGATGACAAATACCTACCTTGTATATAAGCACTAGGCAACGGGATGCTAGTGCTAACAAAGAGCCAACAACTTTGTGAGCCAGCCGCACCTCACGTATTGTGAGCCAGCCGCACCACAAAGGTTTACCACTCTCCGCGAAGCAAGCTCTAGGTTCTAGGCAAGACAAATGACTTAAAAAACTAGGATCTTGAGGACCCATAACTTGTTTAAGTTGAGGGGGCGATAAGGAATGCGTACACTCTCTGAGTGACACTGTATGTCATTTGACCCCCAACAAGTGCCTAACACTTGCCTATCACAAGACACGCACTCGCTTTGTGGTGATTACACGCCAGCGTATATTCTAAGGCTTTAGATGATTTCTAACGCTCAACAACTTACCACCTTGAGCAACATAATTCCCTCTATTGCGGATTGGCTCGTCATCTTATAGTCCTGAGTCACAGCCGTACTATCACGATGCTAGTCGAGCAACATTGCGGTGTAGCAACTTGGTTACCACTCAGCACTTTGTCTCTCAACATGGGCGTGTGTTCTTGACTAGCTCATGTTTAACATAATGCATGTCTCGAATTTTGTGGAGGAGTGTAGCATGCCTTCGAGGTCTCACCTTCCGGAGTCTGGCGAGCTTTTTTTCTTTTGTGACTTTGTAGACTTCGATTATCTTGATTGCATGTGTGGCGACAATGGGGGTGCGTGTTCAATAATGTATCTAGGACACATGAGCAAAAGCAAAGATAGGGCGGCATGGATGTTCGGAACGCCGTGTGAACTTAAATCGAGTTGTTCAAGGCCAAGGCAACTTAAGCGTCCTTGTGTTCACAACGCTAGAGATCACTTGTCTAATTTCATGGCTCTACAATGAAAATGAAAATGATTTTCAACAGTACCGAGCTAACGGTTGTTGTCTTTCGGCGTTCCTTCGAAACTGCCATGTAATAAGTCTATCAAGTCTAGGCTTGCGCCGTGAACCGCTAATTACAACCTCACCATTAGCAGTAACAATACCGTCTACACAATACCCACAAACAATTTTGGTTTTTCTATGTTTTTTGCTACCGACAAGTATGAAATATAGTTTGCCGCTAATTCCACGACGCGCGGCATGCTCTAGCCGTTGCGAGGGCGCCGATTAGCCAAGTTGGTCGGTCTATTGAGATCGAGTCGGGCCTGCATAATTGTTGCTAATGTGCGACTCCGATCTTGCCGGAGCTAAGTGGGAAGGCATGAGAACCCTCCCTCCCCCCCCCCCATTCATGTCGTTGACGGTCCCGAATGGATCCACGCATTGCCTCGTTCGTCCGAGATATACCATGCCACCCCCGAAGTAGCTCGCCACCTAGCTTAGGCCTCCTTCCCCCTTCGGGGGCGAGGAGGGAAAAGAAATCCACACTTGCAGATAGTGTCTATCTGGCGCTCTTGCCGCCGCGGCAGATTTTTCTCCTTTCATGAGTCCTTCTCCGCATGCTTTCTACACCTATATGATATGTTGTATCCGCCCATACATTCCCCCGATGGTGTAAGCTCCCAAGGGGGTGGCACCTTTTGAGCTGTGCGTTGTCTCTATAACCCTAGGCACTCTCCATGAGGCCCTCATGTCGATGGGTGGGTACCGATTAGGGGAGGGGTTTGTCGAATGCATAGGTCGGGACGCCTTCCTCAAAATATGTTGGGTATGGACATATTAGACCGAAGACCCTCCGTACCGGTTTTACCGGCGGTGGACGATGTAATAAGGGACCTCCGCCGCCAAACCGTGTCGTTCCTACGACTGCGACCCTCCTCCAACCTGCGTAACGTCTCGCCTCGCCCCCAAAGGAGGCTCGAGTCCCACGGGGCTAGTCGGCAGCTAGCGAGCGTTATGTCTTGGCGTTGCTTCCCGGCTACCCGCCGCCACCTCCAACGCCCGCAGCCAATTCGGATCCGTGTCTTGCATGTGGAGAGAAGAGTAGTCGAGGAGTATCTAGCGCGGAAAAGTAATATTGGACTAGCCGAGCAGGGGATCTTGGCGATGGTTGTACGGATATTATTTTAATTGCCCTCCGTACCGAGGCTTCCCGACAATTGATGATTGCAAATATCACATCTGCCGGATTCACCTCACCAAGCCCCCAACCGTGCCAGGCATGGCACGGCTATAGGGCTACCATCGCCCATAACGAGGAGGTGTAGGTGAGTGCCGACGGGCATGCGAGCGCACCCCCCTCCTAGGCCGCCGCCGCGGCGCCGCCCGTGAGCGCCGCCGGGCTCTATAGATAATATACTAATAAGAAAATTTAGATAAAGGGATTTGTTTTCTATCACTCATCGATCTCACTTTTGTTCCTTTAGAGTAAGGACTCAAGGAGTAGCGCGTAATTGTGGCTACTCTGAGAAAAGGTTGAACGTCGACGGCGATAGAAAAACTATTTTCGTCAACATAAAGACCGCAAATAAACAATATATGGATTGAACAATCGTCGCTCTGGTCTTTCTAAATCGCGACGAGAAGTTATACTTTAATTATATGGGGTGGCTGTCCTGAAATGGAGAAAGGCATGTTAATGTGTACGGAGACCCACCTCTTTGTTCAAACGCGATGAATTGAATTAGTCAATGATTATTTGGAGAGAGCGCCATGTACGTAAATTAATCCACCGTGGGAGCTGGCGGAGCAACGTGGTGAGCATTTGCTTTAAAAGCGTCGTATCAAAACGTTATGAAAAACTTTAATTTTTTTGTTGAAATGAGCGAAACTTACAAACATGTATACTGCGGCTTGGAAACGCCATGAGAAGTTACATGCTTGAATGGATTTATTTACTCGGCAATCTATTCAGGATGCAACCGAGCAAGAAACGGCGGCAATGTCGTCGTACTTTTGTGCTTGGTACAACGATTGTTGATGTAATCTATTCAATAAAATATTAGTATAATCACCACAATTTGCTGGAGTTTCTACAAAATAATGACATACACCGACACAAATTATTAAAATGAACTTCATCGTCGGGAAAGAAGCTTCACTAACTTGGTCAATTGCAGTTCTTTCGAATTTCGGAGACGAACGACCCTAACTGGGTTATCATGGAGGTTTCATTAGTTGATGAGATATCGTCGACACCTTTGATGGTATATTGCTTTTCAATTATGATCTTATTCATGCGGATAATGTGAAGAGCTTGAGCATGTCTACATGAAATGCATAGCAAAGGGCGCGCCAGTGTGCATTCGCTAGTGAATTACAAGCTACGCCAACAACGTTCCATGAATTGGCGCGTTACTTTGAAACAACGCAAACAAAACACAATTTCCATGCTTCGAGGCATTTCAAAGATATTGATTTTGTCACGAGCCTACCTTGGTGTTTCAACCCATGTCTCTCAACAGTGGTCTTTTGAAATATGACGTTCACAAGACATCGTTTCATACACTTGATGGTCTGATGGAGTTGGTCCCCATGCCGCTCGGACTGTAAAATGCTCTTTCTGCGTTTCATCGGATGATAAATGACATCATCCGCTGCAACTTTTTGCATAAGTTCTTCACAATGTACCTCGACGATATCTGTGTCTACAGTCGCACTCTAGAGGAGGACCTCGAGCACATGCGTCTTGTGCTTCAGCGGTTCAAAGAGGAGGGCTTAAAGATGCGTCTTAAGAAATACCACTCTGGTCTTCAAGAAATGGAGTACTTGGGCGCACCTATGCCATATGGTAATATTTATGTTTCGACTAAGAAAGTCGAGGCTGCTGCAGACTCGCTAGTGCCAACGAAGCTAAGGAGGTTTGAAGTTTCGTGCAGTTCTGCCACTTCTACGCCCATCATTTTAGCGACCTTGCGCCTCCATTGACGGACTTAGTACGGAAGTCCCAGCCACAAAAATGTTACGCTAATGCTTGCATGTTTGGAAGCCTTTGAGATTCTCAAGTTACGGCTCATTTCCGCCAAGGCGCAGATGAAGTCAGCTCGGACTCGATGTTCACCGTGGTTATAGATGCTTTGACAGCGAGGATTGCAGCACTCTTGTTGCAAGAGCAAGGAGGAGGACCTCGACAAGTCTCTTATTGGGCGTGGAAGCTAAATCCACATGAGCGCGGCAACACCTACTCTGCGTACGATTTGAAGACTTTGGCCGTATGTGAGGCGCTAAAGCTTTGGAGATGTTACCTTGAAGGTTACTCTAAGTTCCTTATCGTAATAGACCACGATGCATTGCGGCATTTGCGCAAGCAATCGAACAAAAGGTACGGCAAGCTTTGTTGATCCAGAGGACAAGCCGCCAGACACCTCGACGCGGCCATATCCGTTCCGCCTCCAAACATCCTGCATGTTAGTTTTTTTATATGCACGGACATGCTTCGTTACCTGCGGGACTTGTGGCCGTTTGTGGGCACGATGACACTTTCGTACCGCAAACGAGCCATGAACAAACATATCCGTTAAATTAGGGACGGTATTTTTGCACCTTAGGCCACAATCCCATTGTTTTGGGATGGCGAGGTTCGATCAAAAGCACATTTACAACGGAAGTCCCAGCCGATCCTAGACGACGCGCAGTTTAACTTAATGACTGTTATTAAGGCGTTGCGATTAAGCCCTGAGTTCGCTGATCTCATTCGCGAGGAGTACTCCCAAGACCCGTTTTATTGGGACGCGGGTGAGTAGACGAAAGACAACCGGATAGAAGCCATAGCTGACTTTTTGGGCGTCTCGATCGTATATGTGTCCCACGAAACTCTGAGCTCCGACTGAGATTAATCTTCGAGTTGCACGAGAGTCACGGAGGAGTTATTGGCACTCTTGCTAAAGCGCTCGACAGATTCTGGTGGAAACGAATTCGCCAAAATGTGAAAGATTTTTGTGAGCGCTGCGTCGTGTGTCGACGATCTAAAATTCAGCCACACATGGCTGTGACTCTTTACCCTTTGCATGTTCCACCCATATTGTGGCACACAATGGGGCTTGACTACTCCACACACTTACGAGTGAGCAATGACAGTGTGTTGCTTATGGTCGACCATCTGACTCGAATGGCCTATTTTCTGTTGTGTACAGAGAGCGTAACAAGAAAGGGAAGTACTATTTTGATATTAATAGGAGTCTACCGATTACACGGACTGCATCGAGTACTAGTCAAAGACCGCGATACGAATTTTATCAGCGGCTTCTGGCAGACGCTTTGGAGACGTCTAGGAACTCGCCTTACCATGTCTTCCAGTCGACACCCGGAGACGGATGGACTAACGGAGCGCGTCAACAACATATTTTGGCAACTTCTACGCTGCTTCAGCGGTTGCGATGGCTAGAAATGTACATACCTATTGCCTCCAGTGGGATTTGCGTACAACGATACTCGTGCGCTCGGCATTGAGCACCCTCTCTTCGAGGCTAACTTTGACTTTTTGCCTAAGGAGCCACTTGCCATGTTGTTGAGCATTCGGCCTTCAATTTCATTTTCGCAAGACGCCTCATAGCGGTTGCAATCATTACATGAGCTACACGCTCTGATACGTTCGGTGTGACAACTACATAAAGATGACATGCAAGGTCGGGGAGAGCCATCGATAGCCCCGCGGTTCGTTCGAGGAGACAAGGTGACAGTCATCACTAAAAACCTCTTCATGCGAGGACAGCCCAACCGGAAGCTGCGTGATCGCCAGCTAGGACCTTTTGCAATCTAGGAACATATTGGGAAACGCATTTACATATTGAAGTCTCAGCGGCAGTTTGCTTACACTCCGTGTTTCACGGCCATGTTCTACAATTTCTCTTCTGCCTGATGTCCATGTGACTACCCCAAAAGGTGATGACGATGAATGTGAAGTCTCTCACATCTCTCTTGTGTACATCAAGTCGTTACCCGGATGACGAGGGAGATATATTTATTCTTCCTGACGCACTTCAACGATGACGACATTCCACCTGTCTGGCACCGGCTAAACGAGGTACACCGTACAATGGTGTTATAAGCTTTCATGGAGATGCCCCAATGACACGCGTATGCCGAGACTCATGTGTAGGTCGAAATTGAAATTGAAATTGTTTACAACAATACGGGTGAAACCGGACGTTGTTCCTTGGTCCTCTTGACGACGCGAATTTAGGACTCATAAGCTAGGGCTAGACCGTGAACCACTAATCCCATCCTCTCCAATGGCAGTAGCGATATTGTCTAAAATAAACACGTAGACAAGTAATGTCCGCATACAAATATAAAATATATAATGTCGCTATTCTCCACGATACGCGGCCAACTCTAGCCGCGGCGGGGGCGCTGATCAGCCAAACTAGTCTACTTGTGCTTGTCGAGCCAAGCCTACGTGACCTTTGCTCTTGTGCGACTCCGGTCGTGCCGTAGATGAGGGGGAACGTAGGCGAAAACCCCCCTCGCTCATGTCGTCGACGGCCTTTTCTCGATCCACGCACACCCCCGTCCGAGATAATCGATGCTTCTCCCGTCGCAGCCAGCCGCCTAGCCTAGTCTTCCTTCCTCCTTCGGGGGCTGCGAAGAAGGAATTCCAAGGTCTCATACGGTGTCCGGCTGGCTCTCTCGCCTCCGTGCCAAATTTTTTACTTTTGTCCCATGTCCTTCGCCGTTTGTTTGCCAATACCCGTCTTATCGCGCTTTGACCGGCCGTACTCTCCCCCGTGGTTTACGTTGTTAGGGGGCCGCCAATGCAAGCAGTGACGATAACCTTAGGCATATTGCATGAAGCTACCTATCGATAACTTGGTATTGACTAGGGGAGGGGTTGGTCGACCACAAGAATCGAGTCGCCGCTCATCAAAAGATGATGGGTACGGACATATTAATTCGAATCCCCTCCGTACCGATTTTTTCCGGCGGCGGTCGATCCTATGGACCTCCGCCGCCAGGTTGTGTCGCTCCTCCAGTTGCGACCCTCCACCGGCGTGCGTAGTCTCTCGCCTCGCCCCCATGGGAGAGTCGAGTCCCACAAGGATGGTCAGTTGTCACCGAGCGCCATCTCCAAGGGCCGATTCCAAGTTGTCCGCCGCCAGCACCAACGTCCGCCGCCAACTCAAATCCGCCCGTACCCTCACCGCCGCCAAACGACCCCTCAAATACAGATCCCGCCCGTAGACATGAAAGTATCCATGTAGCATCATGTCTTGAAAGAGATTATCGGACTAGGCGAGCGGGAGGTCTTGACACTAGTGTACAAATAATATTTCAAAACGCCCTCCGTACTGAGGCTTCCCAACAACTGTTGATCTGCGGATCGCAGCCGCCGGATTTCACCCCGCCTATTCCCCAACCGTGCCAAGCATGGCACGGCTACATGGTTTCCAGCGCCCGCCACGAGGAGTGTAGGGGTCAGTGCCGGCGGGCATACGAGCGCACCCCTCTCCGGGGCCGCCGCCGCTGCGCCGCCGGCGGGCGCCGCGTACGTCGACTTCATGCACGCTTATCCATCGCGCATTCTTGAGTCTTAGTAAACGTTATAGTAAGCAGCCAAGACCACAAAGGTGAGCCTCTCGGCTGGCCTCATCCATCCGTCAAGAGGGGAAGGGTACGAGTGTGACGAGGACTGTCATGTAACAATACATGAGATGACACTGTAGAGGTATACTAATTTGATTTGTACTTTTCCATCGGAAAAACGTACTACGTGGTTAAATCGCCACTGCAATTTAGTGAGGGTAATATTTTGTAATGTACCGCCAGTACCTCCCGGTACGTACATGTACGCACATTGAATTTAAGCAACCACATGACGCGCTAGTATGATTTCCCGAGACAAATGAGCCGCGTCGCTAGTTTGTTCACACCGTAACGAGAGCCCTAGCACCAATCATGAGGACCATGCGAGAGCATGTGCAAGCTAGCTAGGTTGGGCGTGTTTAAGCTTAGTGCTCTGTAGGGAGGTGACAAAACCTTTAGTCATTCCTTTATTCAAATTCAGTCTATTGTTAAAAACTAAAAGTAAGACATCTTCCATCTCTCTCCATTTTCACTCACACTTGCAGCAGCAAGCAAGATAAAAACATATTTGTGTCATAAGCTAGCTCTCTAAAGGCAAGTTGCCACAACTATTATCCCTTCGCTCTTGAGGATGGGGGCTAGTTGGCGACTATGGTGGCTTGGCTGGCTAATCGCCTGGATATTTCTGGTGGCAGTTCGTCGCTTCTCTGGCATAATTGATGCGGACTCTCGTTCATTGCGTTCTGACAATTATGTCTACATGCAACATTTTGTTCGTCGATCTACTTATGTTCCCTTTCGACGGTGTTTGGGGGGTGTACGGCGAGAAGTCTTGCAACTTGTTTCTCCTTTTCATGGTACTTTGGGTACTTTGGGTTCATGATGCTTTGCAGGAGGACAGTGCCGATGCTAAGGCATGCCTCCCTGTTCTCGGGCTTAGGCCTGTGGGTTTTGTTCCTTCTTTTTCCTTTTTGATTGGTGGTTTCCACTGCTTTTTTGTAAAACATTTCGTGTTTTATTATTATCTGACAGAGTCGTCGTGTTGCATTATGTATTGCATCGTGATTCGTACCTGCAGTATCTGCAGCTTGTAGGCAGTAGGTACAATGTGTAGTACAATCGAATTACGTTTAATAATATCACACATAATACAGGGAGCAGTAGATAGGGGTAGTAGTGCTGGATTTCCTTACTCATCCCAACCGTGTTCGTGCCCGGCCAGGTCAAGCCGGTTGCGGCCATCATACGCGAAGCCAAGCCACCATCGAGCCTTGTCCTCGGTACGCTTCGACGACGTGCCGGCCAGTGTACACTTCTGCCGCTTGGGTGGAATAGGGTCAGGCTGGTCCGAGGGGGAATTCCTAAAAACAGTGATTGGGGTTGCGCTGTAGTAGCTGTGGTATGGGTGATACCAGCACGTCTGCGGCCGGGGCGCCGGGCCGGCCGCCGCGCTCGAGTTCGATGCCGTCTTCGAGCACCGGATACGGCGGGCGGGCGCCAACCGCTCCCAACCCCTCCTCCCGCCTACGTCGCTCCCAAACCGACGCGGATGCCGCGCGCGTGAGCGCTGCTCAACCATTGACTGCAAATAAATCTACATCGATGATGCAGCGCCTGCGAGGGGTTCTATCGGGGAAGAGTCCCGCGGCGGAGGGTGCTACGGAGCCGAGCAGCGACTCGGGCACGAAGCTGGTACACGTGGACGTCGGCATCCGACCTTCCTTCTACTGGTGCTCAACCTCCCCCCCTCCCCCCCCTCCCACCACCACGACTTGGGTAAATGTATATCCCATGTAGAGGTCTCCTATCCACCGTATACTGGATATCGCCCTTTTACAGTGCTGGTCACGCACGCCACCCCTGCCCACGAGCCCCATCTGCCCCTCTAACATCCGGCGCGCTTGTGGGCCCTTCCTAGAGTCCTTAGCACAGGATGCATTTCTGACTATAGTAGCACAGTTAATAAGCAAATCAACATCTCAGCTCATCCCTTCAACTGCTCCCTTCTCTTTGCGTGTCTTTCCCCGTCGTCTCTGACCCAGATCATGCTCATCCACACACTTCGCCCTAATTCAAACCCTAATTCCCAAATACATATAAACCCTCAGTAGAGCTTGCTCCTATTCACGACTCTGGGGTTGAAGGTCAGTGGGGAGCTGAAGTTGGAAATAATTTTCACTGTGCTGGCTGTCAGTGACAGAGCTGGTCCGGCCCTGGTAGTGTTCGTTGTCCCTGCCCTGGGTGTGAAGCACTTGTGGGGCTGAGGAAGCGGCGCTGGGAACTGCTGTGCAGGAACAAAGCCATACTGTCAGAGGAGGAGCGCATGCTGGCTGTGCTGTCTGCGAAAAGCTTGAAAAGTGACTCCCAAGACGAGGTGCAGGTTGTGCGAGGGTTCGCAGGCCGCAGTGACTGGACGTTTGTCGGTGGGTTCCTCTGCCCTTTCAGCGTCTTTTCTCATAAGGCCATCCACAGATGTATCGCAACAGGAGATGAGGAGCTAAAGGATACCTCTGTGCTAGGCTACTTCAATTTTGCTTGCTCATGATGTTCTGCATTCATTATTGGTCTCAAGTGATATGATTGGAAATTGGCTTTTCCATATCAGCGATAGTTGGACTCGTATGTTGCTGGAACACTTATTAGTCAAGATCGCTTCAAGCAGCTAGTTGACTCCATCGAAAGCACTGTTGAACTGCTGACAATAAGTTGCTCTCCCAACACGTAATTTGTAGGGGTATTTGATGGGCACGGTCCAGAGGGGCGCGCGGCTGCCAAGTTTGCCTGCAAATACGTGCAACACAGCCTGCAAAAGGATCGCCATATGCTCAGTACAGACCCAAAGTGCGTATGCCATCTTTTCTGGTGCTCTAGCTGCCTGTCACTCTCCGGCGTTTTGTTTCCATTTGTGTCTCTGAATGGAAAAAATAATTGTGTTTTTATGCGTGAGCAGGAAAAAGCAGAAAGCTCTGAAGAGGTCATGTTATACGTGCCAAAAGAAAATGGGAGGTAGGGGAGGATAGCTGTTTTATTATTGGATGTGGATTCTATTTCGCTTTGCATTTTCTATTTGTATATTGTAGATTTTTATACGAATTCTGATAATTATCATTTATTTCTATTTGTAACATTGTTATAGTTTTGAAAAGGGGAAGGTGGCTTGTTAATACGACATCAGCCTGCCAGCCATGCTGACAAACAGGCATCGTTGGGGTTGCCATACAGATTATGAGCAAGCAGGATTTGACGCCTACTTCAGTGGCACAACAGCGGTCTTTGGACTTTTGGAGGGCAGCGTACTGCACATTGCAAACTGCGGTTTGTTCCTTATCATCCTTGGGTACCATTGCTTCAGATAATCGTGCTTTGGTGTTGTCTGTCGTTGCGCCGTATTAGCGACTTTGTCTCAAGTTGCGGTGCATCTCCTTTGCACCCAGGCGACTCCCGGGCGGTTGTTGCACGGGCCAACAACAGTAACGGAGTGATTGGGACCCCATTGACAAATGACGCAAAGCCAGAGGATGCAACGGAGGCAAAGCGTATTACACGAAAGGGCGGGGAGGTTTCGCAGATGTGCAATCACATTGGGGATGCAATCGGCCCATTCCGTGTGTATAAGAAGGGGGCAGAGTATCCTGGCCTTGCCATGTCACGGTCATTAGGGGACATCACTGCGCATCAAGTGGGAGTGATCGCCAAGCCGGAGCGAGTCAGCTACACTCTGAAGCCGGAGGATCAGTTTGTTGTATTTGCATCGGATGGCATATGGCAGGTGATGGGCGATCAGGAGGTACGCTCAAGGGAAGGTGGGTACATGCATGTTGTGTGCCTCTCAAAGTCCAAATGCTGACATGCATACCTGCGGCGCGCGACAGGTGGTGGAATTTGTGCATATGTACATGAACGCAAGGGACGATACGCACAACTGCGCCGATGCATTGACTTTGCATGCACAAGACGTGTGGAAGGCTACGATGGAGGAGGTAATTGTGGACGACATCGGGGTGGCTATTCTCCATCTCAAGGACTTGCCTCCCGTGCGGGTCAAGCGCGCGCTACATCACAGCAACAAAGCCGCCGAGACGAACGATGGGGCCAATCAGATGTACAGGAAATGGGAGCGCATGCCACACCTGGACCCTGGGCTGGTCGCCAACAAAATGCACTTCAACTACCTGCAAGACGAGGCGGTTCAGGAAGCTGTGCAGAAGGCTCAGGAGGTAACCACCCACCAGCGCGTGCAGATGTGAAGTGGGTGTGTCTTCGCCGCTTAGCTTAATATGTAAAGCTCAAAGGCCTTTCTGTCCTCCCTGTTTCTGTACTTCAGAAAGCTAGGCAGCAGTCACTCGAGAACCGAGCCGGCGGGTCTGGACGAGAGATTTTGAAAAACGCTTTGGGCTCAGAGGTGAGCGTCTCCACCATGCTGTGAGGCTGCGAAATAGAGGCCCCTGTTTGTGACTTTGCTGAGTGCTGCGGGTCTTGTCACCAGGGTGCGGACGCCGAGGTGGATTCGATGGTTGCCGGGGCCACCTCTGATGTTGACTCTATCAAGCTGGGACCTGACTCGGCAGGGCCATCGCCATCTCCAGGACCAGATAATGTGATGGATGTGTCTGACCAGGAGCAGGTGCGCCGCTTCCAGCAGTGATTAATATGATTATTGTTGAAAGTGTCAGCCTTATCTATGATAATAATAAATGTATAAAGATGCTGTCAGGCAGTTGGCGTGTAAGCGCTGGGACGCACACGCTGAATACGGAAATTGCTTGATTACTGTCTTCGTTCGCTGGCTTACTATCAGGCTGGGGACTCGAGGAAAGAACAAAAGCGGGTGTCGCTCGCCAACGAGGGTCGCAACCGGACAAACTTTTTCTCCGCAGAGCAACTGGAACGGCTATCTGCGATGGAAGACTGCGTGCTCCCTATTGCGTTGGATGCCGCTCACAGCCAGGAATCGTATGGGTCTGGGATGGGGGTTCGGCGCAAGTCAGCCCGCTCGCGAAAATCTACTGATCAAGTGAGAACTCACCACAGTGACTTGCCTGTCTATGACCCTCCTCGCGCTCCAGATCCAACCCCTCCATCTTCACGGAGATCCTGCAATTTATATGTGTAGAGTTGGGTTACGGTTAGGCTTCTATGGTCATCATTTGCTGACAGTCTGTGGATTTTCTGATGGTGTTTTCTGTTTGCAGCAAGAGCAGAGTAGTATGATCAGAAAGTTGGCGAAGTCCTTCACCTCGATGGGGGCGGGTAAATCCGCCCGGGAAGTGACGTCCCGATCCAGCAGCGGGTCGCACAAAGCGTCTCAGAAGGCGAGAGCAGCTAAAATTAAACAGGCGCAGCAGCAGAGGGAGCAGGCTCAAGCAGCGGTGGTGACACTCAAGGTACCGGCAGCGAACTCGTCGCACTACTTATCCTCTGCTGCCGCGGAACACATCAACCAGTGGCTCATCAAGTCCAAGGTATGGATCCCTTCTGGCCGTCCTTCCTCGTGTTTATAAGTTTGATGCGTGTGCTATTCATCTGTTTACGCATTGTTGTACTTCCCTTCAGGACTGGCTTTTCTCAAGTCCAGATGAAGATGTGTTGGAGCTTTCGAATTCAGATACCAGTGAGGTATGTTGAGCCATTCGAATTCTCAGTGTCCCTTTGTGGGCACTCTCGCGCATTGTGATGAAGAGCCTCTCGTCCATCTTGTGCAATGTATGAGCCCTTGATTGTGACTCGCCATTTTGTTTGCCCCCATGTTTCTCCATCAGGGTTCTTCAAAGAGCTGGGAGAAGTCCAAGGGAGACCCGCTGAACTCGTTGAACCTCGCGACGCACGATAGGTTAATTAGGGAGCGCATGGCGGGGAGGTGACAGCGCGTGCGCAGTGGTCGGATGGAGCCGAAAGCATGCGGGGATTACGGTGTTGGAAAGCAGGTCAGACATGGCAAGCAATTGTGTAAAGGAAGTAACCTAGGCAGCCATTGAGTCATTTATTATTATGAGACAAAGCGAATTACAGCGACTGAGTGTCATCTAAATGAACTCTTCCAGCGCACATACACTCTATCATCCTTCAGCCTCTATCTCCATGTCAACGTCTGGCGTGCTGTAGGTCCGCGCCATCTTGCGACCATCCTGCCAATCCATCGTGGTTGCCTGAACTCGTTGATAGTCCTGGCCCACACCTACACTCCCTGCGTCCCGCTTCTGCCCGATGACAGGTGATGCCGGGACAGTCGCATTGTCTGATTGTCTCGTCCCATGTGTCGTCTTCCTCGACTGCGCAATAGCTGCACAATTTTCGCAATACTCGAGCATCTTCCTGGTGATGTCTGCAACGGTCAAGGTGGGACAGGGGAGGCGGCGTAGGTTCAACGCACATTTCTGTAAGTGTGTGTGGTGGGGTCCAGGTTATTCAGTTACCTCAGCGCATGCGTCGCAATAGGCAATGGCCAGCTCACCCTGGATGGCGTGGGTGGGGATAGCGTCGTTCTCATACCAAGGCCGCCCGTCCTCATTAGGCAGCTGGATGTCGATAAACTTGGCGGCTAGGTAGATGGCAGAGTAGGCGATGTACTTCGGCTGGTGCTGAAGCAGTAGTGTTGTCTGCAAGCTGGTCGCAAGCATGAACAACGCCGTCCACCATTGAGTCAGGTATGGCACTCATCCGATTAGGCAGGGGAGGACGTAACAACACATCGCACATCGGGATTGCAGGAGAGATGCACATGCAGCATGCCCCACCTGTCGTTCACAAAGTTCCAGGCAATTTGTGTGAGGAAGCGCACGGCCTCCTGCGGGACGCCTTTGAACTTGAGAGCACGCGCTGTGATGTGCTGGTATGGCTTTTCGATGCGGAAGTTGAAGCCGAGGGTGTACAGCAGAGCGCGCTCCGCCACCAGCACGTTCTCCTTCAGCATCTGGTAAACCTTGGTGTTGTCCTGAAACGCGCTTTTCACGTCGTTGAGGTCCATCCTGTAGCGCATACTGTAGCACATCTCGAGCACCTTTTGCACGCGTCGTTGGCACTCCTCCACCTTGCACGCCAGCAGTAGACACGCCGTCGCCACGACCTGCAGTGCCAGCCAATGGATGAAAGCACAATGACGCCCCCCTCACCTCTCTCTGTGCGCTTGACAATGCGTTGGAACGTCAGGCACTGAAGGGAGCTCCATGAGACGGGTGGCGTACAAATCTGTCGTTCCTCTTCATTGACTTGGCAGCAAAGTATCGGTGGCAAAACAAGACCGCTGTTGCGATAGTTGGCTGCGGTCTGTTTTGGGGGGGGGGTGGGGAAGGGGAGGGCCAGTCTGAGTGAGTGCGTAAGCTCAGAGAAGGTTGGAGGGCGTATCAGTGGCTTTAAGGTGAGGCGTGCGCGTGCTTGTCCTTACATCTGGAGTCCCTCGCCTGCCTTTTGCAGCAAGTCGCTATAGTTGCGTCGCATCAGCGCCTCCGTCGCCGCGTCCACGCCATCTCTCCGGCTCGGCGATTCCTCCAGCTGCTTGCACGTGAACAGAAAACTGGGGGGAGGCGGAAGCCCTACTACCACGCGTCCTCCGTCGACCGGCGACATACTCCCCACTTTACCACCCTCCCGCCTCAAGACCTGCGGTAGCGCGCACGGTTACTTTTTCGACTCGACATATAGCTCTCCGGGTGAATAAAAAAAAATTATCCGATGAAATAAAATGAAATAATTAATAAAATTAGCGATAAACGACGAGAATAATAAATTGAATTTTTGTAACGAGTGGTGCTGAGGGTGCTACACCCGGAAGATAAACCCTCCGTGCCTTTCCATGCTCATACGATGCTACCTGAAAGCGAGTAGGGGTTACATGCCTGCGTGCTTCTCTCAAGTAATCAAGTGAGCGGCAGCGCTCCGAAACGTTTGGCCGTTCGCTTTCAAAGTGGGCGCGCGGCGCGTGGACGTCGGAAGAGAGTGGCAAGACGGCGGACCCTTCAGCCTGTACGCTTCTCTGGTCGGGTTGAGACTCTCAGTTTGTACGAGCTTGAGCCCTGCAAGAGGCTAATGGGAGGCGTGACGAGGGAGAGGGTGCTCCGTGAGGTCGGGGGATGCTGACGGCCACGGAGTGAGCATACCTGCACGAGTACCTGTACTGTCAGTACAGTTCGGATATTGTGATTACAATTAAGAGTATATTATCTACTGGCCGACGTACGCGATATCTGATGCCTGTACCCGTATGTATCGAAGCTATGGAGACTGAAAAAACAGGGTTTGTGTATTTTGTGTGTCGATATGACACATGACAGGCTGAGACTGTTGATTTCTTTTTCCCCTTTTGCTTCCCCTCCCTTTTTGCTGAGACAGTTGAATTCGAGGGAAACAAGGCAGTGAATTACAAGGGGCTGCAGGCTCACAACTAGAGCAGCTTATTCGCATGTGCAGCTTACATGAATTATAAGTATTCAATTTGATAAAGATAGCAAAACCTTGGTGGGGCTCTGCCAGTCTTCCATTGCCTAGAAACTCAGGAGGGTTATGTCGACGCCCTCATGCAAGAAACTGCGCTTTCTCCTCGTAATTACGCAGAATGGTCGTGTTCAGTTTACTGTCTTATCGGATCACAAAACTACTCTGAACAGTCATTGTCATGATATACTATTTTTTCATCAATCCATTACACTAAATGGCAAATTAGCAGGACTTCAACATTCCCGTGACTGAGGAGTAGAGTGGCACTTAAAGCTAGAATGAATTATTCAATTGAACTGCACATCACATATGAAACCAATTTCTCAAACTGAGGATTGCTGATAGGTTTGGTTAAAATGTCCGCGAGCATTCATGGCTGGAAACATGGTAAATGTGTTGTAAGTAATACCGCATACGTATTAGTTGCAGATAGCTACTGTAAGCTATTCTAGATATGATTAGTACATGTCTAGATCGGACATACCGGTAAACTGTTTGACTCGGTACAGAGCTGTCGCTAGGCTACAGCTCTTACACTTCTGTTGTCCCGACACCACGCCTGTAGGCTGGTTGTCGCCTTAACTGTTCCGTTTGCGGGACTGTGACTGTAACTACGTTTGCGTACGTTATCTTCCACACTAACTGTGTTTGCATGGTTCAATAGGTTATGGGCCCCCGCCTCACGTCACTCACGCGCGACAACCTGGTTCGGCGAGCTGCGATCGACAGCTCTCCCGTAGAAGGCAAGTTTCTATAGACACCTAGTACTTTCAACTTGTAGTCGGCGGTATCGCCAGTATAAACTGCGATTTTAAAACCCGCCACCACCCTCTTAAGTCAGCCACCCGCCGGAGATAGCCAGCCACCCACACCGACGCACTCGTCGTGTGTGGACAGGGTGCACACACGTCCAAGCTGGAGAACGGGGGGGGTGCACTGTCGGGTGAATACGCATCCACAGGTTGCACGCTAGCCGTAGCTTACCTTTTTTCTTTTCATATTAGCTTAGCGACTAGGCCATCAGCGCAGCGCTCCACCTGTCCTGGCCTTGGCCTCGACTTGTGCCCCACACTGGGTGGAGGATACAGAGAAGGTGCTCTGAGACACCCCGGGGCTACAGGCCGAGGGGTCGGCGGGCATCAGGCCGTCTCTTTGCATACCGCTGTTAGGCACGAGTCCGGCTAGCGGTTTTTACCGCTGCCTGTTTTTAATCCAGCTCTTTCTTTTTCGCCCTCTGTCGAAATGGCGCAAAAAAACCCGCCTGTTGCACCTGTTGATTCCCCTGACCCAGGCTCTCAGCAGAGCACTGTCCATACTACCCAGGGTGTTCTCGAGCTGCTACGTGTGCAACTGACGCGCCTTGACGCGTATCTCGACTCGCGGTCGGCCGCCATTGCTGCTCTTCCTGCTGCGGGTGCTATATCGCACCCCCCTGTAGCTCAGCGCCGCCACGATGCTCACCTCGCACACTTTCCGGACGGCCACCACCTGCACACCCTCCCCCTCGAACACCCCCCGGATACTCTCGCGCTGATCTTTGCACAAGTGGCGCGCTTGACAGCTCGTTTCGACTTGCAGTCGGCCACGGGTGCTGTTGCTGCTGCGGGTGCTAATCCGCACCCCCATGTCGCTCAGCGCCGCCACGTCGCTCACCTCGCACACTTTCCGGAGGGCCACCACGTGCACACCCTCCCCCTCGAACACCCCCCGGATCCTCTCGTGCTGCTCGTTGCGCAAGTGGCGCACTTGACAGCTCGTTTCGACTCGCAGTTGGCCGAGGATGCTGTTGCTGCTGCGAGTGCTATTCCGCACCCCCCTGTCACTCAGCGCCGCCACGATGCTCACCTCGGACACTTTCGGGACAGCCACGTCGTGCACACCCTCCCCCTGCTTGTGCATCCTCAGCCTGGCTACGCCCCACAGGACGCACAGTCAGCCATGTCTGCTGCTACCGCTGCAGCTCCTGTTGGCGACCCCGCCGTCGCACAACGCCGCCCCGATGCGCACCGCGAGCCCTCGCGCCCCGAACTCGTAGGTGAACACTTGCAACCACCCCCCCAATACCCCCCGGCTGATTCTATCCTACACAGCGACCCCTCCCATCACGACATCGCGGTTGAACAACTCCCGCCACCCCCCCCCCCCCCCACCCCCCCGTTGGATATGCCCCTCACCACCCCATACCTCTCATCCCGGAGGCGCCCTTTCACGGCGTCCCCCCCTCCCGTGACCACCCGAATTCGTACGCCCCGCCGTCCCCAATGGCTGGCCGCTCTCCATTTCCCGGTGGCCCACCTCTACTCTTCCATGGACATCATTCTTCCCCAGCCCAGCGTGGCGACCACACCCCCCGTGGCCGTCGTCGCCCCACCGTTGACCCCATAGTCATCGGGCGACCGACACACGCAACCCCCGACTTTGACCCAGACGTCCACCCCAGTCTCTTGGGCAGCCCCCACTACGCCCCCGTCTGCACGCGCCCCGCTGTCTCCCCGGTCTTGCGCATCCTTGGCTCCGCCCAAGCCTCACCCACAGAGGCACATTGGCGCGCTCTGCAAAAGGTCCTCCGCTCCCTTCATGGCACCATTCACATGCGCCTGACGTTGGGGGGGGGCCTGGACCACAGCCTCCAACTCACAGGCTTTGCCGACGCTGCCATGCTGAAGCCAGATGGCGCCCGCCGGCGGCGCAGCGGCGGAGCTCCGGGGGGGGTGCGCTCGCAGGCCCGTCGGCATCCCCTCACCTCCACGTGGTGGGCGCTTGAAACCCCGTAGCCTGGCGAGGCATGGCACGGTAGGGGGCTAAGAGGGCCGACAGCTCGATCCGCAGGATCAGTAGCTGACGGAAAAGCCTTGTACATAGGGCTTTTGAAAAAATAATTTCTGTGCAATATCGGCACCAAGATCTCCCGCTCGGCCCGTCCGATAAGTTTTTCGCGGTCAAATACTCATGAATACAATCCTACTTCAAGGGGTGGGGCCGGTACTACATAAGCGTTTGATGGCGAGGAGGGTACGGCCGGATCAGCGGTGGGAGGCGGGTGTTGGAGCTGGTGGTGGCCAACCGGGAAGCAGCGCCATGAAAGGGCGCTCGCTAGCCGTCGACTAGCCCTGTGCCAGTCGAAACTTCCCGGGGGTGAGGCAAGACAGGGCACAAGCCGGTGGCTGGTCGAAGGCGGAGGAGCGGCTATGTGAGGCGGCGGCGATCCTCAAGATTAGCCGCCGCCGGAAAGCCATGTACGGAGGGCTTTTTCGGAAACTAAACTAATGTCCGTACCCGGCGTCGAGCTAGTTGGGGAGCAGCTCCAGGGCAGGGCGCTCACTAGCGAGCCGCTACGTCGACACTCGACAAGCTACATCTTCCGAGGGGAGGAGTAAGCTAGGGCGGCAAGGAGGATGGTCGCGACGGAAGGAGCGACACGATCTGGCGGCGACGACCCTCCGGGTAAGGCGCCGCCGGAAAACCCCGTACGGAGGGTTTTGAATAATTTCCGTGCGCCCGCGGCCCGACGGATTCGACTACGGTGTAACGGTGACCTGCCCCCCCCCCCCTCTTCGACACCCACTGCCCCGACAGACCTACAGATTCTTGAGCGTGGGCCCGGGTGGGTGCGGAGGCCCCCACTCAACAAAGGCTGCTCGGTGGACGCGCGATCAGAGGGGAAAGGGTACGGACGCATGCCGGACTATTTGACAGGTACCCGGGTACTAGACAAAGGAAAAACCGAGGAAATGAGAGGGGAAAATTCAGGCGCGGAGGCAGGAGCGCTCATTTTTTTCTATTGAAATTGAAATTGAAATTGAAATTGTAATTGAAATTGTTCACAACATGTCCCGGCAAACTGGACCGAGTGTCGTCTCACGGGCCACTCTACTTCGCCATACAGGACTTATTAGCAAGTTGGGCCCGGGTCTCTCCGACCAGGTTCATTTCTTATCGGCACACCTATCTGCAATGTGTATCTCGACGTTCCTCGGGAGTTATATAACTGTAAGCAACCGCAGTAATTGCCACAGTCCCCCCACCTAAGCAGTAACAGCGTAATAATTTTGTAATCAAGAAAAAACAGATCTAAAAATAAATCCACTTGTCTAGAAATGCAAAACTAAACTGCTGCTCGACCTTCACGATGCACGGCCCGCTCCCGCCGAACCGGGGTGTCGACCGGCCTAGGCCGGTCGGCGTTCGGGAGGGACGACGGGCCAGCCTAATCTAGCTCCCGCGTGACTTCGGTCTTGCCGAAGGTAGGAGGGGAAAGGCTGGCAAAAAACCCCTCCTCTCGCGGTCGCTCGTCGATCCCGCCGCTCCATCCCGTAAACCCCGCCCCAAGGTCTTGCCGCGTCCACCGACGCGGCGGTCCTCCGTGTCGAGGTCCCCCATCACCTCGAGGACAGGTGGGGGGGACCGAGACGCACAGACATAGAAAAAACTAGCGCTCCTGCCTCCGCGCCTGAATTTTCCCCGCTCATTTCCCCGGTTTTTTCTCTGTCTGGTACCCGGGTACCTGTCGGTTTTCCGGCCTGTGGCCGTACCCTCCCCCCTCTGATCGCGCGTCCACCGAGCAGCCTGTTCTTGAGCGGGGGCCTCCGCGCTCACCCGGGCCCACGCACAAGGACTCCTAGGAGTATTAAGGTCTGTCGGGGTAGTGGGTGTCGAAGAGGGGGGGGGGCAGGTCACCATAGCCGGATCCGGCGGGCCGCGGGCGCCCGGAATAAAGCAAAACCCTCCGTGCCGGGTTTTCCGGCGGCGCCGACCCAAAGGGTCGTCGCCGCCAGATCGTGTCGCTCCTCCCGTCGCGACTGTCCTCCTTGCCGTCCCAGCTGACTCCTCCCCCCGGGAGATGACGCTGGACGACGTAGCGGCGCGCTAGTGAGCGCCCTACCCTGGTGCTGCTCCCCAACTTGCGTGACGCCGGGTACGGACATTATTTTAGTGTCCAAAAAAGCCCTCCGTACAGGGCTTTTCGGCAGCGGCTGATCCTGAGGATCGCCGCTGCCTCCTGTAGCCGCTCCTCCGCCTGCGACTAGCCACCGTCCTGTGCCATGTCTCGCCTCACCTCTCGGTAAGGTTCGACCGGCACAGGGCTGGTCGATAGCTAGCGAGCGCCCTTTCCTGGCGCTGCTTCCCGGCTGGCCACCACCAGCTCCAACACCCGCCTCCCACCGCTGATCCGGCCGTACCCTCCTCGCCATCAAACGCTGCCGTAGTACAGGTCCCACTCCTAAAAGTAAGGCTGTATCTAGGAGTATCTGTGCGCGAAAAAACATATCGGACGGGCCGAGCGGGAGATCTTGGCGCCGGTAGTGCACAGAAATTATTTTTTTCAAAAGCCCTCTGTACAGGGCTTTCCCGACAGCTGCTGATCCCACGGATCGAGCTGTCGGCCCTCTTAGCCCCCTACCGTGCCAGGCCTGGCACGGCTACGGGGTTTCCAGCGCCCACCACGGGGAGGTGAGGGGATGCCGACGGGCCTGCGAGCGCACCCCCCTCCGGGGCCGCCGCCGCTGCGCCGCCGGCGGGCGCCATTTTTTTCTATGTTTGTGTGTCTCGGTCCTCCCCACATGTCCTCG
Source organism: Tetraselmis chui (assembly GCA_026401115.1). Classification (NCBI taxonomy): domain Eukaryota; kingdom Viridiplantae; phylum Chlorophyta; class Chlorodendrophyceae; order Chlorodendrales; family Chlorodendraceae; genus Tetraselmis; species Tetraselmis chui. The sequence goes on along the minus strand of JAPMLY010000160.1, from coordinate 205,508 downwards.
AGGTGACGGGGGACCTCGACAAGGAGGACCGCCGCGTCGGTGGACGCGGCTAGACCTTGGGGCGGGGCTTACGGGATGCGGCGGCGGGATCGACGAGCGACCACGCGAGGAGGATTTTTTTGCCAGCCTTTCCCCTCCTATCTTCGGCAAGACCGAAGTCACGCGGGAGCTAGATTAGGCTGGCCCGTCGTCCCTCCCGAACGCCGACCGGCCTAGGCCGGTCGGCACCCCGGTTCGGTGGGAGCGGGCCGTGCATCGTGAAGGTCGAGCAGCAGTTTAGTTTTGCATTTCTCGACAAGTGGATTTATTTTCAGATCTATCTTTCTACTTGATTAAAAAATTATTACGTTGTTACTGCTTAGGCGGGGGGGCTGTGGCAATTGCTGTGATTGATTACAGTTTTTTAACCCCCGAGGAACGTCGACACACAATGAAGCTAGGTGTGTCGATAGGTGTACCTCGTCGAAGAGACGCTAAACTCGCTCATAAGTGCTGAATGGCTAGGTAGATAGGCCCGATAGACATCAGCCGGTCCAGTTTGCCGGTATTGTTGTGGATAATTTCAATTTCAATTTCAATTTGAAGCCGGATATCTAGGTGTTTAGTCCGATTGGACGTGATGTGAGTGGTTGCAATTCAAATGCATGCCTGATTATTGTCTTCATTGATGGGAGTAGCACTCAGTTGTGGAAAACCGAACTCACCTAACATTTGACGTAGGAAAATCGCCTCATGGACAACCATGTTGAGGGCTTGATATTCGCCCTCAACAACGGACATGGTTACCAATAGAGATAGGAGTCGAGAGCAGGCGCTGACAGCACCATCGCGCGGAAAGACGACGACATGCCCACTGGCAATGCGGCACCCACTAGGATAAGCGGTTGAGTAGTTTGCATCATTGAAGCCTTCGAGTTTCATATCCAAAAAGGTGGTGCCCCTATCTGATGCCCGCAATCGGTAACGGAGACATGTCTTGGCATCCTCCATGTGTGCACATGTCGCTTTAGACGTAAATCTACACAATCGGTTGACTGTCTCATTGACATCCGATAGGCTTGCCACTTAAGCATACAATAGTAAGGCACCAACAATGTTGCGGTAGTTTGATGCCATGGCATAATCAAGGAATGCGGATGCACGAGGGTCATTGGTTGACGTTGGGGTTTACGCGGGCTTGCAATCATCCATTCCGATGGCACAGTTGGCCTAGAGAACAAAGAGAACAAACTGCGTAGCTGTAAGTTACAATCGAGTTACTGGTAACAAAAAGCCTCGCAGGTGGGGTGTTGCACGCATTCAAAATGTGCGGGTAAACGTCGTACAAACCGCCTCAACTGGTGGTGAAACCACACCGGTAAATCAGTCGGAACCCTTCACCCGAGGTTGGACAATGGGGACTACCGCCTCGGCGCCGACGCCGATCATTTCTCAGCAGCAAATCCCAACCAATTTGTATCAACAGGCGGCAGCGAGCTCGGTCATGCAACAACAAGACCCCTTTCAACACGCGAGGACACAATTACCCATATCAAAAGAGAGATGACCCAATCCATACCATTTCCCGAGCAACCAATGATGGAGGCGGCAAATCTGAGGACATGGGATCAACAACCATCTTCGTTGGGTGTAGGCTCACTCATTCGAACCTTCGAAGGTCTCTCTCCAGACCGCGAGCAAACAGTAGAGCAATTAGTTAAAGCGTCGGTAACCATGACGACGGAAAACCTCATCGGGTTGTCGGAGTCAAAATACCGAAAGGGCTAAAACACACGGGCAAGAAAAAATGCGTCGTACGTTGACAAACAACTAGCGAAGGGGAAAGCCTCCATGTGAAACAAAAATCTGAGCATATATCAGACACGCATAAATGAAACTTGGACGCTTTATTGGCGAACAGCTTCATAATCTACGCAGTCCCGGACAAAAAGTGGCCCACGGCGTTCACGTCGTCTGTAGCAAGCTCAAAGGATGGATTCTTTCCGCGGCTGCACCGGTCGCCGCATTCAATCCTGCTTTGGGCGCCGGTATAGCATCTGCGATTGCGATTCCTAGCGGGATCGGCGGATTATTCGGAGTTGTTGAAGGAGCTCTGAATACGGGGACATTCAATCATGACAGCATTAAGGGGCACGCAGGACCTATACGATCGGCGTACGGACAGATACGACGCCCCGGCTCAAAACTCGAGAGAGGCTAGCATTTTTTTCTGACACGATACTATAAATAACACAATGCAGAACGAAAGCCGCGGCTCTCGCAGTGACTCGTTTGCGTACGGGAGCAATCCCAAAGCTGCACCCGCCACCAAATCGAGAGTTCATATTTTCCCGGAAAATGGAGATTCCGGGTTCAATCCCGGAAACACTATAAAGTTCGTCATTCTCAATGGAAATCGAGGCCAATATTTGACCACGCGTCATAGCTACCTCAAGTTCCGGTTGCAACACCTCGACGGCACGGCGGCAAACAAGCTGAAACTTGACCACTCGGCGCATGCGGTTATACGCTCGCTTAAGGTGTCCGCGACCGGTGGGGCCGGCGGGGGTGTGCTCGAGCACATCGAGGAATACAACGCTTTGTTTCACGCACTTGTCGACGTATCGGGGGACGCAAACCAAGTGACATATGCATGCACGATTACAGAGGGCTTCAATCTAGAAATTAAGTGTGACGCGTCCATGGTGTTTTGTATCCCGTTGATGAGCGCGGTCGTCGGGAGCATGCAACATAAATACCTCCCGGTAGGTGCGATGGCTAGAACTCACTTAACCCTCGAGCTAGTCCTCGGAGATGTGGAGAAGATCCTGGATGTGAACCGGCCGTGGGCGATTAAGGACGTGGAGTACGTGGCGGAAATGGTTCATCTCGACCCGATGGTCGACCTAGAACTTTTGGCGGTGAACAGCGGTGGTATCGTCGTCCCCTTCAACACTTACTCCCAACATCGTTGGATTGCTAGTAATGGCTCGGGATCGATGTCCATGGCCTTTTTTCACCGTACCAGTCCCTAAAGACACATTTTGCCATGTTCTGAAAGGATGAATCGAGTTACAATGCTAAGCCATACGTGACGAAGCGTGCTAATCCGATCGACGACATCGGACGGTACCAGATCGCAATTAATGGCGTCCTTATTCCATCTGAGCCCGTGGAAGGCAACTCGGAAGCATGGGCCGAGGTGATGAAAGCGTTTCACGCTTACGGTGCTATTGATCACATTGGCCCACTAACTGTTACCGATTAGACAACTAGAGAGGGGAAGTACCTCATCGGGTGTGATCTAGAGAGTCAAAGCCACAAAAGGACGTTCTCGCAATGGGGTAGGCGTGTCGACATCTCTATCTCAACTCATTGTTCAGCTCAACGCGCAGCTCACATCTAGTCTTACTGTCAACGTCTTTTCCCACTATGACAATTGAAATTGAAATTGAAATTATCCACAACAATACCGGCAAACTGGACCGGCTGATGTCTATCGGGCCACTCTACCTAGCCATACATGACTTATTAGCAAGTTGGGCCCGGTACTCTTCGACCAGGTACACCTATCGACACACCTAGCTTCCTTGTGTGTCGACGTTCCTCGGGGGTTAAAAAACTGTAAGCAACCGCAGTAATTGCCCCAGTCCCCCCGCCTAAGCAGTAACAACGTAATAACTGTGTTATCAAGAAATATATATCTAAAAATAAATCCACTTGTCGAGAAATGCAAAACTAAACTGCTGCTCGACCTTCACGATGCACGGCCCGCTCCCACCGAACCGGGGTGCCGACCGGCCTAGGCCGGTCGGCGTTCGGGAGGGACAACGGGCCAGCCTAATCTAGCTCCCGCGTGACTTCGGTCTTGCCGAAGGTAGGAGGGGAAAGGCTGGCAAAAAAAACCTCCTCGCGCGGTCGCTCGTCGATCCCGCCGCTCCATCCCGTAAACCCCGCCCCAAGGTCTTGCCGCGTCCACCGACGCGACGGTCCTCCTTGTCGAGGTCCCCAGACACCTCGAGGACAGGTGGGGGGGACCGAGACACACCGACATAGAAAAAATGGGCGCTCCTGCCTCCGCGCCCGAGTTTTCCCCGCTCATTTCCTCGGTTTTTTCTCTGTCTGGTACCCGGGTACATGTCGGTTATTCCGGCATGTGGCCGTACCCTCCCCCCTATGATCGCGCATCCACCGAGCAGCCTTCGCTTTAGCGGGGGCCTCCGCGCTCACCCGGGCCCACGCTCAAGGAATCCTAGGATTATAAAGGTCTGTCGGGGCAGTGGGTGTCGAAAAGGGGGGGGGGGGGGGGGGGGGGGGGCATGTCACCGTAGCCGGATCCGGCGGGCCGCGGGCGCCCGGAAATTATACAAAATCCTCCGTGCCGGGTTTTCCGGCGGCGCCGACCCAGAGGGTCGTCGCCGCCAGATCGTGTCGCTCATCCCGTCGCGACCGTCCTCCTTGCCGCCCAAGCGAACTCCTCCCCCCGGGAGATGAAGCTTGTCGTTGTAGCGGCTGGCTAGTGAGCGCCCTATTTTGGTGCTGCTCCTCAACTAGCTCGACGCCGGGTACGGACATTATTTTAATTTCCGAAAAATCCCTCCGTACATGGCTTTCCGGTGGCGGCTGATCCTGAGGATCGCCGCCGCCTCACATAACCGCTCCTCCGTCTGCGACTCGCCACCGCCATGTGCCCTGTCTTGCCTCCCCCCTCGGGAAGGTTCGACTGGCACAGGGCTAGTCGACGGCTAGCGAGCGCCCTTTCCTGGCGCTTCTTCCCGGCTGGCCACCACCAGCTCCAACACCCGCCTCCCACCGCTGATCCGGCCGTACCCTCCTCGCCATCAAACGCTGCCGTAATACAGGCTCCACCCCTCAAAGTAAGACTGTATTCAAGAGTATGTGTATGTGTAAAAACATATCGGACGGGCCGAGCGGGAGTTCTTGGTGCCGGTATCGCACAGAAATTATTTTTTCAAAAGCCCTTTGTGCATGGCTTTCCCGATAGCTGATGATCCTGCGGATCGAGCTGTCGGCCCTCTTAGCCCCTTACCGTGCCAAGCCTGGCACGGCTACGGGGTTTCCAGCGCCCACCACGGGGAGGTGAGGGGATGCCGACGGGCGTGCGAGCGCACCCCCCTCCGGAGCCGCCGCCGCTGCGCCGCCGGCGGGCGCCCCACTATGACAGCTTCATTGTAATCGGGGCCGAAGGGCTCGTGAACGTTGCGAACTAAACATTTTATTCCATACTAGCAAATGGTAGCGCGTCGCAGAACCTTCGTTAGCTCACAAGAGCGCATAAGCGGGGAAGGGTATTCTTTCACCGTTGGCACCCCAGCCTTTCAAAATGGGTCCGGGTTCCAAGGACAGCCCCAAGTTCGCTTTGCGCTCGGGTGGTGCACACCGATCACCGGCTTGAAAGGCGTAAAACCCGATTTGCTTTCAATCTTATTGTGCTCCCCGTCTATCCAACAATCAAATTCTTATAAGAGTTGGGACCCCGCGAACAACGATTCATTTCTAGCTCTTTTAAAGGCTTGGCGTGGCGGGAATGCCTTTGGTAAAATGGTAGATACGGCGTACGTCTAAAGCAACACGTGCGATGGAATATGTGACAGTTCTCGCCTGGTCCGAGGAGATTTGTCTTTCTACCTACTTCATGTTAGCACTAGCATTGCATTACCTAGTGCTTATGTACAAGGTAGCTAGTCCTTATCTTAGTACTTAGTGTTGTACTAATAGCGGTACTCTATTTCCCCGTTAGTGGCGGTCGGCCGGCCCTGCCGGTGCCTTTGCCGGCCGCCATCTCTCTCTTTTCACTTTCTTTGTCCCCACTGCTGGCCCCCTAGCGGGGCCGGCTAGACTACCCGTGTAACCATAACTTCCAAACTCTAACACTTCAAGGCCCGACAAAGCCTAGGCACAACGTGCTTCCATGGAAACCCACAACATTTATAAATGACTACACTTTCAGCCTCGTGTCCTCGGTCGAGGAGCCCGAGCGAAGCTTGTATCCTCCCTTCTTTCACGTGTGGATTATGGTACGTGGACCAAACGAAAGGGTCCCCGTCGACTTCCGCACGTTTCGGACGGATCGCAACGACGACTCCAAGTGGCAAGTGGAGGTCTCACATTGCTCTTTGATTCACCTCTACGGACCGCAAACGTTCGGGCTTGAAATCACGAGTAACACATTCGTCGAAGGTCCATATCAAAACCTAAGCATCCTTGGATATCTCCCAGGCTCACGAGTGCAAGACGCGTTTAGCTACGTCGGAGAAAAGCTCACCCTGAAAGGGGTGAATGCGGACACGGTGGGGATTCCAATCCGTCGGCCGCTAGACAACGTAGGCGAGATCGACCTTCAACTGCGGACTGCGACGCACTTTAGTGAGCTTGCCGACAGCGAGGCAATGGCGTACGTAATTTGTCTCACCTTCTATCAAATACCTGACGAAGAATTACCTTCCGTTACACACTTGGAACGGCGAATTTCCCCCGGAAGTGTTCTGCGCGAGGGGCTGCATAAGGGCTTTGTGGAAATCTTCGCAGAACAATCCGAAACCGGTGGTGTCCTCGACGTCTATACCCCCGGAACTGGCGGAGAGCTCGATCGAGGTCAGCCCCGCCGACGCTTTCAACGTCACTATCACACTTTTTTCCTTCGACATTGAGTAACACACAATGCCATTCGTCGAAATAAATCTGCGACTGACGGACACAAACCGACCGGATATAACTACCTACCTCTAACCGTGGAACTAAGCATTCGGCAAAATAGTATCGGGAGCACATTGAATGACCCCCGGGGGATTACATTACTCGACGTTAGCGGGGTTGACACAATGCCGGGAACGAAATTTCTCCGATGATAGCAAAGATGAGTGACATTGATATTGCCGTTCAAGTGGATAACCCTTTGCTCGATAAGTGGCGTACGCACGCGGAAAAACTTAAGCGCATACACCAAGCCACGCACTCCCTCTTCAAGGGTCGTGCGGATATGTCTCTCTTCTCGACGGTGGCGCTCAGCCTCGGAGTCGGTTGCTTGAACCTCACATACGGCATTGGACAGCCTTAGGCTACCATTGGGGTACCCGCGATCGTTTGCGGTTGTTTGCTCAGCGGGTCCGTGGCGGCTGTGAACAGAGGGTTTGAATGGCCTCACAAAGCGGAGCGTCACGATGACTACGCGTCGCGGTTCGGGGAGGTGGTCCGGGACATCAACACATAATGCACTCCCACCTGCAAGATGCCAAGTACGCGTCGGAGGGAGATTTCATCCGCCACATTTCAACGGAGGTAAACCGGCTCGAGGAGAACGCACGGAATATTCCCGGGCGCATCGAAAAATCTTACTCTAATCCAAAATGAGTGGCGTCACCGAGGTACGGCTTTACCGCAACACCGTCAACGCGGTGCCGTCGGACTACACCAACATCACTGCCGCGGCACTAAACTCATCGACGAAAGACCACGCCACCGGCGTCAAAAGGTATTTGGATGGCTCCGCCACGGTTAGCGGGCTCGACCCAGGGACCCACTACTTTTGGGTGGAACTCGTCAACGCCTGCGGTAACACGGTGGGGCCGCAGCCGGCTGGTAGCTTTACGGCGCCGACGGTGTGGGAGTTCAACGTTGCGCACGAGCACAAGTTCGCACGATTTTACCCGGAACAAGACGACGTGACGCTCCGGAGGATAGAGAGCACGTTCGGTGTCACTGTCGACAACCTGACGATGGGGAGCGGTTAGTATCACCAAGTCCCGACCGAGACACAGCCCGTGGAGGTGTACGCGGTCGAAGGGCTCCTCGAACCCACCACAACCTGCGCCGACCCGAAGCTAGCCACTCCTCACGACGGCGTGGGCGCGAGGCTTTGGACAATTGTTGACGCGGCGGGGCGCACCGCGGCGACGTTCACCGTCACGTAGAACCGTCCGGGCAACACGCCGGGGATCGAGATACGGCGGAACGGGGCAACGGTGCACAAGGATGCGGCGAACGGCGGCGGCGAATTTACCCCGCAGATCCACCCGATACAATACGCCATTGCATATAGCATGCGCGTACACGGTCCTAGTTTTTAATTTGCATAAATATCACGTGAATTTAGAAAAAAAAATGTCCCCGTAATCCTGCAGCAAAGCTTCGGGAAGTTACTCCTAAGGATTAAGTTATTCACGGTATAACGACCTCAAAGCTGGGAAACAAGCTCAAATTGGAAATACCGTCGTCTGATTACCGCATGATTACCGCATGATTACCGGATGTTTCGGGGTGTCATATTCTTGATTACAAGAAAAACTAGATGAGCACGGACATGGACAGTGGGAGGGGAAACAAAAGGGCAAGAGTGACAAGAGGATCACGGAATCCAAAGCACGGCAAAAGGAAAGCACTACATTGTGCACAAACCTAGCAGATTAAACTAAGGAAACTCCTAGGCCACGCCGAGCATGCATCAAGTGGAGGCGACAAGCGGCGCCTCACGCGCCGCTCGAGGAAGCACGGGGACGCTTGCGGCCCATGGCGCGGGTGAAGAGCGCCGTGGCAGGAGAAGGCATCCCGGCCGAGGAAGAAGCGGCCTCCACGCCGTCCGCAGCGGCGGACAAACCGCGCAAGACGTTGTCCGCGTGAGCAACATGGACGGCGAGAGAGACATGTTTCGGGGTGTTTCGGGTAAGATGTGAAACAACCTTAAATTGGCTGAACATCCTTAAAATGTCCCATAATCAGGAGAATTGATTAATTCTCCGCGAAGTTTTGGGAAATTACGAGGAAAACCAGCTCAAATTGAACATGTCCCCGTACCGCCCTTTCTTCCGCTATATATTGTTTTACAAGAAAAAGCCACCAAGCAAAAAGAAGAAAAACGCGACGACCCATAATATGGACTATCAATACGGGTACAGGCAAGGTACAGGTACCAGCGACGTAGGGTACAGGTGCAAGGTAGGGTACGGGTACAGGGTGCCAGGGCAGCGTCGACGATCTTGCGTGTGCAGCTTCTGATGTGCATGCGTGGTTTTTTTTTAGCGCCCCCGGGACATGGGACCGGCAGGTAAGCTCGAGCCGGCACCCTCTACAGGCGGTGTTTTGCAAGCACGACTGAGAGCAGAAGTTCATAAAACTAACCTCAAACTCACCATCGATCAGAGGTGGTGTTCCGAGTTTTGAAGGAGCAGTTGTCGTGGTAATAACGTTGACGAACCTCACGCTGCGGGCCGCTTATATCGCTATCTCTAGCGCGGTTAGCGACTATGTGGCTGCTATGACGGATACTAACGCTGCGAACGCATCGCCGCGGTCAAAGTTGTGATGCCGAACGTCGGGGGTCGGCGCACAATCACTTTACACGAGTGCAAGGATAAAGAGGAAGTGCACTCGAGAGATACTGGTACCAGCGACTGTCACGCGGAGTAGTTCCAGAGACAGCTTCCCTGTCGTCACTGAGGATGGGCAGCTAAGGAGCGAGGGAAGTGCTCGCGTCGCCCTTAAACTGTAGCGCAATGGTACACCACCGAGGGCGAAAGCAGGATGTATTGCTGCTGGTCACTTGGGGGGTGGTGTCCTACCACGCGTGGTTCCACCTATTCATCTTCCACGACAACCACCTCAAAAGACACAACATCTCTCTTCAAACGCCGCGGCAGGGCGTATTGCTACAGCAGTTCCCTTCTGCCATTGACGCTGCACCGCTGATTCCGCGCGCGCGAGGGGACGCAGACTCGCAGAGTCCTGCGACAGAGCCGAGGGTGGACACCAGCGCTTCGCGCTACAGAGAGGCGCAGCTGAGGCTGGCATTGGTCGCGAACTTCGCACACGAGCATCCCGAGCCAAAGGGGGAGACAGCTGCCGCACCCGGAAGTAAGTCAAAGGCGCCCAGATGGAATTCGGGACGAATTGGTAGGGGGAGCGTGGCGAGGCATACGGCGGTCTTAGCCAGCGACGAGGAGCAATATTCTGAGCAGTCGGACCCTGCTCAGTCCTCCGAGGAGAGCAATCCTCATCTTGCCAATAGCACAACCTCGGCGTGGCAACTTCCTGTCCAGAGTGCTGACAAAGGTACCTCAGATGTGTGTGTATATGTGTGTGTGTGTGTGTGTGTGTGTGTGTGTGTGTGTGTGTGTATACTACTCTTCGGCGCGCTTCTTGCCTTGACTGGCTCAAGTGGCAGCTGTTTGTGATGCTTAGATGTGTGCTGCAGAAGGTGGTGACGCAGGGGCCACTGCTGATGGGCCTTCGTGGCACCACCGCGGCACTGGAGTGCCGGGCGGGGTTGGGCAGCCACAAAACTCGAGTGTAGAGCAGCTGTACATGTTGGGGGGAAAGCATTTCCATCTGCACCAGGCGCAGTTTGATCAGGATGGCGGGCGGGGTGGGGACGTGGGGAACAACGGTAAGGCGAGGTCCGCTTACCTCACTTACCCGGTGGCCAAGTCTAACGGCTCCGAGGAGCCAACGACCTACACCTTCCGGGCGGAGGACGTGAACAGCCTTCCTTTGCATGACAGCCAATGGTCCTTCTCATCTTGTGCTATCGTCAGCAATAGCGCCAGCATGCTAAAGGCACAGCTGGGTGTAGAGATTGACGCACACGAGGTGAGGCCGCAACGAAGCGGGGCAATTGCTCTTTTGACAATAACTGCTGCTATTCACGCGCCAAGCATGCTCACATTGGGATGGCCTCCGTGTGAGGTACGCGCACACTGAACATGTCAATCCGCTGGACAGGCTGTCTGGAGAATCAATCACGCCCCGATAAACAGGTTCGAGAAATATGTTGGGTCCCGAACCACATTCGATGTGATGAACAGGCCTCATGTGCTGAAGCTTTCAAAGGTTTGTCTTGAACATACATCCTGGTCCTCTGCCGCTGAGTGGGGCCAGCTACGTAGGGTCAACATGCTGAGAAAGGTGCCTATGACTCTTACGTTCAGATGCGGAAGGGTGTGGTTCGCAAGCTGAGGAGGGGTCAGAACGCAAGTCTGGTCGTCTTTGAATCCACATACTCATTAGTGAGCCCCTCCTCTGTCTGTGTGCCTCCCAAGAGACAATCCACTCTCCTCTTTCCGCTTGCCTGCATATTGGTCTACCTCTGCTGGTGTGAACTCTGATGATGGAGATGTATCCTGACTGCGGCTGTGCTTGCTAATACACTGACAGGTTTACTACAGACTGTACTCGCACCTCTTTCTGCAGTTTCCCTTCCCCGGAACGGTTGTGGTGTCACCAGACCTGTCACAGGCGATCTACGAGAAATGGAAGTCACTGGCGTCCCGTTGGCCAGATATGGCACACAGCTGCTCCGGCATAAACTCGGCTGCGACAAGCCAGGATAGACAGGACAGAAAGCGATGCCGCTTCTTCAAAAAGGACTGCGAGGACGCGCTGTGCAAACCCTCAACTGGCTTCTTCACCCTGTTGATAGCCGCCCAGGTGAGATCCAAGCGCAGCCCTACCCTTTGCCAACTCGCATGTCCTGCTTATTCAACGCCACTGAAATCCATGCTCTACCGTCGCCAGGTGTGCAACAAAATAAGTATGTATGGCTTCGAGTCATTCTGGTACTCAAAGACTGAAGCCAAGAAGACACGATACCATTACTTTGACGATGAAGAGGGCGAGACTGACATTCATTCATTCGAGCTCTTGATGCACGTGTTCGAATACTTGGCTTCTCATTACCCAATCACCATCAGCACACCTGGCAGCTCGAGCAGCACCTGACCATTTCCAACCCAATTCTCATTTATAACTTACCAGCATACATTCGCAATGCACAAATAATTCTTAGATGCTAGAGCATGGATCATATCTAACGCCCTATTTAAGCAATCCAACCCATCTAGTCCCGGATAGTGAGGCCAACTCTGGAGTGCAGGCCATGCGCCAAAATCCCGTGCATCATGGACAGAGACGAAAAGCTATTTGGCACTTAAATGTAAGTACATGCATTGATGGTGTCAATAAAGAGTGGGCTTATCCCCGAGCCAGTGATTTCGGTTGGTGTACGCCAAAGCTGGGAGGTCCTGCAGCTTCAGGCTTTCAATCTGCTGCATAAGAAGCTCGTGCTCCGTCTCTTTAAATAAAGCCAAAACCTGAACATCCAAATGAAGCAATCATTAATTATAGACTGAACCGCGCTAAGGAGTACCTACTGATGAACCTCCCAGATATAGCAGCATACAGGGTGGTATGTAAATATGGTGGTTGTCTCAGAGAAAAAAAACGAATTGGGAGGGGGAAGTTACCTTGGGCTTTAGCTTTCCCAGCTGTAGCACTCGCTGAAATAGTGAGCAACAGAGGTCGTCGGGGACACCCTCCAGTGATATCAAGCCGTCCACGTTCTGTGAGCAGACTTCCAGGCAGGTTTCGACAAGCGTGTGCGGCATTGCGACCGGCCCGTGGCGCTATGTGCTGCCAACGGAAAGGCGCGTCCCGCTAAACAGTTGCGGAGGTTCCCGCTAAAAAGCTGTGACTATTTTATGACTCTTTGGATCCTGCCAGCTGGACACTAGTTAGCTAACCCACCCCGCAAGTATTGGTTCAAAACGTTCGGAGCTGCTAGACAGCACAGACTAAACACAGCACAGACTTTGTCCGTGCCAGCCCGCTTTTATACAGTGCTGTATCGCCTTGGTTGTACCCCGGCAGGCAAACAACGGGCTACCGTGTATTGGGGGCGGGTAATGCAGTCGATGGTGCTCACCGGGAAATGTGGGCCTTGCTCGTTTTCTGTTCTCACCGCAGGAGACAAAAACAAGCGCTAGACCATATAAGTAAACGCTAGATTATCCTTAAATAAAACACGTAGTTCCTTAAAATAAAAATCGATCATAGGCTGTTTTATTGTTTTTAAGTTTTCGGTATTTCCACAATTCTACATATTTGAGTCGCTCCTCATCCGCCTGTCTTTTCCCCTTATTGCAATTAGAAAAACAATGGAAACCAAACGATATTTTTTTCAAGAAAAAAGCAGGGGAGACCACCAAAAAACACTGGAAACACAACATGAAAATGGACAGGACAAAGGGGAGGGGAACCAAAAGGCCAAGAGTGACAAGAGGATAACGGAATTCAAAGCACGACGGCATAAGGCGGAAGCACATGTGCACAAACTAACCTAGCAGATTAAACGAAGGAAACTCCTAGGCAATGTTGAAAATGCAACAAAAACAATGGAAATAAGGCTAGGGGTCAAGTGAATTTTGTCGATGTTGATGGTAGTGATATTTTGAAACGTCGATGTTGATGGGTTTGGTATCTCGGATTCTCGATGTCAACGGCGTTGATATTTGGAGCTTATGGCATCGATGGCATATAAAGTTGATATTATCGCCGATGTATCGATATTTGGGACGATAATATATCACCATATCGGGCTATGATAACTATGTTTTCTAAATGTTTTAATAATTGATGGCATTGATGCTAGCACTTTTGTCATCATGTCGATGTCGGTGTCACAACCTAGCACATCGATGGCACCAACAGGGGTTGATGATGATACTATCAATGATGTATCAATGGTTGATCCCTAGCTCTTAATGGAAACCACCTTATTCGTTCTCATTCGTCCGCCATATCATCGGAGCATTTGTCTTTTTTAAACTTACAAGAAAATGAAATGAAAAACACCCAGCAAAAAGAAAAAAAGGAGGAAAAATTCCCACAGGCCTAAGCTCGATCCCACATACCTAAGCACTGGTTTATTGACTATTTGATAAGGCTAGGGATCGATGGTATCGTCGATATTTTTCATGCACATTTCACTGTTATTTCGAGTGTATTCCGCATTCGGGGTCTCCGAAAACACCACGAAATACGTCGATATAGTCTGGATGATATCATCGATCCCTAACCTTACTATTTGGCTCGATGCGGCGAAGATGCTTCGGACCTTCGGTCCACCCTGCTCACTCTTTTGTTAGTGACGGCCCTTGTGGAAATAATCCCCGAGGTTCTTGGCGCACTCGGGGTTGGCGTCGAGCTTCTCACGTATCCCATCACGATGTTAGTTCAACTCCCCAACGGCAACGACGGCCTCCCCGCGGATACGCCTTCGGTTTGAGCTTTCCTAGCTGCAGTACTCGCTGAAATAGTGAGCAACACATGTCGTCGGGGACACCCTCCAGTGATATCAAGCCGTCCACGTTTTGTGAGCAGACTTCCAGGTAAGTTTCGACAAGCGTGATGTACGGCATTGCGACCGGCCCGTGGCGCTATGTGCTGACAACGGAAAGGCGCGTCCCGCTAAACGGTTGCGGAGGTTCTCACTAAACGGCTGTAACTATTTATAACTCTTTGAATCCTGCCAGTTGGACACCAGTTAGCTAACCCACCCCGCAAATATTGGTTAAAACGTTCGGAGTTGCTAGACAGCACATACTACAGACATCACAGACTTTGTCCGTGCCAGCCCGCTTTTACACAATGCTTTGTCCGCGCATGCACTGTGTGATAGCGCCATACATGCCTTTTGTGGTCGAGAGGGACCCACTTTACGTGGCCCCCCGCCCCGCCCCGCCCCGCCCCACTCATGGAACGAGCGCTCTTGGGAGGACGATGGGTAGTCGAGTCATCACACGCGCACGTATGGCGCTGCCCCGCGGCCAAGGAGCATGCACCATCACGGCATCCGAGGCTTAAAACTTGCTATTGATGCCACGGTTTCCGGTTTATTCGGCGTTTCTAGCCCTACGTCTCCCAAAGTCGCTCTATGCCGTGCTAAGAAGACCAAGTTCGAGAAGTACTTGGAGGGGGTGAGGAGTCGCCCCGACATCCGCTTCATTCCCTTTACAATCAAGGAATTGGTACTCTCGGCGGCCACGCCACGCCTTTTTTTACAGAGCTGGCCAAGTAGGCAGCCGCCTTTAAAGGGATGCATGTGTGCAAGTTGTTGGCCTCATGGCGCCGAAAGGTTTCTCACTGGCCGTCCATGTCCCTCACGCGGACAACGTCTTGCGCGATTTGCCCGCTGCCGCAGACGGTGTGGAGGCCGCTTCTTCCTCGGCAACGATGCCTTCTCTTGTCGCAACGCTCTTCACCCACGCCATGGGCCGCAAGCGTGCCCGTGCTTCCTGGAGCGGCGCGTGATGCGCCGTTTGTCGGCTCCACGTCATGCGTTTTCATCGTTGCCTAGGAGTTTCCTTAGTTTAATCACCAAGCTTGCTAGCTATGTGCACAATGAAGTAGTTCCTTTTGCCGTGTTGTAGATTCCGTGACCCTCTTGTCACTCTTGCCCTTTTGGTCCCCCTCCCTTTACTGTGCTTCTTGTAATTCATGTGAGAGGCCTAAGCCCGAGATCGGAGCAATTAAACCAAATTTTCATCGGAGCAATTTGTCGTAGCGAATACTCGTACCATTATACGATCGATCGATACATGCGCTTCGACGAACGAAGTACGAGTACCCGTACCATTAGCACGCTGCTCGGAGGCATCCTCTTATCGGAGGTGACCGTGAATTGTGTGGCGAGTCGATATGTGCGTGCCCCGAGGCGATGTGTGATGGCTACATGAGAACTAACTAGCAGCGTGACACAATATTGCTTGAATAATCTTTATCTGTACTAGGTCAACTATACGTATTCATGGATAAAGTTCACAATTATGAACGTACTTGTACTGAAAAATGATGTACTATAATAGCCCCTCTAGATTATTGGCAGTAATGTAAGCATCCTAGTCTTCACTTGGCGCCGCCGCTCTCATGCAGCGCATGAAGATCATCGTGTGCTTCGGTATGAAGATCATCGTGTGCTTGGGCTCCGGTAGAGCCTTCGTTAGACCACCTGCCATCATGTCAGCCGTGCCCACATACGCAACCGCGACTGTCCTCGCATCTACCAGCTCTCGAATATAGTGGTGCTTGACGTAAACATGTTCTGTCATTTTTGAAGCCATAGAGTTGTTGGCAAGCTTGACGGCTCCCTCGTTGTCTTCATAAGCTATTGTGGCACCGTGTTGGCGTTGGTGGACGTCATGCATTAATTGCCGAAATTGCATTGCGCTCTGTCATGCGCGACTGACTGCAACATGTTCCGCCTATGTGGTAGACAAGGCCACCACCTCTTGTTGCTTGGAGGGCGAGCTGACCGCTCCACCGTTAAGCATGACCACTTCTCCCGACTGTGATCGTATGGTGGTCGTGTTAGATGCCCACCCTCAGTTTGAGAACAGTTTGATGTCGTCTGCATTGTCTTGGGACGCTATGCCATAGTCTATACAGCCAGAACCGACTGAAATTAGTCGGTTGTGCTTTTGGTCTTTTTTTCCATAGGTAGCACGCATTTTTTCCAGACCACAAAGCACCTACGGATGCCTAAGAGAATTTTTAGTTCGGGAAAATTTAGTATTCTTGGATTGGCTGAGTTGAGAGACCAAGACAGCGCGATTTCTACAGGTGATCTGCGCAATGTCGCATGCTGATTGTGCAAACCGTTTCTGCCGATCCTTACGGGAAGAGGTTCCCGTATCTTCTATACCCCTTCTCCGGAGCTCGTTGTTCTACCCAAAGCCATGCACCTCAATGAAGAGGGGGTCCCTAGCTTTTATTGGCCGCAGTATGGCGCCATGTGGTGTACAATACGGGTGGTGGTGTGCCGCGCCCTAAGTCGGTTGGTGATTCGCGGGTGCTGCAGTTTACGGCTGAGAGCTTACTCGCGGACTCGCATCGGAGGACAAGCGCAGTGAGACTACCTCACGACCCCAAAGCGGGCACAAGCATTCCCTGGGGGGTTGATATCTTGGTTCATGGGCCAGCCGCGGCAGCATGTATGTGTGCGCGTCTAAGTGTCGAGCTTCCGGATAGACGTACCCATAGAAAGGTCGCTCGAAACTGACCGGCGTCGGGACTAACCTCGAATGGCGAGGAGGGAAGCGACTGCGACGTCCCCTAATTAGCATTGCTCGACCTCGACCGGCATCAAATACAATATGGAATGCAGCACAGGCCTGTGGAGGAGCGTAGTGAGTTGTATAGCGAGCGTGGTCGCTGAAGAGACATACAAGCTCAGTACGGCAACATGTAAGCGCCACCCACAGAGTATATGCCACCCCACCGACGAGGTGAGGCCAGCACGTCGCGTGCTAGATTCCTATAGCCTTCCCGAGCCCTCTGTCGAACCTCAATTAACGTTCGGTAGTGTGTCGTTGCATTTTTGTAGGTCGTTCAGCACCCTACAACGTCGACATGCTGTGTTGTTCTCGGTGGCGGTACAAACTCTCGCAGGACCGGCAGCAACGTCGGATGCCGCCAGCCATGTCTACCCTTTCGGCCCTTAAGTACCACATATTTTTTATCTTAGCCGCAGCCAATAGCAGCGAGGTGTAATGCTAGGGGTGTTGAAGCAGACGAATTTCCATTCGTTGAGCTTTGTTGTCGGCGTTTGGGGGATAGGATGGTGGGCAAGGATGGAGTTTGAGGCGATGCAGTGCAGCAATCACGATATTTCTTATTAAAATGTGGACTGAAATTCCCTGTTAAGCATAATCGACTAATTTTAGTCGGTTTTGCTTTTGTGTCATTAGATAAGCAACATGTACACAAAAAGTCCCGATGTGATCAAGATACACACCCAACCCACTATTGAGGTCAGTGGAACGCGCCATTGCAAGAGTTGCTAGTTTATGTGCTAGTAGTAATAGAGTAAAATACTGGAACTTGGATTTTTATATTTTGTCTTTGCGGGCTGTCATTTTCCGATCGGAAGGGTTATATTTAGGTCATCAAAAGTCCAACTATACGAGCTTGTTTGGGTGTGATTTTCATGGAAGGCGTAGTTTGGAGTCTTGGTCGCAACATGCTATGAGCATTGTCGTTTTTTCAAATTCTAGCGTGAGTACTAACGTTAACTACACAAGGTGCACAACCGACTAAAATTAGTCGGTTGTGTCCGCTTGTAGAGAATAGGTGATGCCCATGAGTCTTGCCCATTGAGGTAGCGTAGCATGCGCTTGAGCTCTTTCACGTGCAGGTGCGTAGGAGCAGTCTTTCGCCTACTAATAACGATGAACATAAACGCAATATCATGTATGGTACACATGCACATGAAGTTCACACACCCGAGGATGACACGGAAGGTCTCGTGTTATGGTGGCGTCAAGGCTACCTTGTCCTTGTCGGATGCGACTTCTCCGTCTCGATAATGCGTAGGTACCGTTGGCACTTTCGAGGGTGTGCTTTCCAACATGCCGTACTTTTCTAGGATATCCTCGGTGTATTGCTCATGGGAAAAAATGATGGTCCATGCTTCCATGTTTCTGACGATGTTCATCCCGAGGACGAACTTGGCCTCACCAAAGTTTGCCATGTTAATTGCCCCCCAATGGCTTGCTTTGCTGACTCAATCCACTTGAGAGAGTTTGAGACAATGAGGATGTCGTCCACATATACAATAACAATGTATATGCTGTGCACCGGATGGTTCATGGTGTAAAGATTGGTGTCATATGTTGCTCGCTTGAGCCTAAGGGAGGAAAGAGTCTAATAGAACAGCGTCTACCATTAACGTGAGCCTTGCTTCAACCCATATATGCTCTTGAAATACGCATTACCTAAGGTGTCCCGTTCTTTGCCCCTCTGGGTTGGCGCATGTAGATCTCCTCTTGGAGGCCAGCACTGAAAAACGATGTTTCGATGCCCGCCGAGTGCATATACATGTCCCGCTTCGCAGCGATTGCGAGGATTGTGCGCAGGGTGCTGAGCTTGACAATCGGGGACAGCGTCTCCGAGTAGTCTACTCATGTCCACTGATTGAATCCATGGGCAACCAGCCGCGGCTTGAAACGGTTGCGTGAGCCATCCGGTTTGGCCTTCATCTTTAAGACCCAATTGTTGCCAATGGCGTTGCGTCCGAGTGGCAGATATTCCATGCGGAACGTGCCCTTCCTATGAAGTGACGCAAAGTCGGAGCGGATTGCCTTTCGCCATCCAACAACATACTTACCGCTTAAGGCATGCTTGATGTCGATCGGCACAGGGATGTGCGCCGCAGGCGGGTACGTCTTGGGTTCCTCGTCGGGGGCAAGTTGCCACTCGGACCTTGCAAAATGTAGCTTCGTGCGAGCTGGTCGAGGAGGTTTGTTTTGCGTGAATACTCCGGCAGTCATTTTGATACATTGGACATTGGCAGCCGTTGCGAAGCATGAAAACGACCCACGGTTTGTGTGGTCCTTGTCGGCAGTGGGGTTGGTGTCTTCTAGAGCGTCCTCTATGACCGTGAAGGGGCTGATGGTCGGGACTATAAACTGCGTAGAGTCTGCACATGAGAGACTAGCATTGATGGCCCCCTTATGCTTGATACCATTTGGTGGAGAGGCTTGAGAAGTGCCAAAAGCAATAGGTGGGGCAATCGGTGCATGCGCGGGTTGGGACTCAACGAACGTGACGTGGATGGTGCGAACGAGTTTGCCGGTGGCAAGGTTGAGAATCCAATATCCCGGGTCATCATCGTTGTACCCAATGAGCATATATACACTGAAGCGCTTTGGGTGAGAATTTGTCCATGTAGCAGTCCTCCATGCGGAGGTACGCCGTGCAGCCAAAGATCGTGACATGAGCGAGGCCAATGGAGACGCCATAGAGGATGGAATATAGTACACCGCCGGAGCCGCCGGATGCGGCGGGCGTGGGAAGTCGGTTGCAGAGGTAGTGTTGTAAGTAATGCAGTATACGTATTAGTTGCATATAGCTATTGTAAGCTACTCTAGATATGATTAGTACATGTCTAGATCGGACATACCGATAAACTGTTTGACTCGGTACAGAGCTGTCGCTAGGCTACAACTCTCTCACTTTTGTTGTCCCGACACCACGCATGTAGGTTGGTTGTCATGTGTGCGTGACTGTGACTGTAACTACGTTTGCTTACGTTATCTTCCACACTAACCGTGTTTGCATGGTTAAATAGGTTATGGGCCCCCGCCTCACGTCACTCACGCGCGACAACCTGGTTCGGCGAGCCGCGATCGACAGCTCTCCCGCAGAAGGCAAGTTTCTATAGACACTTAGTACTTTCACCTTGTAGTCGGCGGTATCGCCAGTATAAACTGCGATTTAAAACCCGCCACCACCCCTCTTAAATCATCTACTTGACGGCGATAGCCAGCCACCCACCCCGACGCACTCGTCGTGTGTGAAATTTGAAATTAAACACTCCAATACCAGTAAAACCGGCTGGAGTCTCTGGGCCCCCCCTTATGCTATGCCATACAGGACTTAGAAGCGTGAGGTAGACCGTTAACCACTAATCCCAACCTCTCCAATGGCAGTAACAGCGTAATAATTTTGTAATCAAGAAAACAGATCTAAAAATAAATCCACTTGTCGAGAAATGCAAAACTAAACTGCTGCTCGACCTTCACGATGCACGGCCCGCTCCCGCCGAACCGGGGTGTCGACCGGCCTAGGCCGGTCGGCGTTCGGGAGGGACGACGGGCCAGCCTAATCTAGCTCCCGCGTGACTTCGGTCTTGCCGAAGGTAGGAGGGGAAAGGCTGGCAAAAACCCCCTCCTCGCGCGGTCGCTCGTCGATCCCGCCGCTCCGTCCCGTAAACCCCGCCCCAAGGTCTTGCCGCGTCCACCGACGCGGCGGTCCTCCGTGTCGAGGTCCCCCATCACCTCGAGGACAGGTGGGGGGGACCTAGACACACAGACATAGAAAAAACTAGCGCTCCTGCCTCCGCGCCTGAATTTTCCACGCTCATTTCCCCAGTTTTTTCTCTGTCTGGTACCCGGGTACCTGTCGGTTTTCCGGCATGTGGCCGTACCCTCCCCCCTGTGATCGCGCGTCCACCGAGCAGCCTTTTCTTGAGCGGGGGCCTCCGCGCTCACCCGGGCCCACGCTCAAGGACCCCTAGGAGTATGAAGGTCTGTCGGGGTAGTGGGTGTCGAAGAGGGGGGGGGAAGGTCACCGTAGCCGGATCCGGCGGGCCGCGGGCGCCCGGAATTAAACAAAACCCTCCGTGCCGGGTATTCCAGCGGCGCCGACCCAAAGGGTCGTCGCCGCCAGATCGTGTCGCTCCTCCCGTCGCGACCGTCCTCCTTGCCGTCCCAGCTAACTCCTCCCTCCGGGAGATGACGCTGGACGACGTAGCGGCGCGCTAGTGAGCGCCCTACCCTAGTGTTGCTCCCCAACTAGCTCGACGCCGGGTACGGACATTATTTTTGTATCCGAAAAAAGCCCTCCGTACAGGGCTTTCCGGCGGCGGCTGATCATGAGGATCGCCGTCGCCTCATATAGCCGCTCCTCCGTCTGCGACTAGCCACCGGCCTGTGCCATGTCTTGCCTCACCCCTCGGCAAGGTTTGACCGGCACAGGGCTTGTCGACGGCTAGCGAGCGCCCTTTCATGGCGCTGCTTCTCGGCTGGCCACCGCCAGCTCCAACACCCGCCTCCCACCGCTGATCCGGCCGTACCCTCCTCGCCATCAAACGCTGCCGTAGTACAGGCCCCACCCCTCCAAGGAAGGCTGTATCTAGGAGTATTTGTACGCGAAAAAACATATCGGACGGCCCGAGCGGGAGATCTTGGTGCCGGTAGTGCACAGAAATTATTTTTTCAAAAGCCCTTTGTACAAGGCTTTCCCGACAGCTGCTGATCCCACGGATCGAGTTGTCGGCCCTCTTAGCCCCCTACCGTGCCATGCCTGGCACGGCTACGGGGTTTCCAGCGCCCACCACGGGGAGGTGAGGGGATGCCGACGGGCCTGCGAGCGCACCCCCCTCCGGGGCAGCCGTCGTGTGTGGACAGGGTGCACACATGTCCAAGCTGGAGAAAGGGGGGGCGCACTATCGGGTGAATACGCATCCACAGGTTGCACGACAGCCCTAGCTTACCTCTTTATTTTAATATTATCTTAGCGACTCAGCCGCCAGCGCAGCGCTCCACCTGTCCTCGCCTTGGCCTCGACTTGTGCCCCACGCTAGGTGGAGGATACTGAAAAGGTGCTTTGAGACACCCCGGGGCTACATGCCGAGAGGTCGGCGGGCATCATGCCGTCTCTCTGAAACCACTGTTAGGCACGAGTCCGGCTAGCGGTTTTTACCGCTGCTTGTTTCTTATTCTGCTCTTTCTTTTTCGCCCTCTGTCGAAATGGCGCCGAAAACTCGCTCTGCCGACTCTCCGCATGTTTCGCCTCTTGATTCCCCTGACCCAGGCTCTGAGCAGAGCACTCTCGATCCCACCCCGGATACTCTCGCGGTGGTCCTTGCGCAAATCGCGCTCATTAACGCTCGCCTCGACTCGCAGTCGGCCGACCTTGCTGTTTTTGCTGCTGCGGTTGCTAATCCGGACACCCTTGTCGCTCAGAGCCGCCACGATGCGCAGCTCGAACCCTTTCCGGACGGCCATGACGTGCACAACCTCCCCCTGCTTGAGCATCCCCAGCCTGGCTACGCCCCACCGGACGCACAAACGGCCTTCGCTGCTGCTACCACTGCAGCTCATGTTGGCGACCCCACCGTCGCACAGCGCCGTCCCGATGCGCACCGCGAGCCCTCGCGTCCCGAGCTCCATGTTGAAAACCTCCCACCACCCCCCCCATACCCCCCCGCAGGATATGCCCTTCACCACCCCGGACCTCTCATCCCGGAGGCGCGCCCCCACCTCGTCCCTCCCTCCCGTGGCCACCCGCACCCGTACGGCCCGCCGCATGCCATGGCCGGCCGCTCTCCCTTTCCCGGTGGTCCACCTCCTCCCTTCCATGGACGGCATTCTCCCCCAGCCCAGCGTGGCGACCACACCACCCGCGGCAGTCGTCGCCCCACCATTGACCCGGTAGTCATCGGCCGCGCGGCACGCGAAGCCCCCGGCTTCGATGACAAGGACGCCCTCAACCGGTCCATGAAGATGTCGGTTCCCGTCATGGGCCGGACCACGGACTTTAAGCAATGGAAGAGGACCTTCCTTTATTTCCTCTCCATCAAGGCCGCATATCTCATTCCGCAGCTGGCCATCCGCGACTCCGGCGTGTGGCTCGACGAACTAACACAACACTACGCCTACACGTTGCTCCTCCATGCAGCCAGCGCGAATCAGCGCGCTGACAAGGCGATGAAATGCGTTTCTCCGGCCCGCCCTGACTGCGCCGCTGCCGCGTGGGACATCCTGTGTGAACGCCTCAACTGTCGGTCTTTTGCTCGCTCCATGTCCCTCCTGGAGAATCTGATGGTCAGACAGCGCCCTGGACAGTCACTCAGTGACTATGTCCACTACATGCGTCAGACCTTTGACGACTACAACGAGACGTGCCAAAATGGTTGATGGCTCCGCTGCCATCCACCCCCACAACCACGGTCTCCTCATGCTGCGCGGTATTTCCAGCAGCGGCCCACACGGTCAAGCGAAACAATGCGTCATCAACGCCTTTGACACAGACTACCTCCTATCGGCTGATGAAGTGATGGCCAGCATCCTCCACCTCGCGCACAACATGGACGACGACCCTGCCCCGGACACACCCGCTCCGGTCGCATCACCCCCTCCCATCTCCGCGTTCGTCGCTGCGGGCCGCGGCTCGCACAGCGGTCGAGGCCAACCACACCGTTATCCTCGCGGCAGTCGACCCAACAAGTGTGGCGTTTGTGGCAGCCTCAACCATCTCATGTCCGCCTGCACTGCCACGGATGACGCTATCCTTAAGTGGAACCTCGCCAAGCGTAAGATGACCGTCCAGAAGTACGGCGCCGCCGGTGGCACCACCTCTGCTCACGCTGCTTTGCTGAGCGACGTCCATGCCGACGACGCCCCCGCCGATGACACCGACAGCTTACCCACCCTCGAGGACTGCGCTGATGACTACGATGACGACAAGGCGAGTGTCCCTTTCAGCTCTGTGGCATTCTCCTCTTCCCTCGCCCGAGGTCGTAACCTATCACAGTTCTGGGTCGTTGATTCCGCTTGCTCGATTAACCTCACCGCGTTCCGAGATGACTTCGTAAAGTTCACACCCCCCTCCGCTCCCTCTCGCGTGGGCGGTGTCGGCGTTGACGTTAAGGGCAGTGGCTCAGTGCGGATTTCTGTCCGACTTGCCTCTAGCTAGCTCATTCACCGCACTGTGTATGCACTCTACACCCCCGACCTATCATCTCGCTCCGCTAAGCGTATCGGCAGACTTCTTAGTGTTAGCTGGATGCAAACTCACAGCGGATGTGAATTCGTCTTCCCCTCTAACTCTGACACTGGTATGCTTTTGGTACCCACAGGCATGGGTGTGCTAGAACCGTCCGGAAACGGTCTCTACCTCCTTCCCCACCAGCCGGACCTCCCTTCAAGCCCATCCGCAACGGCGGCACATGACCCCCTCACCTCGGGTTGCCCTTACTGCCCAGTGTGACCCCGTACTGCGGCACCGTCGGTTTGGCCACCTAAACATGCAAAGCCTTCAAGCCCATCATACTCACGGTGTCCCGACTAGCCATGTGTTAGCTAGCACTGTAAACAAAGTTTCTTGCGACTCTTGCTTACTCCACAAAGCCACAGCTGCACCGCGCAACACAGCCGCTTGCGCGAAGCCATCCCGCCCCCTCCTCAACCTGTCCGCTGATCTATGGGGACCGGTCAATGTCCCCTCCCCACATGGCCTCCGCTACTGCTTGCTCGTCATCGACCACCACACCAACTACATGTGGGTGCAGTTCCTTAAGTCTAAAGACGACGCATGTTCGGAGTTGGAAACCATCCTCTTGGACATCAAACACTTGCATGCCCGCCATCACTCCAAGTCGGGCGCGTTCGCCCCGGTCCTCAAGTTTGACTCCGACTCTGTGTTTGAAGCTGCTGTCACTCGCCGGATGTGCGCACATCTCGGCGTCGGGGTCCAGTTCTCTGTCCCATACGCCCACCACATGCTCAGCAAAGCCGAACGTCTTTGGCGCACTATCCGGGACAATGCATCGGTGATGCTCCACAACATGGCCGTTCCCAACTCCATGTGGTCGTGCGCTTTTAGCACTGTTGTGTACCTTCGCAACCGCACGTACAGTCGCTCGGTCTGACCCAATGGTGGCGTCCCCCTCACACTCCTTACGTCGTCGGTGCCCGACGCCTCCAAGTTCCGCGTCTTCGGCTGCGCCGCTTTCGCCAAGGTCCCCGACAAACAACGTCAGAAACTCTGTGAAAAAGCATTTCGCGGGGTCCTGGTGGGCTATCCCCCTGACGCACCCGGGTACCGTGTCTACAACCCGGAAACGCGTCGCATCACCACTTCCGTACATGTTGTCTTTCAGGAAGACACCCCATGCTTCGACACACAACCCTCCGTCGACTCGATCATCACCGACTCTTCGGCAGACGTACCCGCAGCCTCACCCCTATCCCACCCCATTGACCTCACATTACTCACACCCCTACCCCCCCCCGCAGCCCCTCGCCATACTCGGCTCCGCTCACACCCCATTCGATACGGCAATATGGTTGCCCACTTGTCCGACTACCCCCCGACCCTCGTGACGGCGTGTTGTGATCCTGAACAAGGCAAAGCTCAAGAGGACGTATTTGAGCACCCTCATTTCCCCGACCTTATCACGGGTCCTCCACACACACCTGCCGGCTCGTCCCCTACTGCCGTCGCCCTCCTCTCCGCCCGGGAGTGTGTGGAACCAAAATCCTACCGGGCTGCGCTGGACAGCGCCCAAGCTCCCCAGTGGCAAGCAACTATGTAGCACGAGTATTCCTCCCTCATCACCAACGGCACGTGGGAACCTGTGGACCTCCCTCAAGGCCGCATGGTCGTTAACAACATGTGGATCTTCAAAGTCAAGTCATTTACAGCCGGCGACGTCTCGCGCTTCAAAGCGCGGTTCGTCGCCAAGGGGTGCAGCTAACGCGCTGGACTGGACTACACTGAGACCTTCTCCCCAGTCATCCGCATGGCCAGCCTGCGTCTCTTCCTAAACATCGTAGCCGCCCGCTACCTTGAACTCTGCCAGCTTGATATCGACACAGCGTTTCTCTACGCTCCCATCCGAGAGAATGTGTACATCCGCCAGCCCCTAGGCTTCAACGATGGCACGTCCAAAGTTTGTCACCTCAAGCGCTGCCTCTACGGCCTTAAACAGTCCCCCCGCGAGTTCAACATGCTACTTCGTGCATGGCTCGTCGACCATAGATGGCAACAATGCGTCTCCGACACGTGCATATACATCTACCGCACCGGCCACGTTTTCGCCATTATCCCCATGTTCGTCGATGACATTCCCGCGGCACGCAATGATGCCACTTGGCTCGCATCGTTCAAAGCTCAACTCGGAGCACGGTTCAAGATCAAGGACCTAGGCGACCTCTCCCAACTCCTCGGCATGCACATTACCCGCGATCGCTCCACGCGCACAATCTCGCTGGACCAATCCAAGTACCTGCGCGACATACTCGCCAAGTACGGCATGTCCGACTCTAAGCCGTCGTCACTTCCGATGGACCCGGGCTTTCTCGCCGGCCTCACGCACATGAACTCGCCCTCTCTCACCGGGGTAGCCAAGGACGTCTACCCCAGCCTCTTGGGCAGCCTCTTGTACGCAGCCGTCTGCACGCGCCCCGATGTCTCCACGGGATTGAGCATCCTCGGCTCCGCCCAAGCCTCACCCACGGAGGCACACTTGCAGGCTCTGAAAAAGGTCTTCCGCTACCTTCATGGCACCATCGACATGCGCCTGACGTTGGGGGGGGGCCTGGACCACAGCCTCCAACTCACAGGCTTTGCCGACGCTGACTGGGCCAACGACAGCAGCACCCGCAAGTCTCGCTCCGGCTATCTCTTCACCCTCGGCCGCGGGCCAATCAGTTACAAGTCCAAACAACAGACTTGTGTGGCTCAATCCACGTGTGAAGCCGAGTACTACTCTGCGGTTGACGCCACCAAGGAGGGACTCCACCTCCGACAACTCATGGGGGAAATCTTCAACTCCCCCATCACCGAAACCACCACCATCTAGGAGGACAACCAAAGCGCCATTGCATACTCCCAGAATGCCTTGGTCAACGAGAAGACTAAGCACATCGGTCTGAAGTGGCACTTCCTCAAAGACCACGTGGAGCAAGGAACCATCAAGTTGAGGTACCTCCCCACTGACCAGATGGTGGCTGACATGCTCACCAAACCCCTCCTAGGACCAAGATTGGCAAGACACCGAAGTGCGATCCTTAAAGGACAAGACCCATTGCAACGCTTCATCCCGTAGCTACCTTCAAGGGGAGTGCTGTAAGTAATACCGTATACGTATTAGTTGCATATAGCTAGTGTAAGCTACTCTAGATATGATTAGTACATGTCTAGATCGGACATACCGATAAACTGTTTGAATCGGTACACAGCCGTCGCTAGGCTACAGCTCTCTCACTTCTGTTGTCCCGACACCACGCATGTAGGCTGGTTGTC
This sequence comes from Tetraselmis chui, assembly GCA_026401115.1. Classification (NCBI taxonomy): domain Eukaryota; kingdom Viridiplantae; phylum Chlorophyta; class Chlorodendrophyceae; order Chlorodendrales; family Chlorodendraceae; genus Tetraselmis; species Tetraselmis chui. Next base: position 178,151 of record JAPMLY010000160.1, on the reverse strand, counting down.
TTGTTTGCGTGACTGTGACTGTAACTACGTTTGCGTGAGTTATCTTCCACACTAACCGTGTTTGCATGGTTAAATAGGTAGACAATCGTGCGCATGACGAAGGGCCGGTACTTCGTGGGGCAGTTCGCGCGCTGAAGCATGGCCGTGGCGGAGTCCGCGAGGGTGGCACACTGTCGCTCAATCTTAGCGAGTTTATTGTGTGTGTGTTCGGGGCCGTGAATTGAGGGGTGTTACCCAAAGACGAGACCATGATGCGGCATACGACATTGAGCTATTTCGGATCACAACCGAACTTAAGGGTGGGTCGGAAGGCACGATTTGGGTGCACGCGAGAGTTTATCTTCATGATTACGGTGAGAACAAAAGAACGAATGAGCACAACAACTTTCTTGGATGGTAGTGCAAGGAGCGAAATGTAATTCGAAAGTGACCAATTACACCAAGAATATATTTGGTGGCCCCCGGCATGGTCTCTTTGAATGGGCCGAAGATGTCGGACCTAAATGCCATGAAGGCTGAAGGCTCCACATGAGTATGTTTCGGCGTATGTGGAGCTTCCCTCTTTTATAGTAGTTGTTCATAGTTTATACATGTTAGCCATGAGGGCGATAGGCCGGTAGCTGTTAATTATGATGGGGTTTCCTTTTTTGTGGAGGAGGCAGGTGGTGCTTTGGCAACATTCGGGGTGTGTGTAAGAGTTTTTGGCCAGCGATGACAATACAGAGAAGATGGCAGTGTGTGCGTATGTTGGTTGGTATTTAATAATTTCATTGGTAATGCCATATGGGCCTCGGGATTTACCCGTACCTAGATGTTGGCGGATGGTTTGGTAAAATGTATCCCTAGTTATCATGTCCAAGAGTGCGAGGGAGGAGTATCTACGGGGTGTAAGGGTGAATTGGTCGGGCGATGTGTCGCGCTGCCATGGGGGTGTGGGGAGGACGCGGGTGTGGCTTTGGTGAGTTGCGCTTGGAAATGTGTGTGTACCTCTTGAATTGTCTCCGTGGGGCCAGTATTGATTGTAGTGTCATCTATCTTGACTTGGTATTATTGCGGGGATGTCCGTGTGTAGGGGAGAGGCCACTCCGTTTTTTGAGGTTTCTCTTGTATTGTTTGGGATTTGCGTCGTACGTTTTTGTTGACCTTGTGTCTGGTGTGCAGGGTGCGGGTTTCAGTGCCTTGATTGAGAAGGTCTCTTGGTTTTTGCTGGCATTTAATTCAAATTTCATCTAGAGTAAGGTCCTCCTTAGTGCCGAGTAGTTTTTGCGCGAGGGGAAAGGAGCCGTGTTGAGTGCTACATTTACGGAGTAGATTAGCGAGTTTACCATTGTCTTTGTCGAGCCATGTAGGGTGGTGCTGTCGTTTAGTAAGGGAGGGCTTTTTAGGGAGTAGGGGCCTGATGTGCGAGGCATGTGTGCTATAGTCGTTAAGGTGCTTGGTAATTCTTTTGGCTAGGCGATCGAGTGTGGCCGTAGGTGTATAACTGTAGGAGTGTTTATGATGTCTATTAGGAGGTCTAGTGTCTGTTGGATGAGGGCGGGGGTGGAGGTTTGATAAAGGCTCTCCTCCTCACTCCCACTCTCTTTCCCTCGTCCCTTCTACCCCCCGCCCCTTTGTCTCTCCCTCTCGCTCTCTATCTCTCACCCCTTTCTCTTTCATTCTCCCCCCCTCTCCCTTTCCCCTTCTCTCCCCTCCCTCTCACTTCCCCCTCTCTCTCATTATCTCTCTCTCTTATTCTCTCGTTCTCTCTCTCTCTATCTTTCTCCCCCCTCCCTCGAATCCCTTCCTTTCCCTCTTCCTCTATCTCTCTTTATCTCCCTTCCTCTCCCTCCCCTTGCTAATTTTCCCTTCTCGTGACTCCCACTCCCTCCTCTTTTCCCTTATCTCTACCCGTCCCCATCTGCTTATCCTCCTTCTCTACCCCCCTTTCCCTCACACTTCCTCTTCTCCCCCCTCTCTCTCTCGCCACCTTCCTCTCTCTCTTTCTCTCTTTCTCTCTCTCCCTCTCCCTCTCTCTCTCTCTCTCTCTCTCTCTCTCTCTCTCTCTCTCTCGCTTTCTCTCTCCCTCTCTCCCTCGCCCTCCTCTCCCCTTCCTCTTCCCGCACTCTCCTTCTTTCTCTCCCCCTTCTTCTCCCCTCGCCTCTCACTCCCCTGCCACTCTCTTTCTCACTCTCTTTCCCTCTCCCCCTCACTCTCCCACTTCCCTTCCCTTCATTTCTCCCACCCCTGCATTCCTTAACTTATTTTTAAAAGAAAACCTTCCCCTTATGCGTCCCTAGAGGGGAGCTCCGCTCTCATCGCCCCCCGCGCGCGCCAGTAGTGACTGTAATAATATTTGAACACAAATAAGACAAGTAAAATTAGTAAAGTAAAAATACCACCTTAATTGCAAAAAAAGTAGTAGAATTTATCAGCAAAGAAGAAAAGATAACAAGCACGGAAGTCGAAAGGAGTAGAGAGGCATGCCACAACATTTGCACCACCCACATGCAATCCATCACGGAGATAGGAACCTAGCGTGCCATGAAGCACCACAGAAAGGCCTTGCATGAACTCACGACGTAAATCCCCAAGAAATCGACGGAAGGGAACAGATACAGACCGATGTACAATCTCCTTCATGCGGGCATAATTTTGGACCGTATAGAGCGAGAGTCTGCCGCACCTCTACTTGGGAAACGTCGAACTACCACCAAAACGGCCAAGCGGTCAATAGGTCAACCACCAAAGGAGCCAATCGGCCCCCGTCATCAAGAGCTAAGGGGTAATAGTCGTGAACGGACTGAATGTAAGGTGTGCCAAGGGAGGACGAAGTGCGGAGGTATGCATCCAGCTTAGCTTGATGAGCCCATATCGCCAGACTACCATGGAGCGGAAGGGAGGCCCCCACAGCCGGAACGCTGGAATTGGTGCGCACTACGATCGATCGTAACATCCACAACCAAGTGCGTATGTGGAGCCGCAAAACCGAACCAAAGGACATCCCCATGGCGATCTCGGCAGGCGCAAGACCGGATCCGGCGAACCTCCAAATGCAAGACCCTCCCTTAAATTGTCTTCGCCTCAGCCATAAACTGTTCCAAAATATGAACAATACGATCACTGGGCCGAATAAAAAGCAACGTAGAAAGAGGGGAATTTTTAGTCACGACAAACAACGAGATGGGTACAATGCACGGTCAATGGCTCACGCCGTCTGCGAGCGGCGCAGCAGCGGCGGCCCTTGGGGGGTTTGCGCCCGCATGAGCGTCGGCACAGCTTTCACCACCTTCTAATGGGTGTTGCTAGCCATGTGGGCGTGTTGCTTTGTCATCCCTTGCACCGTATGTTCGTAGGGCGTAGGTTGTAATTGGCGGGGTGGACAAATAGGTGCGACCCGGGAGATCGAGGAGAAAAAAATCCATGTGCAGATGAATAAAACACAACGTACTCATCGGCACGTGAAGAACTCCTCATACTATTGTTGACTTTTGTCTCTCCAAAACCATGCGGTATCTATTAAAGCTATAGGAAATTAGGGTATCGTGGCTTTGGCTTTGCGATGCGAAAGGATGCCCGTAGGGAGGGGGGTGGGGGGGGGGGGTGCATGTTAGCACTGTCATCCCGTTGCCTAGTGCTTATGAACAAGGCAGCCATCTATCATCGTAGTACTTAGTGTCTTGATATTAGCGGCTCTTTTTTCCCCGTTAGTGGCGGTCGGCCGGCCTTGCCGGTGCCTTCGCCGGCCGCCATCTCTTTCGTCACACTTCTTTAGTCGCCACAACCGGCCCCCTTGTGGGGCCGGCACGACCCTACGTGCAACCATCTACTTCCATCTCCAATAAGTTTTGGGCCCTCCACTAAGTTACACAAGAGAAGAGCGTGGATAAAGCGCTCGGCGCCACTCTAGTATGTAATTCATCACCCAACCGACACCACGCCTCTCCTTCGAGCTGGTTGTCCGTAACACTCCTACCATGTCCCACGTAAATAGGAGAAGAGTGTGTGTAATGCGCCCGCCGTCACGCTCGCCTCACCATGCTTTCATCCCCACCAAGCCTATAGCCTACCGATGCTCTCGACCGGATATGGTTTTTAGGGTTTCCGACTCGCAAAAATTCGACCCGCGCGTACTTAATTGATATTGTTATTGTTTTCCCGAGGCAACGCCCACTTGACTTAGCGAGGATCTAACATGCCCACGGCAAAGGGGGGGAGTCAACATGAGCAGCGCATGTCTATGCTTTTGTGTGCCTTCACGCTATTGACAACCCTATTGGCTTTGCTCCTTCCTCGTTGGGCTCTCCAACGCGTCGGCTAATTCGGGCGTGGACAGTTTTTCCCGCTGCATGTCATACTAGTACATTCCACAGCAAATGTGGAACCATTTTATGTCGGCCACTCGCCGGTAGCATCACGTTCGTGTGAGCACTTATCGCTACACCTATCCGACTTAAGACACACGCTACGAACGCAGCACATAAGACACAAACAAGGACGAGGGCAAGACCTCGGGTACTTTGAGGAAGGTGTTAGCACTAGCATCCCGTTGCCTAGTGCATACGTTCAAGGCAGCAACCTATCATCGCAGCTCTTACTACTGTCTTGCTATTAGCGGTTCTCTTTTTACCCGTTAGTGGCGGTCGGCCGGCCGTGCCGGTACCTTCGTCGGCCGCCATTTCTCTCCTCGCACTTCTTAGTCTCCACTCCCAGCCCCCTTGTGGGGCCGGCACTACCCTGCGTGTACCCATATACTTCCATTTCCAATAGTGCCATTGTTTTTTGGCGAGAGCGGGGATGAAAATATAGGCATGCCTAGGGCTCTAGAGGAAGCCAACGAGAAACCGGGAACCAAGGCCATGTTTGTCGCCGCCCAAATCGTGCCTTCTGAAAAGAAGCGGAGCGGGGCAATGACGACATTGGGGACTAACGGTGACGGGTGGACGTACCGCTCATTTGACTGCGGAAATCCTCGAGATTCATTTGTTGCCACCAAGCAGCCCTTAAACCCTAAAACTCGCAGAGGGTTTTGAAAAAGCGTAAGCGATTATTACCCCTTAGACTTAAATCTACCGAGGTGCTTCATTATTAGGACATACATGAGAGGTAGTATAGGAGCAAGGGGGCGAGGGGAAATCAGATAGCGCGGAGGCAAGAGCGCTAGCCTTATTCATCTAGTTCATGTGGGCTTCATAACTCCCACATGTCTATGAGGTGACGGGGGACCAAGGCTTCACCTTTTTTCCGATCAAATGGCGTGGCTTGGTTCCGGCTTGGCGGCGCCCCTTCCGCCGGATCTACTAGCCCCTCCACACCACATACTTTGAATGTAGACGCTAAGCCCGATATTCACATTAGAAATGGTTATTTAAAGCTAGGTACGTGTACACCCCAATTAGGGAGAAGCAAATTCGCCAATTGCATGTCCCAAATCGTGCTTTACGTGTCCTTGCGGCAGCCGCGCGCAACCCCTATTCATGTTAACGAAAGGAACATGAAATCGACCGGAGAATATTTAGTACTTAATTGCATTGCTTGAGGCACGCCCGCCGCGATCTCCCGTTGGTGGGGGCAGTCACTCAAGCCCGTTGTAGAGGCTATCACACTACCCTACACACACCCGTCATCGACGTCAGCCATTTTTGCGGTAATTGGACTATATTTGTGCAAAAACGCGAGTCCTCGGTGTCGATGCCTATCGGCTAGCGTGGATCCGGTGGCTCGAGGTAGATCTAGCGTGGCGGGTAGCGCTAACTAGAAGCTTATTAATGCGATGTGTGCGGACATGCGCGCGGTCGAACGTTTGGAGAAAGGGATTGAGGGAGTCGCGGCAAGGTGATAGCTGAGCCTCGTAGCTACGCGTTGCGAGTCTCGATGCTGTTTACCGATGGTAGTAGCGTGGGAAGGAATTACGCGATACATGGTACGGGGGATGGGGCCACGGGCACCAACAAGTTGTGAGGTGATGACACCGGGGTTAAATCATGTGACACGGAAATAATAGTTAAATACATATACACGCCTCCACAAAATTGTGGACATGCATTATGTAAAACATAAGCTAGTCAACAACACGCTCCCCTCTCACCACGTCAAGCACGACGATACCCGAGTACCACCCAATTGTAAGAGAGCCGGGAAGCAAGCAGTAAGCCGCCATCCGGGGTGGTTAGACCTCAGCTTAAAGCGAGTGTTGTCGGTGGAGTTTGTCGAATTAAGCCCATAAATTCCCTGGAAATTGTAGGAACTACACACGTCATTTTGAGCGCCACGCTTGGGCATTGCTCAGGCGCTCATATCAAGCTGCATAGTTCTCCGTCTTCCACATAACCGTATTTTTGGGGGCTTTTTGGAGGGGGTTTGGAGGCGTGGGTGCCGTGTTCAATGCGCGAGGTTTGGTTTGCGTGTGTGTGAATAGAGCGCGGAAGTTCACGCCGCTAGCACGGGTGTTTTTTGGAAAGCAAGCGAGCAAAAACGCACATGACGCAGGTTTGGATAAACACTGCACGCTGTAAGCATGCGAGGGCGATTGGCTTAGGGGAGGGGCGAGGTCGAACTTGGCCGTTAGGGACGCATCACGTTGACGGTGGTGTTTGGAATGCTTGGGCATGTGCTTGTGCCAATCACACCCGCCCCACGCGTGGCACGCGTCGGGAATTTCGCTCTAAGGTCAATAGGAATGAAGGATTGGTAAACATGTATCGACAGCCCCCGCACAAATCGTCTCAGGAGGTGAGCCGACTTCGATGGGTGTTGCTTTGCCGGAACAATTCGCAAATTAAAATAATTGACTGCAAATATACTGGTGGGTGTTTGAGCTCTGGAGTAGGTGCGTTTGACGCGCATTGAAAACACGCGTCCAACGGTACCTGTTACCAAAAGTTTTGACCATATATGAGTAAGTTATGATCGCTTGAACATTTTGGCCGAAAGCGGCTTGCCCTTGGGTTGTGCGCATATCGGTGGTAAGTCTACATACACGATTTCGTGCATTTATCCCACAACGGCATGGCCAACATCTCCCCCCTCCGTCGCCTATGCATTGTATATGTACGACCGTCGCATCAGCGTTCATATTGCGGCGTTGTGCGCCCGTTACTCTTTTCGTCAAACCAGCACGGCGACTGTTTGAAAGAGCGTGCCGCACGGGTGCGGGCGCGATAACCCCAAGTACACAAGCCCGGCAGTGTTCGAACTCCCCCCTCGCAGTCGTCGGCGCATTGCGCGCAAAAGCATTGCCTGGGATTTCAGGATATTTGATTTCAGGATAAATCGAGGCATGGTTACTTTTTCTACTTGCGAATGTGCGAAATGTTGTCCAGACTTTTGTGGAGGAGTGTATGTGTGTGTGTGTGTGTGTGTGTGTGTGTGTGTGTGTGTGTGTGTGCGCGCGCGTGTAACATTATACACGGTATGGTTTACAACTTATAGATTTCTTCTATTCGTGTCATTGCTCATTTCATGCCCCTTGTTGGCATGGTGCCGTGCTAACGGTGCCATTTGCCGTATGCCGAATAGAAGCCCGTATTGCAGTACTTTCAAAGCTCTCCACCGTTTTTCACGCCCGGCGATGCGCAAGCTTCAGAGGCCAACGATCCGCGCGTAAGCGTGCTTACTCTACAAGTCCACCCCCCCTAAAGCCCAATGGGTCCCTAGCCCGTGCTCCTTGGTTGTATTTCCGGGCACGTGGCAAGTAAACCAAGTGCAAACGACATGCCATTCTCGGTGTCGCCGGCTATGTAGACGGCCGGGCGAAACACACTTCGCGGATACTAGTGCGATTATGCAAACATATTGAAAGCCCAGTATTGAGTAGTCTCCATGTTTGTCTCGACACCATGTGTACCGAGTTACGCATAGAGGCGTGCATAAAATGTACAAGCACGGATTTCGGCCAGCAAAATATTGGCCGCTTATTCAACGTGAGTGAGAGCCCACAATAATTGGGGGGTGACGATAGAGGTGTCTTTGTCAATGGACAACGCGCCGTGGTGTGTTGTTCGCGCCTCATAATTCTACCCCCCCATTGAGATGCATGGCCATCGCAGCAATGTGTGGCGCGTAAATAAAATGCGTGTCGCCACTAACGCAGTTTATAGAAAGAGTGTACTTTAGGATTTCAGTACCTAATCTATCATTACCTACGGCGGGCACGTTAGTTTGCCTAAAAAACAAAGAAAAAATCTGAACTCGATAAGATGCATGGTCGGGCTCGCCCCCCTCCATTTGGCTTTCATGATGAGGGCAATATTTTTTCTTGTATTTTTTGGGCCCGCCAACAACGTTACAAGCACATACAGAAGAACGTATCAAGCACACGCATTTCCTCGATCGGTGCTACTGCCAAGGATCCCCGTTCCAAAATCAATTTGCCGCCGCCCAGAATATATGGACTCGTCCCACTTGCATTGCCACGACTACGGCAGAGCACAGTACTGCACACTAACAAGGAAGACAGCTTTCACCGGATGCCAGACTGCCATTATTTGTGAATGACGAAGCAGGTCAGCGCGGGAAGTTTCTCCCGTAGCGACTCGTGCGTGGTGTAGCGCAGCACCGAGGTGCACCCATTTATGTCGAGCGCCGTCAAAGTTGCCGCGCAGGACCGAGACAGCGCATCCACTGCTTTGTCGGTAATGCCCAGGATGCCGTGCAAACTAAGCAGCTCCAAGGACGGGCTTCCTACGTTGCGCAAGGTGTAAAGATTAGCAAGACGGGTGACGAAAGAGCTCTTAATCGAAGCAGATAAAGTTGCGACGGTGATTATGGTGGCCGTTTAATGAGGCGATCGTCTCATGGGCCACTGAATTGCGCATTGCGCGCCAACCAGGGAGTAAGGTACTCATCGTGCTTAACAAAAGGGGACTGTTAAAACTGACGCGAGGAGGTGACGGGGGCTACTGGGGTTCACCTTCTGCGATTGATGTAATGGCCTTGTCCGTGAGCAGCACACACCAAGTGAGGTTCAGAACCTTCAGCTTGTGGCAACTTTGTGTCAATGACGTAATCCCCGCATCCGTTATCTGCATTATGCAAAAATTAGAAAACAAAAACAGAACGCGCGCGCGCGCGCGTGTGTGTGTGTGTGTGTGTGTGTGTGTGTGTCTGTGTGTGTGTATTTGTGTATCTTTGCGTGTGTGCGTGTGTGTGTGCGTGCGAGTGTGTGTGTGTGTGTGTGTGTGTGTGTGTGCGAGTGTGTGTGTGTGTGTGAGTGTGTAGATGGTGAGTTTCGAATGGAAGTGTCGTACGTGTGTATGTGTGTGCGGATTTGAATGTGTACCGAAATCCGCAGGGTAGGACAAATAAGGACTGTGCAAAGAAGTTTCGAAAGAACAACAGATTTCTATGTTGCACCGCACCTTAGATGCACCACATATGTCGAGGGCCTCCAACTCTGGACAGCTGCCGCCAAGGTCGCGCAGAGACGAGTCCGTGACCCAGGAGCACGCGTAACAGTTCAACGAGCGAAGGGATTTGAGGCCCTTCGCAATGGCGGCTATTCCACTATCCGTTAGACGAATGCACCTGCAACCCATCGCAGCCAATGGGTACCACAATATGATGATCGACCCTTAAGGTGATGGTAAGAGAGATAAAGGGGCTGCTACTGCGGGGGCCACGCAGGCAAGAGGCAAAGTGTAGGCACATACCTTGTCAGGTCCAAGTCGGTGATTGCGGGGCAGCTTGCCGCCAAGATCTTTATCCCATCGTTGCCAACGCCTTTGCACCCACTGACGACCGCAATTTACGAAGAAACAGAAGAAAACGCTTCAGACAACAGAGTGGAAGCTGGAAGATTACAAAAGCGGAAGGACCCCTCTCTGGTTGGTTGACATTGTTGGGGTGTGCAGCTAGATGTGAAAAACAACGGTGCGGTCAGTGCGTTGGGGCCGACGTAGTTAATACTGACCTCAGATTTAGACGCTGCAGATATGGCAAGTATGCTGATACACTGAACAGCAAGTCATCCGTGATGTTCAGGTTCCAGTACACCTGGAGCTCGGTGAGATTGGGAAGGCTTGGCAGCAGCTGGGAGATGTCGTGGCTAGTCAACTTCTGAGAGGAGACGGACACAAAGCGTGAGACATGCAGAATGGGAAATGCGGAGAATCACATATGGCGTGACACGCCTATAACTGTGTTGCACTTGTCGGGAAAGAGTGTATAAGGTGCAGAGCTATGGAGTGCTGACAGAGGTACAAGATTGCACCCCTGACAATCATTGGGGGGGGAGATAATCACCTGACAAGAATTGAGAATGAGGGAGGTGACGTTTGGGAAACCCTGCAGGTGCGCCAGATCTGCACCACACATCGTCTGCGGATGACAGGCAGCCATTAACGGTAATATAGCTTCACTACAAATCAAAGGCTGTAGAAAGGATGGAAGGGACTTCTGGGATGCCTCTGGTAGCAGGCAATATAGTCAGGGGTGAGGGATGCAGGGCCTCACGTTGCAAAATTCGATCTTGATACGCTGTAGACTGGCAAAAATCTCTTTGTGGGTCGAAACGAATCGAAGCCATCTGGACGGGAGAACGAGAGTTTGCAGACATCAGACGGCATTTTGATAGGTAGAGAGACCATGAAGTGAAAGGGGTTGAATGCACTGACCGTGGCGCGTCTTCCTTCACGCAGCAGAGGTCAAGGTCCTTCCACAGTCTTGGTGCCGCCTCTCGCCACTTTTTACACACCTTCACTGGCAAACGGTTGTTCATCAGCTCGCTCCCCTCCGTTCCACGCTTTCAACGCAAGAAGCAGTTGTGCAACGCTGATCTACCCTGTACATCTTCCTCATGCCAGCCGGTGATATATTATTTGAGGAATAGGCAAAGCAGAAGCTTACAAACAGATGCATGCGCCTTGTGCAGATGAGATTATGTGCGCGTGCGAGCGTGCGTGCGTGTGCGTGCGTGTGTGTGTGTGTGTGTGTGTGTGTGTGTGCGTGTGTGCGCGTGTGTGTGTGTGTGTGCGTGTGTGTGTGTGTGTGTGTGTGTGTGCGCGCGCGTGTGTGTGTGTGTGTGTGTGTGTGTGTGTGTGTGTGTGTGTGTGTGTGTGTGTGTGTGTGTGTGTGTGTGTGTGTGTGTGTGTGTGTGTGCCTTTGTAGTGTGCATGTTTGGAAAGGTGCCTGCACATGTTTGCGTGTGCTTGTTTATGCGTGGTTGTATGATTTTGTGTTACACCTGGAAGCAGTAACGTGTGTGTTTGTGTGTGTGTGCTCGTGCCTGTGCAGGGGGGGGGGGCAGAGGGGCACAAAGGGGTTACTTGTGCCACGCGCAAACGATCTCGCACGTCAAGATACTGTAAGACGTCTTCCATGGGGAAGCCGTCCACAGTGACGCCCGCCCAATCGCCTGAATAACGACCGCAGCGGCACCCTCATCCGTCAGTACACGCAAAAATCGGTGCATATGGTTGCTGTGTGTGCCTATGTCACACGATCGAGGCACGTTTCAGCCTTAGGCACACCCACACCTCTAGATTGTAGACCGGACATTTGGAAGCTCTATGGGCCTGTGGCTCTGACGACGACAGAACGGCTCACGACGCGATTCTGCCGCCGCTATGCACCCCCTCGAAAAGGGAGGGGAAGTGCTACCACGCAGCACAAGCCGTTTCCCTCCGTTTCCGATGCCCTCGTAAGAGTAGGCCTGAGAGCTTACGGGTAAGAAAAGTTTGGGGGGTATTAGGTAACAGTAAAGTACCATTAATTAAAGTAATAAGGTAATTTACCGGTAAGTAATTATTCCGCGGAGGGCCCCGGGCGCGCGCCGGGCAGCGGCGGAACCGGCGCATCTGCTAATCCTTACGACGGGTGACGTTAATTGACGTCTACCATCAGTACGGATAGTTATCCCGAAGGCCCGCAGCCACGAGAATAAAATTTGAAATTTGAAATTAAACACTCCAATACCAGTAGGAAGCACGAGGCACAGTACAAGGAGGCTACCAACAACAAGAATGGCACGCGTGTCGCCCATATCCAGCGCTTCCGCGAGCTCATTGGAAACATGCGCTTTTGGGACCAGCTTCAAGCGGCACATGCTCTGTTGTCACCCATGGAGGACTCAATTCGCTTCATCGAGGGCGACAACACCCACATGTCGTTTGTGTGCGAGCTGTTCACCGGCCTCATTAAGGACCTGCATCAGTGGGACTGCGCCGCTTTGGATCATGACAGTGTGAAGAACTTGAAGCAGTCAGCGAACACTACATTCCTTAGGCGCTGGAAGGGAGAGGACCGGCTGGTTGCCCTTTTCCATCCCATCTATGAGGTTGCTCTTCTTCTTGACCCCTTCATGGCTGAGGCCGGGCAAACATTGAATGCTTCAACCCGGCATCACGTGCGTACCATGCTTGGGAAGTATTGCTCATCTCCTGCGGAGATGGATGCTACAATGCTAGAGTTCAACGAGTACATCGCTGGTGTTGGTATCTTCACTGAGGCTCGCGAGGAGGCTATGGCTGAGGCCAAGGAGCATTATGCTCGCGTGTTGTCTGCCTGGCGGGCTGAGCACCAAGGGCGTGACCCCTCCCACACTCAAATGGCAATCATGAGGTGCCATTTATCAGGATGCACCCTCTTGTGGTGGACTAGCAACATACCCAGCAAGTCGCGCATGAAGCATATCGCCCTCCGTGTGCTCTCATGCTCCCCCACCGCGTGCCATGTGGAGCGCAGGAACTTTGTTCATAAGCGCGTAACTAGTAAGGGCCGTGCATCTCTTAAGCATGAGAATGTTGTCAAGTTGTTGTATTGCTATGTAAACTTACGTCTGCTTGAAAATTATGATAAGGATGTGCTTGACATGGTAGAGGATGCGCTAGTTGATGCCATGGAGACTGTAGATAGGGAGGCGGAGCAGGGTGCCCAGCCGGCAGCCCAAGCCGCCACCGTCCCCCAAGCTGATGTTGATGGATTTATCGCTCTAGAGTGATGTAGGAGTGCAGTAGGGTGCAATGTAACTATTCCCCGTGGCCCAATTTGTGTTCTGCAAGTTTGATGATGCATTTTACACACTCCAACAGTTTATTACACCGCATGTGTGCTTAACACATGGGTAATTTTAAATATAAGGGGTATTAATTAATGGTAAAATACTATTAATTTATAAAAAGTATTTTTTAGTAAATTACTCGGTAAGAGGGGTACGGTAAGAGTGGTACGGGATCATGTAACTTTGAACAGCAGAAAGTTGCATCACAGATAAATAGCAGAAATCGAAAGAGCAGAGGCGACCAAGCAAAAAGAAGAGACGAGGAAAAAACCTAAGCCCGGGGAACAGGAAGGCATGCCATAGCGTCCACACTGCCCTCCTGAAAAGTGTCGCGGAGATAGCAACCCAGAGTGCCATGAAGAGCAGCAGAAAGACGTTGCATGAATTCACGTCGCACACCCCCCCCAAAAAATTTACAAGAAAAAGCAGTGGAGGAAAAAATCCCCCAAAAAACGCCGAAAGGGAACAGACAAATGACAGCTTTCGTGCCGCAGCAAATACACTCCTCTAAAAAAGTCTGGACATGCATTATGTTAAGCATAAGCTAGTCAAGAACACGCTCCCCTCTCACCACGTCCGGCGCGACGACACCCGAGTACCACCCAATTGTAGGAGAGCCGGGAAGCAAGCAGTTAGCCGTCATCCGGAATGGTTCGACCTTTGCTTAAAGCGAGTTTGTCGGTGGAGTTTGTCGATATAAGCCCATGAATTCCCAAGGAATTATTTGAACTACACACGTCGTTCTAAGCGCCACCCATGGGCATCACTCAAGCGCTCATACCAAGCTGCATTTTACTCCGTGTTCCACATAACCGTATTTTGGGGGACTTGTTGGAGGGGATTTGGAGGCGTGGGTGCCATGTTCAATGCGCGTGGTTTGGTTTGCGGGTGTGTGAATAGAGCGCGGAAGTTCACGCCGCACGCACGGGTGACATTTTTGGAAAGCAAGCGAGTAAAAACGCCCGTGACGCAGGTTTGGATAAACACTGCACGCTTTAAACATGCGAGAGCGATTGGCTTTGGCGAGAGACGAGGTCCGACTTGGTTGTTAGGGACGCATCAAGTTGACGGTGGCGTTTGGAATGCTTGGGTATGTGCGTGTGCCAGCCACAGTACCACACCCGCCCCACGCGTGGCACACGTCGGGAATAAGGCTCGGAAATTAGAAAGAATGAAGAATTATGAAGCACATACCGACAGCCCCCGCACAAATCGCCTCATGAGGTGAGCCGAATTCGACGGGTGTTGCTTGGCACCGCGGGTCAACTTTGCCGGAATAATGTGGAAATTAAAATAATTCACTGAAAATATGTTTGTGGGTGTTTGAACTTGAGAGTAGGTGCGTCCGACACGAATTGAAAACTCGCGTCCAATGTAACCTGCTTAAAAAGTCTTGACCATATTTATGTAAGTTATGATCGTTTGAACATTGTGGCCGAAAGCAAATTGCCCTTGGGTTGTGCGCATATCGGTGGTAAGTCTACATACGCGTCTTCGTGCGCTTCCCCACAGCGGCATGCCCAACACCTCCTCCCTCCGTCGCCTATGCATTGTATATGCGCGACCATCGCATGAGCATTCATGTTGTGGCGTTGTGCGCCCGTTTCTCTTTTCGTCTAAACGGCACGGCGAGTGTTTGAAAGAGCGTGCCGCAGGGGTGCGGGCGCGATAACCCCAAGTACATAAGCCCGGCAGTGCTCGAACTCGCCCCCCGTAGTGTTCGGCGGATTCCATCGGGCGCAAAAGCATTGCCTTGGATTTCATGAGATTTGTCGATACATTCGACGCATCATGGTTACATTTTTTACTTGTCAAGGTGCGAAATCTTGCCCGGAATTGTATGGAGGAGTGTATGAGCGTCCCTTGGTTTCCTATTATTTATGTATCGAGCCAGCGAATGGCATGTGCATAGCGATGCTGCACTGTACCGTCGCCATTGAATGGATTACAGGAAAACGAGATGAGCACGGACAGGGAAAATGGGGGGGGGGGGGGGGGGGGGGGGCGAACAAATTGAAATTGTTTACAACATGTACCGTATGCGCCGGTTTACACCAAACACCGTATGCCCCGGTTGCTGTCTCTGGGCCCTCCCAACTATGCCATACAGGGAACTTGCAAGTCAGGGCTAGACCGTTAACCACCTAAATCCAACCACTCCAGGGATGATCGGGGGTTTGACCCCCCCCCGGGGGAGTTGTGCAAGACGAGGTGAGCGCGGCGTGCACTCAGGGGCGTGCGAAGGGGCAATGTGCGGAGGCACGGCGAGAGGTCGTGCGGGATTTGATGCGGTATATGAGTAGGAGATGATGTAGCCATTGGACATTATGCGTGTGGAGTTGTGCAAGGATGCGAGACGTGTCGAGGCGTGCTTTGGAGATGAGTTTGTCAGGAGGGTCGGTGCGGGCGGTGAGTAGGGAGGTGAGACTTGTGATGGTGGAAGAGTGCGGTGTACCCGTGCGGCTCATGACGATGGGGAGGATGTCTACCACTGTGCCTGGCCAGTGGCTGCAAATAGCGTTTGCACGGGGAGTGTATTTGGCACGAATGAGGTGAGTTGTTTGGGAGAGGTTATTGTCCGTAAAGTACTTCCATTCCCCTATCTGAATCTTTTTGATGGATGCGTATCGGCGGCGACCGTTGGTGTGACCGACGAAGCGAGGTTCGAGGAGGCGGATGAAGTCGGGTTTGTGTGCGGGGGGTCGTAGCGCGGGGGGGAGAATCTCAGGGGGGGAGGATGGCGGGGCACGAGGTTAGGGAGTCGGGCGAGAGGCCTTCGTCAGCAGCGACGAGACGGGTGAGCATGCGGGTGGGGTGGGGGCGGTGAAAGTCAAGAGGGGTGTGGGTGGGTGTGGGGGACGTAAATGAGTTGATGGGCTTGTTACCGAAGTCAGCCGTGATGGTTTCCCAACGACCTCCGTTGTGGCGTTCCAAGAGGGAGAGTAGGAGTTGCAGCGCGCTGTTGTGCCGGTCCTATCTTAGGCCAGACATGGATGGGCAGTTACCGGCCATGTGGCCATTGCTAGTGAATTGGTCACACATGGGGCAGCGCAGGGTGGGGTTGTGTGTGAGAAGGCGGGTGTTGTGGACTCCCCACATGAATTCTTGCTTGTGGGTGAATTGTATGTAGGTGTGTGCGTGTTTTTTTGTGGAAAGAGAAGTCGGCGCCGTCCTCCGCGGCGCGGGCGAGGAGGGCACCGTGTTTGGATGTTTGTGAGAGGGGTGTGTGCGTGTCTTTGGTGCTGTAGGTGTGAGCCTCAGCTTTGAGGTTGGTGTATCTATAGGGTGTGGGTTCCCCTAGGGTTTGTGGAATGAGGGTGTACGGCCAGGTCCAGTGACCTATCGACACTTCTAAGCCAATGGTGTATGTAGTGTCGGGTGGGTGACCGTCCGCGACTTGGTTAGCTAGAGTGTCTGCGAGGTCGTTTCCGAGTTAGTGATTGCGTGCTTTAATTTTGCCGAGGTGTGTGTGAATGCCTGCGTTGCAGCGGGTTTTGAGGGTGTGTGTGATGGAGAGGAGTGTGTCGCGGTGGATGTTGTGTTTATAGGCGGATGGGCAGGTTAAGGGCCCATAACCTATTAGAGGTTGGAGCGTAGAAAGGATAGTTACAGTGCTTTGAGCTCCACACTTATATCCGCTAGAACCACACATACTAAAATTAATAATATTGCGGTTACCTCCAAAACGCTTCTTGGACCGTTAGATATATTATCCAACGGTCAAAATTCAATCTAGCGGCAAATAGCTACTGTATCGCATTTAATAGCGATTTCTTCAGTACAGTGATGTAGCGACATACAACATACAACCGCTCTCGACACTCCCCCTCGCTACTCACTACCACTTCCCATGATTACTTTGGTGAGTTGCCCATACTTGTCCGCAGCGAGAGGCTTGGTTAATGCATCCGCGAGCATCACCTCTGTCGGACAATACTTCACCACGATCTCGCCGCTCTCCTGCTTTTCACGACAGTGCATCTTCACGTCGATGTGCTTGTTGCGCCCCGTCGTCATGGTGTTTTTGCAGAGGGCGATGCCGCTCTGGTTGTCCTCGTAAAGAACAGTCCCGGAGGCCTGAGGTTGTCCCATCTGCTCCAAGAGTTGCCTCAGAAATAAGGCCTCATGTGTTGCTGTTCTGAGCGCCATGTACTCCGCCTCCGATGTGGACAATGCCACCGTCTGTTGGCGTTGGCTCTTCCAGTTGATTGCCGCACCGCTGAGCATGAACACAAAACCAGTTCGAGAGCATCGGCCATCAGAATCGCCTGCGTAGTTTGCATCGGCATAGCCCTCCAAGGCTACTGACACTCGCCCACCACCGTGCACTAGTTTGCGATCCGATGTCCCTTTCATGTATCGCAGCACCCTCTTGGCCTGCTCCCAGTGCACCATTGACGCTTTCGCCATGTGTCGGCTCAAGTAGCTGACTGGCATGGTAATGTCTGGCATGGTACTCACCGAGGCATATAGGAGACTGCCGATCAAACTATGGTATGGTAATGACGCAGCTGAGCCACTGTCGTCTGTGCGCTCAGCCATAGAGCCAAGTGCCATTGGTGTGCTCACGGGCTTAGCGTCCAACATGTTGAGCCTCTCCGGCATGTCTAAGATGTATTGACGCTGACCCAACTTAACCACTCGCGCGGCACGATCACGCTCCACCGTCATTCCCAAAAGCCATGCAACTGGTCCCAAGTCTTGCACACTTAACCTTTGACCAAATGCCCGCTTAAAGCTAACGATGAAGGTTCCACCATGACCGGCCAAGATGCAGTCGTGTTTAGGGTTTTAGGGTTTTACGTACATACGGGTTTAGGGTTTCGTACGAGACGTACGGGTACCGGGTTTAGGGTTTGTTTACGAGACCGGGTTTGTGTACATCGTACGACATTTACTTTTAGGGTACCCTAAACGCACAAGGCCAAGATGTAGAGACGCGTGCCGCTGCCATGGACGAAGATGCAGGGGTCTACCTTGGACTGGCGGAAACCGTACTCCACGAGCCAAGTGGTGATGGTCTTGTTCTAGTAGCGTGGGGCTTGCTTCAAGCCATACAGTGCTCTCATAAGCAGACAGACTTGCTCTTGACCGTTCTCATCCGTCGGCCTCATGTAGCCCTAAGGCTGTCGCATGTAGATGGTCTCAGAGAGGTCAGCCTCCATAAAGGTTGTATTGACATCGAGTTGTTCCATCTCCCAGTCATAGTGTGCAGCGAGAGCCATAATGACCCGGAGCGCAGCAACCTTTACAGTCGGAGCAAAAATCTCGTCGTAGTCAACGCCATGCTCTTGGGTGAAGCCCCGCGCCACAAGCCTGGCCATATATCTAGCAAGGCTGCCATAAGGGTTGCGTTTGAGCTTGAAAACCCACTTTGAGTCAACCAACTTACGAGCCGGAGGTCGAGGAACCAGCTTCCAGGTCTTTCGAGTCATCAATGACTCATACTCGCTGTCAATAGCCGCTTGCCAGTGCTTGGCGTCTGGATTGCGCAAAGCTTGCTTATATGATGTTGGCTCTAGAGGCTGGTGGGGCTTTGCCATGTTTGCGGCAACATCACCACCACGACCGTTGGCCATCCACCACTGCCCCGGAGGTCGAGAGTGCCGGGTGCTGCGTCTCGGAGCAACGCCATCGCCAGGAACACGCTCCCCCGGCTCCTGACTCCCGCTATCTTGGTCACTAGGCAGAATATGATGCTCCCCATGCTCTTGACTCCCGCTCTCTGTGTTGTCTGGCTCAACAACGTCCTCGTATGTAACCACGTGCTCCCCCGAATTCTGAAACCCAGAAGAAGTAATGAACGACGGGAGTTCGTCATCATCCGGCGCTGGCTTCGAGACAGCCGACGACTCCTCTCCCATGCAGACGGACGTAGTGAATTTCGACTCATCAAACACCACGTTCCGACTCCGCTCCACACGGCGTGTGCGAGGGTTATACACCAACCACACTGGGGAGTCTCGCGCATAGCCCACGAAGATGCCTTTCCACGCCCGGTCATAAAGTTTTCGACAGCAGGACTCGTCAACATGGACATACGCCGAGCAGCCGAAGGCACGGAGGTGGCTTAGGTCGACAGAACGACCAGTGACCAGCTCGAAGGGCACTCCGCCAGCAGCCTCACAGAAAACACGGTTGCGGACGTACACCGCAGCGTTCATGGCCAGACTCCAAAAAGAACGATTAAGGCCCGCTGTGTGAAGCATGGACTTGGCAGCCGGCACCCAAGTCCCCCACTGTCGCTCCATGCGACCGTGTTGCCAGTGCGAGTACGGAGCAGAAAAGTCGTGCGACACGCCGTGGTCATCAAGCACGGCCATAAAATCGCGACCCATGAAGACGGAGTCGTTGTCAAGGCGCACGTGATCAATCTTGTGACCCAAAGCCCGGACAGTAGCCAGAAACCGCCGAAACGACTGCGGAGCCTCATCCTTAGTTCTCAGCACGTCATGCAGGACGAAGCGAGACTTGAAGTCCGTAACGGCGAGGCTGTAGTAGCAGCCACCCAAAGAAACCACGCCCATAGGACCGCAGAAGTCTACGCCGACCTTTTGAAAGACACGGTCAGGATCCGCACACGGCGCATGCGAGATACGCGCCACACGAGACTTGCACAAGGCGCAAGTCTCACAAAAGCAAAGGCGGTCCGACTTACTGACCTGCACACCGGAGGTACCAAATTGCACAAGTCGATCCATACAGGTCTCCCCCAATGACGCATACGCAGAAACTTGGAGGGTCGCGCCATCGCCGGCGAGGCGGAGACAGACGGAAAAACCGAAGTGGGTAGCCAAAGAAGACCATGGGCACGGTGAAGGGGAATAGTGACACCACCACCATGCTGCGCATGGGCGCAAAGTACGTCGCACGGGTCCTCGAAGACAATGCGATGCCCACGTTGCCGCGCCTGGGAGACACTAAACAAACGCTGATGGCTGGACGATGCTCGAGCCGCCAGATCTGGTACATAGAAGACATCGTGCAGCGTGATCGGGACAGCGTCGCCGTCCTTGGAGCGCAGCGTGACACGGACGCTCCCCACACCTTTGGCATAGGCACTGTTACCTTTCACCCAAACCGGAGAAATCGGGCGATCGGCCTGGAAATCTCTCAAAGCGCTGGTCATGTGATGGCTAGCGCCACTGTCAACGAGCCACAACCCAGGCTCCACATCGTGAAGGTACGGAGGCACCTTGACAGTGGCCGCCAGAAAGCCATCACTATCAGGAATCGAGGTCGACATCTTAGCGGGGAAAGCAACATACCCGCCGAACGGTGTTGCATCGGCAGTGTTCACCCGGGGTGGCCGTTTCACCCGACAGTCTTGACGCAGGTGGCCGTGTTGACCGCACGTAAAGCAAGTACCCCTGAAAGCTGGATGCCCTCCGTTGCCTCTGTTACTGCTCGCTCCGCTCTCTCCGCGGACACCCTTCAAGGACGCCACCTCTCGCTGCAAGTCTTGCAGCATTGTCCGCAGGTTTTCATCATCAGACACTGCAAGGAAAGCAATCTTTCCGGGCTCCGCCTTCTGCGCCTCTGCCAAGCGACGTTCGATGCGCACCCCATTGGTAGCGAGAAGATTCTCGACGAAGTCCAGTGTCAAACTCGAGTCGCGCTCATTCAAGGCATCTGTCATGGTAGCTCTTGCTGTCAGACTACAACATGATCCTGGATAAGTTCAGCACCAACGTGGACCCTGAGGAGATCACCAAGCATTACATGAAATCAAAAGGGAAGAATGATTCGGAGCGGCGGCGGCTGGAAAGTATCTACACCGAGCGCGAAGGACTGGAGCAGCGCAGCCGCGAGGTGGAGCAGCGGATCTGGCAGCAGCATAGCAACATGGAGGCCAAGCTAAGCCAATTGGCGCCCACCTCGCGCGAGCAGTACCAGGCGCTGATGGCGGAGGTGCAGGCAATGCAGCCGGAGGCGCAGCGGATGGAGGCTGAGATGATGGCGTTGGATCAGAAGGTCGCTGTTGCGGAGGCGGAGTTGTCGAGCAACAACATAAAACAGCGGGCACTGTCTCTACAGGAGCAAATTCGGCAGCTGACGGAGCGTAAGTACGAATTGGAGGCTGTGGAGGCCAAGACGAGGCTGAGTCCGGAAAATGAGGTGGAGCAGGAGCAGGATCAGGCGGGCCGCGGGACGATAGCGGGACCGCAGAGCAGACGAAGATTCCCCTGACTTTCCCGGCAGGCGTTTCTCGGCTACGTGTGCGAGAGGGCTCCAGTCCCCCTTTCGGCCTATTGTACGTCATTTGTGCACACATAAGCAGCTTTTGTGGGAGAATAGAGTGGATGTAGTCGGTCACTTGTGCCCATCGAGGGCGCCGTCTTGTGGTGTAGTTGATAGATACATATCAGAAACTCGCCGAGATGGAGCGACCTGGGTCCCGCGGCTCGTACGGGCTTCAAAGCAGTGGCATGGCCAAGGCGCCTACAGGCAACTCGCTAGCGCCACCCCCACGTCCCGGCACGGGCCAGGGCATGGGTCCTCCTCCCTCGCGTAGCGGAAGTATGAGTGGTAGCGGTTACGGCGTACGACTCCGGACACGGAGGTGCCGGGTTCGATTCCCAGTGATGGCATTTCCGTGTACCCGCTTGATAGGTTATGGGCCCTCCGCGTATGACGCGGGTTTGTAGGGTATGACCGGAGTTGATCGGATGGTGTCCATTAGGGGGAGTGTTGTGAGATCCCCATGGTGGGCACGATAATGGACACATCCGTACGTTGTACTCCGGGGGAGTCTTGGCCCTACTATCTCGCCAATAGTGGACGTACTGCGGGAGCCCGTTGCTCGGGCAGTACGGGGGTGTATATATGAGATATATCCCCAATAGGTACCAACTTTAGGCGCGGTACCTGGTTACGGCGTACGGCTCCGGACACGGAGGTGCCGGGTTCGATTCCCGGTGATGGCATTTCCGTGATTTCATTTCCCACCCTTCGACATTTTGTAAGGAGGTGGGGGGGGGGGGGGGGGGGGGGGGGGGGGGGGGGACAAAAGGGCAAGAGTGACAAGAGGATCACGGAATCCAAATCACGTCACAAGGAAGCACTACATTGTGCACAAGTCTAGCAGAACAAACTAAGGAAACTCCTAGGCAACGCCAAGAATGCAACACGTGGAGGCGACAAGCGGCGCCTCACGCGCCGCTCGAGGAAGCACGGGGACGCTTGCGGCACATGGCGCGGGTGAAGAGACCCGTGGCAGGGGAAGGCATCACAACCGAGGAAGAAGCGGCCTCCACGCCGTTTGCGGCGGCGGACAACCCGCGCAAGACGTTGTCCGCGTGAGCAACATGGACGGCGAGAGAGACCTTTCGACGCCAAGAGGCCAACAACTTGCCCACATGCATTCCTTTAAAGGCGGCTCCCTGCTTGGCTAGCTCCGTCAAGAAAGCCGTGGCGTGGCCGCCGAGAGTACCAAATTCCGTGACTACAAAGGGAATGAAACGGATGTCGGGGCGACTCCGCACCCCCCCCCCCCCAGTACTTCTTGAACTTGGTCTTTTCAGCACGGCGTAGAGGGACCTCGAGGGACGAGGGGCTAGAAACGCCAAACAAACCGGAAACTATGGCATCAAGGGCAAGTTTTGAGCCTCGGATGCCGTGGTCGTGCAAGAGACCCACATCCGCGGGGAGGCCGTCGTTGCCGTTGGGGAGTTGAAGTAACATCGTGGGATCTGTGAGAGCCTCGAAGGACCGAAGCATCTCCGTAGCATCAAGGCAAATGGTCAGCAAAAGCAGTGGCCCACGCATCATCCGACATTTCAACACCCGCCGACGCAAATGCACCCCGCATAGCTTGAACCGAGAGATGGCAAGAAGCACAAGCCGTGGGGGAGCTCAGAGTAGAGAGGATGCGGGATGAGGGTAGGCCGAAGATGCGACAGACCGCGACGCGAAAAATTATGTCATAGTGCGCAGGGAACTTGTCACGGAGCTTGCCGAGGCGACCCGAAGTAGGCATGTCCGAAGCCAAAAACGCAAGGGCGCCGTGGAGCATGTGTGGTCCGAGAGCATGTGTGTCGCGTCAATAAAATAAGTAGGGCACGCTGGGTCGGAGGGGTGGGGAGGGGTATGTGGCTTAAACTAGACCGGAAGTCGCCCGAGGTGGCGCTGTGGCGTGCCGTGGAGTGAAGATTCTTCTCCGACGTGGTGGGCTCCTCGATGCCTGCCCTTCGTGCCTCAACCCTCCCGTTGTTTGTAGTGGGGAGCCTTGAAGCCCGCGATGGAGACGCTCGTGAATAAAGAAAAAAGCTACCAATCGCCGCACGAGTCGAAAGGAAACTCCGTCATACAACGCCATAGTGGTGCGCCAAGCGATAAAGGATGACCTTGCAAATAGCGGGCTCCGAGTACGGGTAATGATTACAATGAGTTGGCGGACTGAGAGAAGTACTGAAGTTGCAGTACACGTACAAGGATAGCGATGGATGACGCGCGCCGATGCCTTGAGCCTTGAAGGGGGATGACGACGCGTTGTCGAATGTTGTAGCGGTACTAGTAGCGGCCAACAATCTCGAGGATACCGAGAATAGGGACGGTACTAGCAGTTGTACCCGGCCGCATGTCGAGCGATGACGGAAAAAAGATCCCGGGAGGGGTCACGCTGGCGATGGTACAAATAAAGCGCACCGGAGCCGGTGACGGCGAGTATCACGCGGTGCCACAGCGTACGAGAGAGCGCCGAGACAAAAACTATCACGAATTGACGGACTAACGTCACGCTCACCGCTACCAAGTTCCGTGGTCGCGGGCTTCCGAGCCAATCTCAGCCGCACATGCGCATGCGGCGGCGGCGGAGAAGAAGTGTCGCCCATATATTTCCGATACTATATGAAATTGACATTCTTACTTACATTACTTACTTTATTGCCAATACTAAATACCACTAAATCCATTGCTCCCCCCCCCCTCCCCTTCACCCACTCTCCCCTTCTCGCCCCTCCCTACCTCCCACCCCCTTTCTCTCCCTCCCTCTTCCCCCCCCCCCACCTCTCTCTCTCTCTCTCTCTCTCTCTCTCTCTCTCTCTCTCTCTCTCTCTCTCTCTCTCTCTCTCTCTCTCTCTCTCTCTCTCTCTCTCCTACCCCCTCTATCTCTTTATCTCCCTTCTTCTACTTCCCCGCTTCTCTATTCCTCCCCTCACTCCCACTCCTTCTCCCTCCTCCTTACTCTCTATACCCTTCTCTCCAACCCCTCCGTCCGCCTCTCCCTCTCTCCTTTTCGACCCCCCACCCTTCCCTCCCGCTCCCTCTTCCTTCTCCCTTTCTGGCTTTCTCTATCTCACCCCTTTCCTTCCTTCCTTCCTTCCTTTGTCTCTCCCTCTCCCTTCTACCTCTCCCCTTCCCCTCCCCCCGTTCTTTTCTCCCTCGCCCTCTTTTTCTTCTCTCCCCTCCGGCCTCTCACTTCCATTTCTTTCTCTTTCCCTCCCAATCCCCCCCCCTTCATTTCTTAAGTTTTTTGTAAAAAAATTGCTCCGATGCGTCACTAGATTGACGGAACTCCGTTCTCCGCACCCCCGCGCGCGCCAGCCCGCACTCTGCAGTTTCAATCAGTCGTCGGCTGACCAACTTTTGCTATATCCCGAGTAAAGCATCTAATCGACGGTCACTGAGCTCGATACTTGTGTGGCGCTCGAAGTTTCGGACCCCCCCTGACGCTCTTTCCATAACGTATCTGGACGGACTGAAGGCACGTCTCGCCTGCCTGGGTCCGCTGCTCTATCCGCCCTGCCCTTTACTATTCCCTCACATCGCCATCCATTCTCCTCGCCGTCGCTAGGGAGTCGCACGGTACAGTACCCGTCTGTCACGTCGAGTTGAGCGTGGGAATACATATAACTCAGTGATTTCAGTGACCCTCACGCCACGCACTTAACGGATAGTATGCATGCAGCTCCGTGCTGCTCCTATGTCTTGTGAGCACCTCGTTGACCCGACTCGATCGCCGCGCGGGTCGGCGACTTCAGACGACATAGTAATTAATAGGAATGGAAGTCGCGAGACGACGGCATTTTTCCACCGTAGCAGCACTGGCTTACAGAGGTCAATGGCACGGCTACTGTACTCACAACGGGTGAACGCATAGTTCCAGAAGCACGAGCACGTGAACGGGAGCTGACTGTGAACGTCGTTCGCTCCACGTTTCCAGTTTGCGTTATCCGTTTTACGACGAGCACCTTTGACGGCTGAGCGCTGGTGACACTGATTGGCTGTGGAATGGCAGGCATTGGGGGGTAGATCGAGGAATGTGCGCGGAGGGGGAGCTAGGGAGGAGGCGAGGTGGCGACTCGGTGGCGTCGTGGGCTGGGCGTGCTGTGGTGCGGCCTCCGCTGCGCTGCTCTGCAAAGAGGTTTGCTCATTTGGGGCAACGGTTGAGAGGTGGTGGGGGAGGGCAGGGGGGCACACCCTTCGGGGCCACCAGCACGGCGACGCAGCTGCGCAGTGTGAGTGGGGGGGGAGGCGGGGGTAGGGATGTACACCCATGGTTGGCAGGGGATATCTTTCGAGAGCAGGAGTTTTCAGGGAAGAGGGGTGCATTGGGCAAAGCTGCACTGGGACTTCTCGGTGGAGCCATCACTCGCACAGCAGGTGCTGCTGGATTTATCCCCATACCTCCATCACACAACCACCCACTCAGCAGCTCCTCCACATTTCAAGTCCACACAATGGCGATGTAGGGCTGTGCTGTGATGGATGGAGTGCGTTAACTTGTGGTAATGGTCCATCCTTTACGCGCGCGCTCTGAATACGTGCGTACCTTTGTTGGGCGCAGGTTTCACCCTGGGCGCGGGATGGACGCTGGTGGCTCTTGCACTAGTGCACGTGGAGCCGGTCACGGCTCAGATTGTGGGGTTAGGAGCGGTGTGGAGCCACCCGCGGCTGTTGGGCATCCGCTTGCCTGGCGCTGGCCGCTTCGGTCTCGCTCTACTCCGCCCACTCCGACGGCCCATGCTGGCACTGGGCGCCCTGCGGCTCCTTATGCCCCCACTGACACCCAGCTTGTGGAGGAGCATTCGATACTGGCGGAGGATTGTCCCCATTTTTGCGAAGTAAGGCATTCCTCCGACGGACCATTTCTCGCAGTCCATTCAACGGTGCACATCAAGCGTCCGACTATTCCACAATAGGGATGCCGTTGTAGCTAATGGCAAACCCTACCAATCCTTTGCCAATGCATCTGCAAACAGGTATCTCTGGGCGAAGCATCGGGCGGTGCGGCTGCGTAAACAGGGAAGGGAGGAGGAGGCGGACCTGGTTTGGGAGGAGCGGCACGCTGCGGGGGCGGAGGAGATATTTCAAATGCTGGTTGACCTCAAAGGGTTTTACCTCAAGGTGTGAACCCGTGTGTTATGCGTTGCCTAGAAATCCAGGTTGCCGAGCGCATTTTCAGCACTATGGATCCATTCCATCTCAATCGTTATATCTGCTATGTGCATGTGTAGTTGTTTTTTATGTGTGTGAATATGTGTGTGTGTGTGTGTGTGTGTGTAAATATGTGTATGTGTGTGTGCATATGCCTGTGTGTGTGAGTGTGTGTGTATGTGTTTGAGTGTGCGCAGAGGTGTGTGTAAGTCTGACAACATCTGTGTGAGTGTTTGTGCGTGCGTGCGTGCGTGTGTGTGTGCGTGTTTGTGTGTTTGTGTGTGTGTGTGTGTGTGTGTGTGTGTGAAAATGATTATGAATGTCTGAGTGTGCGTACGCGTGTGAATACGTCTGTGTGTGTGACCGTGTATGTTTGTGTGTGTGTGTATTTGTGAATGTAAATATGTTTGCGTGTATGTGTGTGTGTGTGCGCGCGGCGCGCGTATGTGTGCATGTGAGTAAGTGTGTATGTTTTGAGTGTGCGTGTGTTAAATTTGTACATACTACCTGCCATCAAGCATTGTGCTGCTTTCCCTGTTCCCTCAGCTTGGGCAGATTCTGGCGACCAAGACGGACATGCTGGGGCCTGTTTACACCAGCAGCCTCGGCCGCCTTCACGATCAGATGCCGTTCGAGTCGGTTGAGCATGTCCGAAGAATGCTGTCAAAGTAACTCCTCCCCACAAGACAAGTACACAATAACAGCAACCGGCTCATTCAGTCGTCATTCATAGCACTGCAGAAGTTTGCGCCATCTGTTTTCAGAAGAATATGAGACAAAAGACAATTTTTTTGTTTCTCATAATTAAATTGTAGAAATGATCATACTTAAGATTTTGGAATTGTTTAGTCTTAGACGCACAGATACTCTGGATGCTCGAAATGGCGATGTTGCTGATGATCGGCGACTGTGTGTGTGTGCGTGTGTGTGTGTGTGTGTGTGTGTGTGTGTGTGTGTGTGTGTGTGTGTGTGTGTGTGTGTGTGTGTGTGTGTGTGTGCGTGTGCGTGCGTGTATGTGCCTGAGCAGACATTTGAAGCAGCCATCAGAGAAGCTGTTTAAATGGGTCGATGCGCTCCCGTTGGCGAGTGCAACCATCGCACAGGTACATAAAGCACAGCTGGCAAATGGCGAGACGGTGGTCGTGAAAGTTCAGCATCAGGTAAGTGGCCGCATCGCTGATCCCTCAGCCTACTGAGCTCAGCAGCACTACACACACACACATACACACACACACACACACACACGCACACACACACACACACACACACACGCACACACACACACACACATTCATATGCATGCAGGCACACGCGCGCTTGCACACATATATGCATTCAATTACTCAAGCACACACGCACATTCATTCGAATTCATAATGGAACACACGAACAGCATCGCGCGCACACACAACACACGGACGTGCACGTATGCAAACGCAAATATACACAGACAAACATAAGACCGCGCGCGCGCACACACGGACGTGCGCGTGCCCAAGTAAATGCGAGCGCGTACACTAACTCACGTTCGAATTATCACTCCACACGCTCACACATTCTCCCTCTATCGAGCACACAGTCAATTCTGCTGTGTGATTTGTGCATCACTCGTGATCAGCAGTGTATTCCCACTGTAGCCGGCTGGTTTGCTCAGCCATGGGGCCGTCGTGGACTGTGGTGGGGATGATGACTGTGCGTGTTGGATGTCTGACAGGGGGTGGAGCGGATGATGCGCTCTGACCTGCGAAATATGCGCCTCTTTTCTGAACTACTGGAAGCGTCGCCGCTGGACCTGGGCTTCGACGTGCTCTCCCTGATTCGGGAGTACCAGGCCATCGTCCCATTCGAATTTGATTTTGAGCGCGAGGGTTGCATGCAGGTCGAGCACCGGCCGTGACTGACGCCGAGTAGAGTCACGCACGCACTCACGCACATATACACCAACACACACACACACACACACACACACACACACACACACACACACACACACACACACACACACACACACGCACAAATAGTCAGACAGCGTCACGAACGAACCCATGCAGTCACAACCATGCATAGCCACAACACCACATTTTGTTAAAACTCGGATAGACGCACACACAAATTCTTTCCTGGACAGTCAGAGAATTATCACTCTACCGCATGAGCTTACTGTGCCGCATACAGACACACACACACACACACACACACACACACACACACACACACACACACACACACACAATCGAAACTCGGAATCACGTATGACTGCAAACAACATACGCATGCATACGGGCGCCACCATACACACAAACTCGCAAGTATTCCTCCGTATCACATACTTACCTGGCGACTCATCAATGCATTATCCAGCAGTCTTTCGTCCTTGTATCGCGCTATCAATTGTGTCACCTTCGTTTATTCTTCCACCTCCTCACCCACACCTTTCGCCTGCAGGCCCTGGTGAAGCAGCACCTCGTGGAGACGGGTTACGGACCCTTCCTTGTGATTCCCAGAGTCATGACCCACCTTACGACAAAACACATCCTGGTGAGGGGCACACACACACCTTTCCGCCTTCTGCCTGAGTGGGTTGTGGCCTGTCATGTGGCGTGTTATGGGGTGGCAAGACGCTGATGAGCAACTGCGCGGATGTAGGTGATGGAGCATCTGGACGGCGTGCCCATTCTGGACGTGGCGCAGATGGGGGAGCTGGACAAGGTGGAGTTTATGACGAAACTGATAAGAAGCTTTGGCGTGATGATTCTACGGGACGGCGTGTTCCACACCGACCCTCACCCTGGAAACTTGCTGGCGTTGAATAACCATGAAACGGGGCAGACCGCCGTGGGGCTGCTGGACTTTGGGCAGGTCCTCCCCTTCCTCCTCCCTCCCCCCCTCTACCCCCCCCCCCCATAGAAATCACACACAACTACACATACATACATACATACATACATACATACATACATACATACATACATTCATACATACATACATACATACATACATACATACATACATACATACATACATACATACATACATACATACATACATACATGCAGATAAACAGATAAATAGACAGATAGACACACACACACACACACACACACACACCTCCTCCCTCTATTTCCACACCTCCTCCCTGCTGTTTCCTTTCTTCTCCTCCCTCTATTTCCTTTCTCTCCCCACCCATTTCTTCTCCTTTGCAACCGGCATGTTTATAATTGGCTGTTGCCGGTGGCATGCAGCAGTGATTGAGAGTTGAGGCGGATGAATTCTGATTCTCATAATATCGATTCGGCGCGATTAGTTTGATACCGTCAGCGGTTTGCCGATGTATAAGTTGATTATATATTACGGGTGTTGTGAAGGGAGTTAGCTTTGTTTGAAGAGAACTCCCTATTTGATGTCGGCGCGGGAGTCGGGCGGTGAACGACACTGTCTGCACATGGCTGGTTTTGTGATGGCTACACTGTCCATGACTCAGCGATGCTGCTCTTGGGGACTCTAAGCGCAACACCCGCTCTCCGCTTTGCCTCACCGACTCACCGCTGCCCCTCCTCTTGCGACTCGTGGCCGTATCAGGTGAAAGAGTTGACAGTGGAAGCGCAGGAGAACTACGCCAAACTGGTAATCGCGATGGCAGATCGCAACGCGGTGCAGGTGGGCTGATTTTGCAAGCTATACATCGCCCACACCGTCCGCGAGCTGGTGAATGAAAGTGGCTTGGTTTGGTGGTCCCTGTGATGACCGATTGTGAGTTTGTGTGTGGGTGCATGTGTTGGGTTACGAGTCACAGGTGCGGTCGGTGATGAGGGCGATCGGTCTCGACATTCGCGGCTGTTCGGAGGAGTTTCAGGCGTTGGCGGGTTACATTCTGTTCGACACGAGGATGGACTTTGAAGAGGCGTGGATGTCGCCGTTTGACGCCGCCGCGCACGAGTTCAGGTGTGCCCCGCACTTACACCATTGGTGTATCCGCTTTCTCGTGCCTGCTGCCTATTGGGAAAATGGGGTGTGGCACATCTGATGCGCTGTGCATTACAGTCTTACCTGAGATAATGATGTGTCTCGATCTGCTTTTGTCATTCCCTCTCGGACGTCGCTGTTCAGGAAGACGATTGTTAAAGTATTTCCGCAAGAGCTGTTTATGATCATGCGGGTGGTCACTCTCTTCCGTGGTATCCTGGGCTCGCTCGCGGTCGACGTTTCCAGTGCGCTGTTGTGGAAGGACCTCGCGGAGGATGTCGTGCTGGTGGGGCGCCCCCCTCCACACTGCCCCCACCCCGCTCCTCAATTTCTTAAGCCGCGGTGGTGCGTCGGTGTTGGGTGAGAGGGAGGCAATGGATTCGGAAATGGAAAGGATTCGGAGTGAGGAGGGAGGATGGTTGCGTTGAGGTTGTGGGCGCTGGTCGGTTGCGCAGGGGCGGTCGGGACTGCGAGCACAGCAGCAGATGAAGGGCGCGGGGCAGGAGGCGGCGGTGGCGGTGGACAGCCCACTTCGCATTCCGGAGAAATTAGAGGTAGAGGTGGGGAGCGGTGATGAGGGGGAGGAGGAGAGTGCGAGTGAGGAAGAGGGGGAGTTTTCGATAAACGTGTCTGCGGTTCGGGAGCTGGAGCAGATGCATGCGATGCAGCAGCAGGTGGGAGGCCGTGGATGTCATCGATACTGTCCGCGCGTACGCATTAAAACGGCATCAGCCGCAAATACAGCGAGTGTTGTGTTTAGTGTCATGTTAGGTTGATCTTGAGTGTTTGGGGGTGTTAATGTACGTGCATACGTGGTGTGTGTATGTGTGGTGTGGAGGGATGTGTGTATTTGTATGTATTTGTGTGTAAATCTTCGTATAATATGTTTATGAGTAAGTAAACATGCGTGAATTTGTGTGTGTGTGTGTGTGTTCGTCTGTGAAAATATGTGTTTCGCGTGTGTGTGTGTGTGTTGGGAGTTTGATGAATTTTATCCTTGTTAATACCCTCATTAGCGAAGCATAGTAGTATATGTGTAAAAATGTGCATATATGTGTGCGTATGTATGTGTGTGTGTAAATGCCTGCGTGTGAGTGTAAATATGTGTGTGTATGTGTGTGTGTATCTGTGAATAAATGCGTGTAGGTGTGTGTGTGTGTATGTGTGTAACTGTCTACACGTGTGTGTGTGTGAATATGCGCATGCATATGTGCGGTTGGACGTGTGCGTGTAAATATGTGTGTGTGTGTGTGTGTGTGTGAATGTGTAGATATGTGTGTGTGTGTTTCTGTGTGAATGTGTAAATATATTAGTGTGCGTGTGTTTGTGTATGCATTTAGCTGTCTGCATATGTGGGTAAATATGTGCGAGCATGTGTGCGGTCGAACGCACGCCTGTAAGAAAGTGTGATTGTGTGTGAATGTGTAAAAGCCTGGATGTGTGTGTGTGTGTGTGTGTGTGAATATGTGCGTGTGTGTGTAAATGACTACGTCTGAGTGTGAATATGTGTGTGTGTGTGTGTGTGTGTGTGTGTGTGTGTGTGTGTGTGCGTGCGTGTGTGTGTGTGTGTGTGTGTGTGTGTAAATATATGCACATGCGTGTTAATATGTGCATATATGTGTGCGGTCGAGCGTGTGCGTGTAAGTTGGTGTGTGTGTGCGTGTGTGTGTAAAAATGTCTGCGTCTGAGTGTAAATATGTGTCTCTGTGTGTGTGTAAGTGTGTGTGTGTGTAAATATATGCACGTGCGTGTAAATATCTACATGTATGTGTGCGGTCGAGCGTGTGCGTGTAAGTTGGTGTGTGTGTGTGTGTGCGTGCTTATGTGTGTGTTTGTGTGTGCGTGCGTGCGTGTATTTTGTGTGTGTGTTCTTTTCTAATGCGGACCAGGAGGCGGAGAATGCTGGGCGTGAGTCACCGCGCGGGGTGTCAGAGAACGGGGAGGGGCTGCGCAGCAGTCTGGAGAACATGAAGGAGATGCTGGAGGCGGCAAGGAAGGCGCGCCCTGTGTCTCGCGCGCCCATTTTGGACCAAAAGATGCCGGACATGATTCTCAAGATGCCCAACCTCCGCTCCATACACACCGCCCCGCCCAACGTCGAAGACAACGACGGCGCGGAGACAAGCAGCCCGTGCGAGGAGGGCAGCTTCAACCTCCGCCTGCGACCCTTCGAGACGCTCGGCGGCAACGACGACGGTGACGAGTCGCCGGACGTGAGCGCGCGTACGCGAGAGGCGCTGCTGCACACGCACGACGGCTCCGGCTTCACCTTCTCGCCAGTTGCTACCGATAGAGACAGAGACAGGTCGCCGCCCAGCATACTCGACAAATGGACGCCGATCGCTTCGTCGAAGGACGACCTGGCGATGGCGGGGTGCGTCCTGCCCGCTCCCCCCCCCCCCCCCCCCCCCCCCATATAATACCCTTTATTTCATTATCTGTGCTTGAGGCAGTGCTTTGGGGTAATATGTCGCTAGTGTAGTTGCGCATTTTATTTGTGTCATCGCCACGACTCGCCCGCGTATGTCTCGGAAACACAATTATGGCAACAGCGCCCCACAGGAGCACACTTTCTGTGGTAACTGTGCATATCGCAGTGCGTCGGGTTGACACGTAGTAGCAAACCGCGCGTCATGTATTGATTGTCGAAACGACGCGCCGCGTATGCGTCGAAAACATATAGTGAGTCTTCCAGGCGCAGCCGCTAGGCGCCAGCAAGGGGCGCCGACTGGCTCTAACCCACAGCTATCGCCGCTCTAACCGTAAGGAAGCTTGTCTGTGCGATGTTGATACAAGGTCGTCATAGGGTATAAGTTTTATAGGGCTCGTGTTGTATTCTACAAACATGAGTGTCTTGTGCAGAGTATTTTTTTCTTTGGTACGGTCTTTCACTTTTGCCATTTATTTCAAGGCAGTGAAAATCAGCGTCGAATAAGGGTTGTATGCAGCATTTCGTTCGTCGAACTACTTCTGTTCCCTTTGTGCGTTTTTTGGGGGATGTGCGACGTGAATTCATGCAACGTCTTACTGCTGCTCGTCATGGCACTATGGGTTCCTATCTCCGCGACGCTTTTCAGGAGGGCAGTGCGGACGCTGTGGCATGCCTTCCTGTTCCTCGGGCTTAGGTTTTTTCCTCGTCTCTTCTTTTTGCTTGGTGGCTTATGCTGGGTTTTGGGTACTTTAATTGAGACATTCAACCGCTGATGCGCATTTATGTCTCCCAGCACAACGGCAGCCTTGTGACCTATGAGAGCGCGTGGGGCTAATTAGTATTTATGATGATCAGTTTTTTTATTTTTATTTTTTAATGGTTGTGGCTGCATCGGCAGCGGTTTCAAGTTTCAATGCTGGTGAGCCGTGTGCGAGGGTCCGCAGTCAGCAGCAACGGTGAATGACGCCAGCGACACTGCCTCTGATGATTCGAGGGAAAATGCCTTCAGCGGACCACCTTCGAGGCGTGTTCCGGGTTTTCACCCTTTGACCCAAAATTAACAAATTAGGGTGTTGGATGAATGTGCGCATAGCAAATGTTGCGGGGCAGTGCCATTATGATAAGTCATTTCACCTGAGAACCGGCCTTCAAATGTTTTATGCGTAACGTTATTTATATCGACACAGCGGAAAGTGACCTTCCGGAATATTCAGGGTTTTCAGAAATTAGGGGAATATATGATGTTCAGTATTTGTTGAAGAGTTCGTTCGTCCGACGGTCATCGATACCTGTACCCGAGACATGTATCGACATTGCTAGCGCTAGCGCAGTGCTGCACAACAATACCACGACGTGGGTTGCATAGGCAGCGTTGTTGGCTGACGGTTCGACGGCTTCCGCTGTAAATAATGCTTCATTCGCAGGCACTCGTCGCCGGGATCGGGCCACCATCAGCGGGGAGGCGGCGGCAGCAGCACCAGCCGATTAGCGAACGACTCCAGCAGCGCCGGGGCCGCCAGCCCGCCCGGCCCCTCGGTGATCCAGAAGCCGATGCACATGCGGGCCGGCGCGCCACAGATGCAGTACAAAGTCAGAATGTCGGACGTGTGACGCAGCCGTGACATCATATTTTGATGACAAGTTTATTTCATGCCTGCAATTCCCTCGTCACTCACGAAACGCACCACCCACGACGACATCCCTTTGCTGCACAGTCCGCCCACCCGTGTTACCACGGTATCACCCTCGCTCACAGTTATGATGATGTCCACGATGCTTCCTCGGCGAAAGGAATTTGCCCAAATGAGAGTCTTTTCGAACTCGCTAAAATGTTCATCATTGACTCAAAACGGGCGAACACATTGTGAGGTTTGATTACAAAGAAAGAAAACGCGCGAGAATTGACGAACCCACTATGGTATAAATCGTCGGGGCGTTATCGACGGTTGCAGCGACACGGAAGCTTTCACCCTAAGCCCAATGCAGAGGCCCTTTTGTGCTATCGCACTACACACCGCCTCCCTCGATGACCACAAAGACCAACATTCGGACTGGCTTTAAATGTTTCTGAGAGTTTTCGATTCCTGATTTCTTGTCTTGGCCGATCGTCGCGAGTCACGCGGCGACGTGAAACGAATGAGCGAGACAGCAGGGGGAGGCGGTATGCTGGCTGCTGATATTCGCGCAGCGCCAGCGGTCGACAAAGGTGAGCGACGTGAGGGTGGAGAGCGCGGCGAGGCCCTCGTCCGTCACTTGCTTCACGCAGGTCAGGTTGAGACTCGTCAGCTGTCGCAACTGTACTAGCGCGCTCATCCCGTCGACCGTTATGTGTTGGCAGCGCGCGAGGTCCAGACACGTTAGGCGCGTCAGCTTCCCAATCGCCTCGAGCCCCTCGATGCTGATTTGCTCGCACCTATTGACGGCCCAATACCCACACAAGTGACAAAGGCGACATCAGCCGGAGCAGGTGGGTCTGATTGTTGGCATTTATCTTTGAATTATGTATGGAGGTAGGTACCCGTATGTTGATTGCAATTTTTTGATATCAAACAGGTTTTTTCCTCTTCAGTTTAAGGCCGGTTCTTAGATGAACTTAGCCACCATCCGCGAAAGATGAGGTGTTGAGCTGTTTAATTCCAAGCGATACATGTCAGGCTCATTAGTGACGCGGGTTCGAATCCGGGGATGGTATTATACCGCTCAGCTATCCCCGGGTTTCGGATCTGCCGATCTAGCAGTGACTTGGGGGTAGCGTGAGGGGTTAGGGCTACAGGTAAGTGCCGGGTAGTTAGGGTTTCCCTCCCTGCATGTCTCTTACCTGTACACAGTTTAAGGCCGGTTCTTAGATGAACTTAGCCACCATCCGCGAAAGATGAGATTTTTTCCTCTTTTCTTCTTTTTGCTCGGTGGCCTCCACAGCTTTTTCTTGTAAGAAATCGACTCTTATTTTTTGATATCAAACAGAACATGTTTCATCAATAAAGTGCAGGCGCACTACGATGGTACGTCAGGATTAAACACTTCAATAAACAAACACATTTTTAAAATAAACAAACACACTTTTAAAAATCACTGGTGTTCGAAAGTGCACAGTTGAGTAAATGACAATGTTATCAACTGCAGCTCAAAGTGAATCGCTAAATATATTCAAGTGGCGCAGTACTTTGGATATGCTGGTGTAAATACCAAGTTATGAAATTACAGGAAGCACCACAGACACGAGGACAGGGTACCGCCACAGCTATAAACGAGGGTTGATGGGCTTCAATTCCCAATGATTCCGAAGTGCATGCGCTGAGAGAGTGAGGAATCGTTGCCGGAAATTGTTGACCCGTACTGAGATCATCACCATGATAATGCGGTGAGTATGATTGCCGCATTATTGCACAAACAGATTGAATTTTTAGATACGTGATTGAATAACACTTCTTTCTGCTGCTCTTCATGGTACTTTGGGTTCCTATCTCCGCGATGCTTTGCAGGAGGGCAGTGCTGACGCTGTGGCATGCCTTCCTGTTCCTCGGGCTTCGGTTTTTTCCCCTCTTTCTCCTTTTTGCTTGGTGGCTTATGCTGCTTCTTCTTGTAAGCATTTTTTTATTGAATAACACCATAGCTTGCGGTTATTAAAGCATCAGTATAACATTCATCGCCGCCGGCGGCAGTATTGGCTGCAACGCTGCACAACACTCGGGTGCGATGGAAACATGATACACAATAGCAATGACTCCATTTTCTTTCGGAAAGAAAGGATGACGAATAGATAAATAATCAAACATTCACTTTTTCGATACCTGTTCCCGGAAGCAAAACGTCCCGTCCGTGCATAACTTTAATACCAGATTCATGGATTTTATGTATATTTTAATCGGCTGACACACACACCGGATTACATAACATGAAAAGCAACAATAAGCGAATGCTACGTAAGGTAGCAGTTGGGATTTTTGTGGTCGTTGTTGGATGTTACTAGTACTTCCTGTAAAATTCATCGAATTTGCTACAAATTGCAGGACAAAAATGCTATTCCTTCATGATTGTATCTGTGCATGGACCCATAGCTACATACATACGTAATTTCGAGGAATATTCTCTACAGAATGTGTGTAGTCATACGTACGATTCAACAGAGAATCCTTCAAAGTGCTGGAGAGTAAAATGCATATTAGTCAACAAAAATACAATACAATGCGCCGCCTAATTATTCTGTCGTCTAATGATCACCGACGACGAATGACCAAAACTCTGCGGTGTAAACTGAAACCAACTAAGCAAAATCAGCGTCTACTCCCCTTATTAATTATACAAAAACAGGTATGTATTTTCTTTTATAGATTACAACCCGACCTCAACACCTTTGTAATCAATGTTTAAAAAATAGCATTCAAAACTGGGAGAAATAAATGAGCAAATTGGCTTTCCACATGAGTTAGTCGTCGACACTACAATTGTATGGTGTTCCATGTACAGAGCCAGACACAATAGTACCGGCAGCTTCATTTGTCGCGGTCATTAGGTATGAGGTGCTACCATGCGGTGTTGCTTCCCACTCTCTACCCCGTGCGGTTGTTCCAACGGACTATTGTTCCGCTCATGACGTTGTCAACTATCTCCTCTCCTATGGGCCGGTAACGTCCACGTACATGGTATCGGTGACAGCACGAGAGGACCTCCGCTTGGTTGTGCATGACACTCTTCAATATGCCATTTTCCTCCCCTCCCGTGAACTATGTCTTGTTGGTGCTTTCCTTATTGTTCATATGATGGCATTTATAATTGATAAATCGTCGATGTAGGTGCCCGCCGGCGACACAACGGCGGCGGCCGCCGAGGGGGTTGCGCTCGCAGGCTCGTCGACAGCCACCCCCACCTCCTCGTGGTGGGCTAGGCAGGGCAATTCCGACAGTTTTGATCCGCGCGATTAGCAAACGTTGGGAAGCTTTGTACGGAGGACTTTTCAAAATAATTTATGTTCGCTTCCAACACCGATATCTCCCGTTCGGCAAGTCCGATACGTTTTTACCGTGATAGAGGTCTCTCAGATACTCTCCCAAAAAGGAGGCGGGGAGGTAACTACGAATTTTTTGTGGCGAAGAGGGTACGGTCGGATCACCTGCGGGACGCGGGTGTTGGAGTTGGCGGCGGATAGCCAGAAAGCATTGCAAGGGCATGGGGCGCCCGCCGGCGGCGCAGCGGCGGCGGCCCCGGAGAGGGGTGCGCTCGCAGGCTCGTCGGCACCTACCTCTACCTCCACGCGGTGGGCGCTGGTAACCCCATAGCCGTGCCAGGCCTGGCACGGTAGGGGGTTGAACGAGGTACCGGCAGCTGCGATCCGCGGGATCAGCAGCTGTCGGGAAGCCATGTACGGAGGGTTTTGGAAAACATGATATCCGTACACCGGCACAGGGATCTCCCGCTCGGCCTGTCCGATATGTCTTTTTCGCGACTAAATACTCGCAGATACTCTCCCGACGATGGGGCGGGGGCGGCGTTTGCGAAATATTTTTTGACGAAATGGGGTACGGACGGATCAGCGGAGGGACGAGGGTGTTGGAGCTGGCGGCGGACAGCTGGGAAGCAGCGCTTGGGACAGCGCTCGCTAGCAGTCGCCAGCCATGCGAGAGTCTTAAGTCTCCCCTGGGGGCGAGGCCTGATGCTACGCAGGACGGAGGCTGGTCGCAGCCGGAGGAGCGGCACGGTCTGGCGGCGGCGGTCCTTAGGATCGCCCGCCGCCGGAAAAGCCCGGTACGGGGGGTTTTTGGAAAAATTCCCGTACCCACCATCTTTTGAGGACCGGCGACTCGATCCCTGTGTTCTTCCAACCCCTTCCCTAGTCGGTACCCGGTTATCGATAGGCTGCCTCAGGCAGTGTGCCTAGGGTCATCGTAACGGCACACTGCTCGTAAAGGCGACCCCCTAACAACGTAAACCACCAGGGGAGGGTACGGACGGCCACAGCGCGATCAGATAGGTGTTGGAAACAGACGGGAAAAGGACAGGGGACAGGAGAAAATCTGGCTCGGGGGCAGGAGAGCCAGCCGGACACCGTCTGCAGCCTAGTTATTCTCTCTTCTCAGCCCCCGAAGGAGGAGAGAAGACTCGGCTAGGTGGCGAGCTGCGTCGAGAGGAGCGGCTAATACCTCGGGCGGGGTGGAGCACGGATCGGGGCGGGACCGACGACGACCTATGCGAGGGGGGTTTTTCACCTGCCTTTCCCCCCAAGCTCCGGCACGACCGGAGTCGCACGGGAGCCGAGGTCAGGCAGGTTCGCCTCGACCAGCTCAAGCTGGACAGCCTTGCTGATCAGCGACCCCGCAGCGGCCGGAGCAGGCCGCGTAACGTGGAGACTAGCGACATTTTATTTTTCATACTGTATCCAAAAAAAAAATACGTATAGATCCAAAAATTATAAATACCTGGATACGGGTATGTTATAGACGGTATCGTTACTGCCATTGGAGAGGTTGGGATTAGTGGTTCACGGTCTACCTCACGCTTAGAAGTCCAACTACAGGTTGAGCATAACAAAAGGGGGGGGCCAGAGACAGCAGCCGGTTTTTATTGGTATTGTTGTAAACAATTTCAATTTCAATTTCAATTGCAAGGGCATGGCGCTCGCTCGACGTAGACCAACGCTCATGAGGCCGAACAGACTAATGGGGGAGGGGCTTGACAGTAACAACCACGAATACAACAGCGAGTGGAGTAGCGGCCATGTATGACGCCGACGATCCTCATGATCGGCCGCCGCCGGAAGTATACGGACGGAGGATTTTTGCTAAAACGTCCGTACCCGGCACTTTTGTGGTTTGGTTCACGACCCCATTGTGTTCCCAAACTTGTTCCCTTGTCGGTACCCGCCACCAACAACTGCCTCAAGCGTTGTGTTTAGGGTTATTGCGAGAGCACAACGCCCGTATAGGCAGCGTAAATCGCAGGGGGAGGTTACGTGCGGTATTTTGCGGATCAGTCGTTGCTTGAAACAACTAGCAAATGACCGAAGACAAGATAAATGTTGGCGAGGACGTAGGAGGGACGGCATGATATTAGTTGCAGCTATGGTTTCTCCCCCTGCCCCCAAAGGGAAGGGAAGCCAAGCTAGGAGGACAACTGCGACATGAGGAGCGGCGATTGTCTTGCACGAGGGGTGCGTGGATCGAGTCGGGGCCGTCGACGACATGAGCGAGGGTTTTTTCACATGCCTTTCGCCCCCCATCTCTGACACGACATGAGTCGCACAAGGGAAAATGTCATGTACGCCCGACTCGACGAGCAAATGCTGACAAGCTTGAGTGATCACCGCCCTAGAGCGGCGGGAGCACGCCGCGCATCGTGCAACTAGCGATGTAATTATAATTTATTTGTACATTCATAGCGATAGCTATTGTATTGTATGATTATTGAAACTGAATTTTTTGGCAACATGTACCGGGAAGAGCCGGTTGTTGTCTTTGGGCCCTCCCAAGTTTGCCATTAAGGAAAGTTAGGGCTAGACCGAAAACCGCCTAAATCCAACCCTCCACAGCGAATTGGGGGTTTTTACTCCCCCCCGGGGAGTTTTGGTGCGTGTGGGGGTGGTAGTTGTCGGTCAAGGGTAGCAGCTTGAGTTGTAAGTGGAGGTGCAGCGTGTAGTCGTGCGTGATTTGCTGCGGTAGATGAGAATGAGATGGTGCAGCCATTGGACAAGGTGCAAGTGGAGTCGTGCTAGGATGCGTGTGAAGTCGAGTCGTGTTTTTGAGACGAGTTTGTCAAGAGGGTCTATACGGAGGGTGAGAAGGGAGGTGGGATTGTTCATGGTTGATATGTGAGGTGTACATGTGCGGCTCGTGACTATGGGAAGAATGTCGACCTCGGTACAAGGCTAGTATTGTTGAATGGCATTGCCGACGGGAGTATATTAATCGCGAAGCAATAGTGCGGTGTGGGAGAGGTTGCGGTCTGTGCAGTTTTTCCATTCCCCTATATGAATCTTTTCAATCAAGAAGTAACGTCGTCAGTTGTTCGTATGTCCGACGAATCTAGGTTCGAGGAGGCGGATGAAGTCGGGTATGTGTGCGGCGGGCCTCAGCACTTAGGGGAGTATGTCTTTAGGTAGGATGGCATGGCATGGGGTGAGAGAGCCGGGCGAGAGGCCTTCGTCAGCAAGAACTAGACGGGTGGGCATGTGGGTGGGATGAGGGGGTGGCATTCAAGGAGGGTGTGGATGAGTGTGATGGATGTGGATTATTCGATGGGCTTGTTACCAAAGTCAACAGTGATGGTCTCCCATCGGCCACCGTTGCGGCGTCCCACGAGGGAAAGGAGGAGTTGTAGCGCGCTGTTGTGGCGGTCTTGTCTAAGGCCGGACACAGAGGGGCAGTTACCGGCCATGTGGCCGTTGCTAGCGAATTTACCGCACATAGGGCATCTCAAGGTGGGGTTATGTGAGAGGAGGCGGGTGTTGTGTACTTCCCACATAAATTATTGTTCGTGTGTTATTTGGACATTGGCTAGTGATGTGTGTTTTCTGTGGAGGGTGTTTTTTAAAGTCCGCCCCGTTCGCAGCGGCGCGGGCGAGGGGGGCGCAGTGTTTGGTGATTTGTGAGAGGGGCATATAGGTGCGGTTGGTGCTGTAGTAGTGTGCATCGGTTACGAGTTTGTGTACCTGTAGGGCGTGGGTTCTCCTAGTGATAAGGGTATGAATATGTATGGCCAAGTCCATGTGCTTGTCGGCACGTTTGAACCCGTGGTGTAGGTCGTGTCGGATGGGTGGTCGTCTGCAACTTCATTAGCAAGAACGTATGCGAGGTAATTGTCGACATAGTGGTTGTGTGCTTTGATTTTACCCAGATGGGTGCGAATGCCTGACTTGCAGCGGGTTTTGAGGGTGTGTGTGATTGAGTCAAGTGTGTCGCGGTGGATGTGGTGTCGGTAGGCGGATGGGCAGTTCATGAAGCCTTAGATAAGGCGGAGCACTATCCGTAAGGACGTGGGTATGGCCGAGTTGTAGGCCGATATCGACGCCCGCGAGTTGTGTTCGATTGATGGTGTGAGAGGTAGGGGTGGAGGTCACCAGAATTTTGACGCGAATATCCGAGGCGGGGTGGGTGACAGCTGGTCTAAGGGGGGAGGAGCCTCCTTCTTGGGAGCCGTTACTATAAACGAAGTCGTGCCAATTCCAAGCAATAACGCCTATGGTGGGAGATTATGTTAATGACGTGCGTTCTGGAAGAGGGTAGGAGATGGGGTGGGTGGGGTTGGGTGGGAGATGGTAGATGCCTATGGAGTGTGGTGAGTAATTGGCTAAGAGGGTCGGGGTGGGATGGTGATGGAGGGATTGGGGAGGTGAGCATTGTAGATGGATTCGAGTGTGTTGTGGAGGGTGGT
The DNA here is from genome assembly GCA_026401115.1 of Tetraselmis chui. Taxonomy (NCBI): domain Eukaryota; kingdom Viridiplantae; phylum Chlorophyta; class Chlorodendrophyceae; order Chlorodendrales; family Chlorodendraceae; genus Tetraselmis; species Tetraselmis chui. The sequence goes on along the minus strand of JAPMLY010000160.1, from coordinate 136,041 downwards.
CATTGCTGTGTAAGAGGGCAAAGAGAATTGTGCGAGGGGGTTGGCGACGAGGTAGATGTCCACCATCCAACGTGTGCAGAATGGTGTGGGGGTGGGAGTGCCTGTGTGTTGGTTTGGGGGTCAGAATATGCTTGCGTCATTGGGGAGGGTGTAAAGGTGGTGGGTGTATGGTGAGGTGATGTATTTGGAGTGGTGGTATGGCGTCAATTCTTATCGGGGGAGTATGAGCATGGTGGCGTTGGAGGAGTGTGAGGCTGTGGAGTGGGCGCTGGTGATTGCGTGTTCCATGGCGCGTCGCATGCATCCGCGTTCGTATTCATGGTTAGCGATGTTCGTGCCGTGCCAAGTGTGTGGTGCGTTACTGCCGTGGGATGAGAAGACTATGTCTTATGGGTAGAGTGAGTGGTAAGTGTGGGAGTGCACAGATTTGTTGAGGGGATCTGAGTATATTTCGGTTTTGGTATGGAAAGTGTTACGGAGAGCTGAGAGGAGGTCCTCACGAGTGGCCCATCTGTTGCGTGTGGTGGTGGGGGGTGTGGGTAAGTGGATTTCTGAGCGGGAGCCGAGTCTTGTGATGAGGTGGTAGACCTCTTCTTCGAATGTGCGGTGTGTGAGGTCGGGGCGGAAGAGTTGGAAAATTTGTTGGATTTGGGGGCTTGAGAGGGTTGTGACCGCGCGGCCATCGGGAGTGCAAATAGTGGTTGTGTCGTGGAGAGTGGAGTTTGGGGTGGGTGTGGATGGTGAATTTGCCGGTGGGGAGCATGTCGAGGTATGGGTTGATGTGGTCATGGTTGAAAGAGATGAGAGGGTGCGTCCATGGGGTGGGTTGAGGGGGCGCCCGCCGGCGGCGCAGCGGCGGCGGCCCCGGAGGGGGTGCGCTCGCAGGCCCATCGGCACCTACCTCTACCTCCACGCGGTGGGCGCGGGTAACCCCATAGCCGTGCCGGGCCTGGCACGGTAGGGGGCTGAACGAGGTACCGACAGCTGCGATCCGTGGGATCAGCAGCTGTCGGGAGGCCATGTACGGAGGGTTTGGAAAAACATAATATCCGTACACCGGCACAGGGATCTCCCGCTCGGCCAGTACGATATGTCTTTTCCGCGACTAAATACTCGCAGATACTCTCCCGACGATGGGGCGGGGGCGGCGTTTGCGAAATATTTTTTGGCGAAGAGGGGTACGGACGGATCAGCGGAGGGACGAGGGTGTTGGAGCTGGCGGCGGACAGCTGGGAAGCAGCGCTAGGGACGGCGCTCGCTAGCAGTCGCCAGTCCTGCGAGAGCCTTAGGTCTCCCCTGGGGGCGAGGCCTGATGCTACGCAGGACGGAGGCTGGTCGCAGCCGGAGGAGCGCCATGGTCTGGCGGCGGCGGTCCCTAGGATCGCCCGCCGCCGGAAAAGCCCGGTACGGGGGGTTTTTGGAAAAATTCCCGTACCCACCATCTTTTGAGGACCGGCGACTCGATCCTTGTGTTCTTCCAACCCCTTCCCTAGTCGGTACCCGGTTATCGATAGGTTGCCTCAGGCAGTGTGCCTAGGGTTATCGTAACGGCACACTGCTCGTAAAGGTGGCCCCCTAACAACGTAAACCACTTGGGGAGGGCACGGACGGCCACAGCGCGATCAGATAGGTGTTGGAAACAGACGGGAAAAGGACAGGGGACAGGAGAAAATCTGGCTCGGGGGCATGAGAGCCAGCCGGACACCGTCTGCAGCCTAGTTCTTTTCTCTTCTCAGCCCCCGAAGGAGGAGAGAAGACTCGGCTAGGTGGCGAGCTGCGTCGAGAGGAGCGGCTAATACCTCGGGCGGGGTTGAGCACGGATCGAGGCGGGACCGACGACGACCTATGCGAGGGGGGTTTTTCACCTGCCTTTCCCCCCAAGCTCCGGCACGACCGGAGTCGCACGGGAGCCGAGGTCAGGCAGGTTCGCCTCGACCAGCTCAAGCTGAACAGCCTTGCTGATCAGCGACCCCGCAGCGGCTGGAGCAGGCCGCGTATCGTGGAGACTAGCGACATTTTTAATTTCATACTGTATCCAAAAAAATTACGTATAGATCAGAAAAATAATAAATACATGGATACGGGTATGTTATAGACGGTATCGTTACTGCCATTGGAGAGGTTGGGATTAGTGGTTCAACGGTCTACCTCACGCTTCTAAGTCCAGCTAGGCATAGCATAAGGGGGGGCCCAAAGACTCCAGCCGGTTTTACTGGTATTGGAGTGTTTAATTTCAATTTCAATTTGGGTTGAGGGAGGATGAGGGATGTGGTTGGGACGAAGCCGGCATGGAAGGCTGTGAGGGCAGTGGGGCCGGAGGGGATCTCACTGATGGTGTCGTGGAGTTGGAGGCAAGGGGTCCAATCGACCTCGTGTAGTCGAGTGAGGTCGTGCGTCTGGCCGCGTTGCACTAGTTGCATTGCCACGTGTCGGGTCCGTGAGCGGGGCGGCATTGGGAGTGGACGGCAAAGTGCGGGCATGTGATGCACGATGAAGTGGGGTCTGAGCGGAGGGGGTCGTAGCAGATAGAGCACATGGAGGGGTAGGGGGTGTAGAGACATACCGAAGTGGGGGTGGAGGAGATGAGACGGAAGCCGTCGTCAAGTTAAAGTTGGATCTCCCATTACGTGAGGTGTTCCGGGGCTCATTCTCCCATGTGCTATGTTCGACCGTATTCAGTGTCGTTGCGCTTGGAGATGATGCGTGTGACGTCACATGTAGGGTAGGGGATGTCCGAGGCGGGGAGGGGTATTCCGCTTCGATGTGTGTGATGGGGGCAAGAAGAGGAATGGTGTTGATGCGGGGGGGGTGTCGGATGCCGGGGGAGAGGGTGGTGGGGGAGCGGTGGAGGTGGGGTAGTAAGAGAGGGTTCCAAGATGAGTGGATGGTGGTTTGTAGAGTGGTATGTTTAACTATTGGATGTGTGGTGGGCATGCAGTTGTGAATGGTGTCGAGGGGTTCAGTGAGAACTGCGGCTATGAGTGGCATGGGGATAGAGAGTGGATCGCTGGCCCATTCGAGTGTAGAGGTGGATTTGCATGGTTTGAGGAGAATGGATGAGCTTGAGGCGCGTAAAGGATTTGTGGTCATGTGGTGATGTTGTTTTGTCAGAGGCGGATGAGGCGAGGGAGTAGGGATGTGTGTGTGTGAAGCGGGATGTGAAGTCGCAGTATGTTTGTTTGCAAGTGTGTGGGCGCCCGCCGGCGGCGCAGCGGCGGCGGCCCCGGAGGGGGGTGCGCTCGCAGGCCCGTCGGCATCCCCTCACCTCCCCGTGGTGGGCGCTGGAAACCCCGTAGCCGTGCCAGGCCTGGCACGGTAGGGGGCTAAGAGGGCCGACAGCTCGATCCGTGGGATCAGCAGTTGTCGGGAAAGCCCTGTACAGAGGGCTTTTGAAAAAAATAATTTCTGTACACTACCGGCGCCAAGATCTCCCGCTCGGCCCGTCCGATATGTTTTTTCGCTTACAGATACTCCTAGATACAAGCTTACTTTTAGGAGTGGGGCCTGTACTACGGCAGCGTTTGATGGCGAGGAGGGTACGGCCGGATCAGCGGTAGGAGGCGGGTATTGGAGCTGGTGGTGGCCAGCCGGGAAGCAGCGCCAGGAAAGGGCGCTCGCTAGCTGTCGACCAGCCCTGTGCCGGTCGAACCTTACCGAGGGGTGAGGCAAGACAGGACACAGGACGGTGGCTAGTCGCAGACGGAGGAGCGACTACAGGAGGCGGCGGCGATCCTCAGGATCAGCCGCCGCCGGAAAGCCCTGTACGGAGGGCTTTTTTGGATACTAAAAATAATGTCCGTACCCGGCGTCGAGCTAGTTGGGGAGCAGCACCAGGGTAGGGCGCTTACTAGCGCGTCGCTACGTCGTCCAGCTTCATCTCCCGGGGGGAGGAGTCAGCTGGGACGGCAAGGAGGAGAGTCGCGATGGGAGGAGCGACACGATCTGGCAGCGACGACCCTTTGGGTCGGCGCCGCCGGAAAACCCGGCACGGAGAGTTTTGTTTAATTCCGGGCGCCCGCGGCCCGCCGGATCCGGCTACGGTGACCTGCCCCCCCCCCTCTTCGACACCCACTACCCCGACAGACCTTCATACTCCTAGGGGTCCTTGAGCGTGGGCCCGGGTGAGCGCGGAGGCCCCCGCTCAAGAAAAGGCTGCTCGGTGGACGCGCGATCAGAGGGGGGAGGGTACGGCCACAGGCCGGAAAACCGACAGGTACCCGGGTACCAGACAGAGAAAAAACCGGGGAAATGAGCGGGGAAAATTCAGGCGCGGAGGCAGGAGCGCTAGTTTTTTCTATGTCTGTGTGTCTCGGTCCCCCTCACCTGTCCTCGAGGTGATGGGGGACCTCGACACGGAGGACCGCCGCGTCGGTGGACGCGGCAAGACCTTGGGGCGGGGTTTACGGGATGGAGCGGCGGGATCGACGAGCGACCGCGCGAGGAGGGGTTTTTTGCCAGCCTTTCCCCTCCTACCTTCGGCAAGACCGAAGTCACGCAGGAGCTAGATTAGGCTGGCCCGTCGTCCCTCCCGAACGCCGACCGGCCTAGGCCGGTCGACACCCCGGTTCGGCGGGAGCGGGCCGTGCATCGTGAAGGTCGAGCAGCAGTTTAGTTTTGCATTTCTCGACAAGTGGATTTATTCTTAGATCTGTTTTTCTTGATTGCAAAATTATTAGCTGTTACTGCCATTGGAGAGGTTGGGATCAGTGGTTAACGGTCTACCTCACGCTTCTAAGTCCTGTATGGCATAGCAAAGGGGGGGGCCCAGAGACGACAGCCGGTTCTTACTGGTATTGTTGTAAACAATTTCAATTTCAATTGCAAGTGTGTGGATCGATGATGTGTGTGATCTTACCGCGACGTGAGGGGAGGGGTGTCGTATTTTCGGGTGAAGTAGGCGCGGAGGGTGGAGGTGATGGGATTGGTGAGGGAGAGGAGGGGGATATGGTGGAACATGGTGCCGGCGTCGCGATGGGCCCGGACTAAGCATCGGAGTGTGGATGGGGAGGAGCGCCGCGTGACATTATGGACTATGTGGGCCAATGGTTGTAGGTGGATGATATGGTGTGGATATGTGATTTTATGGTGTGGATATGGCCCATGTAGCCCGGGGTGTTCATGATTTTGTGCAGGTGGCAGACTGTGAGTTGTGCTGCGTGGGCTTTGAGGGAAGGGAGGCCATAGCCGAGGTCGGGTGTGGGGCGGTGAAGGGCTGTGCGGGGGAGGTTGCGTACCGAGGAGACGGTAGAGCGGAGTGCCAGGCAGATTTCGCCCTCGAGGTTGTCGAGCTGGGAGTCGTTGAAGAGGCCAAGCTAGAGGGTGAAATGTTTGCCGATGAGAAGGCCTCGGATGACTCAGATTCTGCAGGATTGTGTGAGCGGGGAGGTGGAAAGGGCGTTGATATGAGAGAGATGCGGTCGTGCGTTTTAGTTCTCCCCAATGCTTGATGAAGGTGAGGGTGGTATTGAGTTCGACCCCTATGACCTTGTACGACTCCTATGTCCGTTGTAGGCGGGACGCGAGGAGGGTGCGGTTGGCCATGGAGAGGGCGTTACCCTTGCGCCATGGTGCGCCGGTAATGCAGCATTTACGTGTATTCGCTAAAGAGGGAGAGTTTTTTGAGCGGAATGGTCATATTGGTGGGAGTGCCCGTGGCAAGGCTGCGGTCGTCACCGAATTCGTGGCCTGGGTAGGTATGTGTAAGTATTGCGAGGTTAGCATAAGTGGTGGGGGCACCGGGGCGATAGCCTATGCTGCCGACCGTGAGCCATCGGAGAAATGGTTCGAGGAAGCGGGTGAATAGGAAGGGGAGAGGCTGTCCCCATGCAGCGTGCCTCGGTTGATGTCGATAGACGGGGTGGGGCCGTAGGGGGTGTTGTAATTGGTGGTAGACTCCATAGAGTTTATCGCATGTGTCAACGAATGTAGGGGGCATACCAAGTTGACGCATGTGCTTGAACATGATGCGGTGGTCCGCGGCGTTGAAGGCTATTTTGAAGTCTGCGTACATGATGTACATGTCCTTGTTGTAGACTTTGGCGTCCTCCATCATCATGATGATGGAGGCGAGTTCGTCGTGGGTGCTGCGGAGGAGGCGAAAGCCATCTTGTTGATCTTTGAGGATGCCGTGGGTTTCTGCGTACTTAGAGCATGCGTCTTTAATCAGAGCTGCCCATAGTCTAAGCAGGTTGTTCATGAGGGCAATGGGTTGGTAGTTATCGAGTAGGGAGGGGTCACTTTTTTGTGGAGTAGGCATGTTGTGCTCTAGCACCAATCGGGAGGGGTGTAAGCTTTGTGCGCGAGGAGGGAGAGGAGGGAGAAGAGGGCGGAGTGGGTCGCATCGGGGAGGAATTTTATAATTTCATTGGGTATACCGTGAGGGCACCGAGGGAATGGACTGTTTTATCGAATGTGTCCCTGGTGACCATGTCGGCGAGGGTGACGGTGACGTCGCCTCGGGGTGTGATTACGAAAGGGTCGGAGTTGTCCGGGTGTTCCAATGGTGGGAGAGGGAGGTTAGTCGGTGTTGCGCGGATAAGTTCTATGTATTTATGATCATTATTATGTTCCTATTGGCAACGGAGAGGGATAGATATGGAGAACCCACGGCGTAAAATTCTAACCCTAGGTCCTAGATGGCAGTATTGAGTACGCTCTGAGAGAGCAACCGATGTAGCGGTACATGTTGTAAAAATGTCAATTTCAGTTTCAATTCCACCGATGTATCGATGTTTGGGAAGATATAACAACACATCGGACATAATAGCTTATATTTTCTGCAAATTGTGATGGTTAATGATGTTAATAGTAACGTTTTAGCCATCATGTTGACGCCGATGTTACAGTCTTGAGCATTGAGAATGCCATCAACGGGTGATGGTGGTACTATCGAAAATTTATCGATACCTAGTCTTAGCCTTACCGGGAAACCGATACTTCTTGTAACACATTACATTTCATTTCGTTTACCAGCTAACGTCTCATAGCCTCCCCATTGCTGCCATACAGGTCTTATGGAAAGGGTTTCAGGTCGGGGTCTCCTTATCTCATCTCCGTTGGCATTAAGTTCATAACAACTCAAGCATTGGGACGTATTGAAATTGAAATTGAAATTGTTCACAACATGTGCCGGCAAACTGGACCGACTGCTGTCTCTCGGGCCACTCTACTTCGCCATACAGGACTTATTAGCAAGTTGGGCCCGGGTCTCTTCGACCAGGTACACCTATCGACACACCTAGCTTCACTGTGTGTCGACGTTCCTCGGGAGTTAAAAACTGTAAGCAACCGCAGTAATTGCCACAGTCCCCCCGCCTAAGCAGTAACAGCGTAATAATTTTGTAATCAAGAAAAACAGATCTAAAAATAAATCCACTCGTCGAGAAATGCAAAACTAAACTGCTGCTCGACCTTCACGATGCTCGGCCCGCTCCCACCGAACCGGGGTGCCGACCGGCCGAGGCCGGTCGGCGTTCGGGAGGGACGACGGGCCAGCCTAATCTAGCTCCCGCGTGACTTCGGTCTTGCCGAAGATAGGAGGGGAAAGGCTGGCAAAAAACCCCTCCTCGCGCGGTCGCTCGTCGATCCCGCCGCCCCATCCCGTAAGCCCCGCCAAGGTCGCCGCCGCATCCACCGACGCGACGGTCCTCCTTGTCGAGGTCCCCCGTCACCTCCAGGGCAGGTGGGGGGGACCAAGACACATAGACATAGAAAAAATGGGCGCTCCTGCCTCCGCACCTGAATTTTCCCCGCTCATTTCCCGGTTTTTTCTCTGTCTGGTACCCGGGTACCTGTCAGGTAGTCCGGCCTGCGTCCGTACCCTCCCCCCCTCTGATGCGCGTCCACCTAGCAGACTTTGTTGAAACAGGGGCCTCCGCGCTTACCCGGGCCCCCCCGCAAGGGTCTCGTCTATCCGATAGTGGGTATCGAGGAGGGGGGGGGGGGGGTCAGGTCGCCGTAGCCGGATCCGTCGGGCCGCGGGTGCACGGAAATTAGTCAAAACCCTCCGTGCCGGGTTTTCCGGCGGCGCCGACCCGGAGGGTCGTCGTCGCCAGATCTTGTCGCTCCGTCCTTCGCGACAGGCCTCCTTGCCGCCCAAGCCTACTCCTCCCCCCTCGGGAGATGTATCTTGTCGGCGTGGCGGCTCGCTAGTGAGCGCCCTACCCTGGTGCTGCTCCCCAACTAGCTCGACGCCGGGTACGGACATTATTTTAATTTTCCAAAAAAGCCCTCCGTACAGGGCTTTCCGGCGGCGGCTGATCCAGAGGATCTCCGCCGCCTCACATAGCCGCTCCTCCGCCTGCGACCGGCCACCGGCCTTTTCCAGGTCTTGCTTCCCCCCCTGAGAAGTGTCGACCGGCACAGGGCTGGTCGGCGGCTAGCGAGCGCCCTTTCCTGGCGCTACTTCCCGGCTGGCCTCCACCAGCTCCAACACCCACCCCCCACCACTGATCCGGCCGTACCCTCCTCGCAATCAAACGCTCCTGAAGTACAGGTCCCACCCCCTCGAGGTAGGACTGTCCTTAGTAGTATCTGTACGCGAAAAAACATATCGGACGGGCCGAGCGGGAGATCTTGGTGCCGGTATTGCACAGAAATTATTTTTTTCAAAAGCCCTCTGTACAGGGCTTTCCCGACAGCTGCTGATCCCGCGGATCGAGCTGTCGGCCCTCTTAGCCCCCTACCGTGCCAAGCCTGGCACGGCTACGGGGTTTCCAGCGCCCACCACGGGGAGGTGAGGGGATGCCGACGGGCCTGCGAGCGCACCCCCCTCCGGGGCCGCCGCCGCTGCGCCGCCGGCGGGCGCCTATTGGGACGTATAATAATGCCGTAATACGCCATTATGCAAATACATTTTTGATTTTGCTATCTTTACGATGTACCGCCTACTCAACTACTACTTGGGGTTGCTGATCAGCCCAAGCTAGTTAGCGAGTGCTTGTCGAAGCGGGCCTACATGCCTTGTGCTCTTATATGACTTTGTTCGTGCCAGAGTAAGGGGGGAAAGGTAAGCAAAAAATACCCTCTCTTAGGTCGTCGCCGGACCAAACTCGATCAACGCACATCCCCATCAAAGATAAGTGCCGCTCATCCCGATGCATCGACCCCCCTAGCGTAGGCTTCTCTTCCCCTTGGGGATACATATGGAGAGGAATCCCTCTAGCGGTGGTTGTGATCTCATATTGCGCACACTGCCCCCCCCCCCACCTTCTGTGACTTTGTCTCCCTCGCATGGCCGCCTTTGCATGTCTCCCGTCGCGCTACTCACCACCACCTCTCTAATAACCATCACTAGGGATTTTTAAATGCACTGCCCGCCAGTCTTGTGTAGGTTGCATGGTCGAGGGTGACGATATTCTCCCCCCCTCCCCGAGTCGCGTTCATGTCCGCCGCGAAAATTAAGAAAAAACACAAAACAATAACCAAATGCTTTCTCTAGGTTGCTTGCGCGATCATGGGCTTCGTGGCGTTATCAGTACGAACTTACGCCTCCGATCAAGCGTGTTAGTTGCAGCCCCCAGAAACTACACGTGCCTTTCCGTGCAGTCTAATGCAGTCTATTGCTAATACACGTGCACAATTCAACATCGATTGCCGCGCTGCCCGCCCTCCGCGCTTCCCGTTTTGCTTTAGTGGCCAAAGAATATACTATAACATAGTATACTTTAGAAAAATAGTAACAATCGCTAGTCGCGAATGGTCGTCTTTTCTTATCTTGCTTGCGCAATCATGGCGTTGTCCGTACGCACAAACGCCCCCGATAAAGTGTGTCCGCCGCACCCCCCCTTACCCTGAAGCATCGCTAGACATTGCATGTGCAGCACCCACCAATCGGGTGTAAGTTGTTGGAGCGATTGTAGAGTTGCCCGGCCCCCGCTCACCCCGTCCAGCAAAAAGTCGATTATTATTAACAAAAATAATATAGATACAACAAATTTATGAGAGGCGGTCATTTTACAGATTTTCTAATTGCAGCTATACGTCGATACGGGCAATATTGATACTGATACAATAGGGCAGTGCTGACGCTGTGGCATGCCTTCTTGTTCCTCGGGCTTAGGTTTTTTCCTCTTTTTTTTTTTTTGCCTAGTGGCCTCCACTGCTTTTTCTTGTAAGAATTTTTTTCATCTTGATACTGATACTCATGATTATTGAATCGGTTGCACCGCGCAATATTATTAAAACTGAAAAATCAATGCATCGCTGATTCAACAGGCCTACTTCATAAACAGAAAATGAATACAATAATTTGATTAGAGGCTTTTCACCGCTTTTCTAATTGCATTTAATTGTCGCTGCCGTTAATGGTACTTGAATATATGGTTATTGAATAGGTTGCACCGCAATAGTAACACTTAAGAATTGAAGCATCATCGCTGATTCAACTCCCTGAATAAGACGCATAACCGCGCGCGATATTGCGTGACCCTGCCATTCCCCCACAACCATAAAGTATATCCCCTTTCCTTTTGCTATAGGAAGCCACGATGGGAATCGGAATGAAGTGCACATATTTGTTTAAAACACGAGCGTGGAAATCAACCGCTACGCGTTATATATATCCTCCGGTCATGAACATTGTTACATCAATATTGTGATGTTTGCATGTGCATTTGCCTTCATGTATTGCCAAGCACTTCCACATAGGTCAAGTCGACGATGCCTTGCAATTTGATCCAAACCGATTTGCTTGTTGCTCTTTGGTTATTATGTATTATGTCAAACAATTTCGTGTAAGCTTCTTATTATCACATTTTGTGAGATCCCCATAGTGGGCACGATAATGGACACCTCCGTACGTCGTACTCCGGGGGAGTCCTTGCCCTACTACCTCACCATTAGTGGATGTACTGCCGGAGCCCGTTGCTCGGGCAGTCGTACGGGGGTATATATATGAGATATATCCCCAACGTATACCGACTTTTAGGCGCGGTACTTGGTTACGGCGTACGACTCGGACACGGAGGTGCGGGTTCGACTCCCGGATGGCACCTCCCTGTAACCCTTCGACATGTTATGGGCCATCCGCGTGTTTCGCGGGTTGCAAGGCTTTGACCGGACGGAGCGGATCGGACGGTGTCCATTAGGGAGAGTGTTGTGAGACCCCTGTAGTGGGCACGATAATGGACACATCAGTACGTTGTACTCCGGGGGAGTCTTGGCCCTACTGCCTAGCCAGTAGTGGATGTACAAAGGCAGCGTTTCAATGTAATGGACTACAAGCCACTGAGCTCACCCATGGCGGTAGCTAATATGGGCGAGTGTGGTGACGAGACATCCGTCACACAACTGCCTCCCGGTTCGGTGCCCTATCAAAGCATGATTGGAAGCATGTTGTGCGCCTCTACAAGCACCCGACCATACATCACTATGGTTGTTTGTCACTTAGCATGTACATGACCAATCCTTGCAAAGCGCATTTAGAGCATGCCAAGCGGGTGCTTCGGCATCTCAAAGGCACCGCTAACTCATCACTTATGTATGGAGGTGTGCAAACGTCGAAGGCGGTAGGCTCGTCGGACTTAGATTATGCGAGAGATGTGTATGAGCGGCACTCCCGCACATGATACGTGTTCATGCTGAATGGTTCGGCTGTGAGGTAGAACAGTAAGTGGCAAAAACCGGTGGCACTATCCATAGTGGAGGCGGAGTAAGCCTCCGCATCAGCCTCAGAAATAAAAGATCAAGCATTAACTGCAATGCATAAAACTTTTATGCATCATCCGTTTTCTTATTATCTCATTCGTGGTCGCATCGACTAAATTAGTATTTAATTAGTGGATGCATCGATTATATGGGGCACTAATTCGGGGACGCATTGATTAATTAGGGCACTAATTCATGGACGCATCGAATAAGTAGGACACTAGTTCATGGATACATTGATGTGGGTAATACGGGACGAATGCATTGATGCATCAATATCGGTCTTCTCAATCATACAATTATTAGGAGATTATGAGCTTGATTATTATTACCCGATGGTAACCGTGTATGTAGTTTAGTAACAAGATTGCATTCCTATTGACTTATGCAATCATCTTATTTAAGAAAATTCAAATGGGATGCATTGATGCTACCGATGTTTGGGAATTACATAGGTAACTCGTACATCGATTAAATGGATTACTAGCTCATGGATGCATCGATTAGATAGGACACTAATTCAAGGATGCATTGATTAAATACGGCACTAATTCCTATACGCATCGATTAAATACTGTACTAATTTATGGATGCATTGATTAAATATTGCACTAATTCATAGACGCATTGATGCGGCTGATGCGGCTGCCGCATCATGATCCCATGAATACATCAATGTTTGATGCGGAGGCTCGAGGCGGAGTACATGGCTCTGGCCCCCTCCACTCAACATGCTATGTTTTTTAGGCAATTGATACTTGATCTTCACCATGAATCTAGCTTCGCTATCACTCTCCATGAGGACAACTTGAGCTGTACTGCACTGAGCAAGAACAACATGACAGTTGGACGTGAGGTATCACTTCTTTCGGGAGAAGGTGGAGGGCGGCGACATCGAGGTCAAGTTTAATTTGTGCAATTGAGGATATGCTTGTTGATACGCTTACCAAATCTTTGGCGAGTGAAAGGTGCAAGAAGTTGTGCAATACGGTCATGGGTTTGCACGAGTAGCAAGGGGGAGTGTTGAACAACATTGTTTGATATAGCAATCAAGTCGCTACTCAACAATATTGATATCCAATACATACGAGTGTTGCAGTGATGGGATAGTTGTGATTCATCGTATCTAGATGGTAAGGCATTCATCAATGCAACATATCTCAGTGTTGATAGTGGTATGTTGCTGAGCATTAGATGTGATCAAAGGGCTTAGAATGGTGGTTGGCGTGTGTTTATAATTGGGACGTGGAAGGTGTCATGTGCTAGACAAGGGTGAGACACTATTGAAGGTGAAATGATCTTAAGTGTCTTGTTGAGTGTGGACTCATTATGTATCATCGGTGGTTATAGAGAGGTATAAACTAAACTTTGAGAGGTTATAGGCCATCTACGCATTTCGCGGTTTGCTAGGTTTTGACCGGAGTTGATCGGATGGTGTCCATTAGGGGGACTTAACCCGAAATCCCTATGGCGGGTACGATAATGGACACATCCGTACGTTGTACTCCGGGGGATTCTTGGCCCTACTACCTCGCTTGCCGTGGATGTACTGCGGGAGCCCGTTGCTCGGGCAAAACGGGGGTATTATATATATAGAACACATCCTCCACAATTTCCAGCTTTTAGACCGGTACTTGGTCACGGCGCACGACTCCGGACACGGAGGTGTAGATTCGATACCCGACGATGGCACCTACCTGGCTACCTCCGACTCTTCAAGTAATGTCTACAAGGGGAATGGCGCCCGCCGGCGGCGCAGCGGCGGCGGCCCCGGAGGGGGGTGCGCTCGCAGGCCCGTCGGCATCCCCTCACCTCCCCGTGGTGGGCGCTGGAAACCCCGTAGCCGTGCCAGGCATGGCACGGTAGGGGGCTAAGAGGGCCGACAGCTCGATCCGTGGGATCTGCAGCTGTCGGGAAAGCCCTGTACAGAGGGCTTTTGAAAAAATAATTTCTGTACACTACCGGCGCCAAGATCTCCCGCTCGGCCCGTCCGATATGTTTTTTCGCGTACAGATACTCCTAGATACAGCCTTACTTTTAGGAGTGGGACCTGTACTACGGCAGCGTTTGATGGCGAGGAGGGTACGGCCGGATCAGCGGTGGGAGGCGGGTGTTGGAGCTGGTGGTGGCCAGCCGGGAAGCAGCGCCAGGAAAGGGCGCTCGCTAGCTGTCGACCAGCCCTGTGCCGGTCGAACCTTGCCGAGGGGTGAGGCAAGACATGACACAGGACGGTGGCTAGTCGCAGACGGAGGAGCGGCTACAGGAGGCGGCGGCGATCCTTAGGATCAGCCGCCGCCGGAAAGCCCTGTACGGAGGGCTTTTTTGGATACTAAAAATAATGTCCGTACCCGGCATCGCGCTAGTTGGGGAGCAGCACCAGGGTAGGGCGCTCACTAGCGCGCCGCTACGTCGTCCAGCGTCATCTCCCGGGGGGAGGAGTCAGCTGGGACGGCAAGGAGGACGGTCGCGACGGGAGGAGCGACACGATCTGGCGACGACGACCCTTTGGGTCGGCGCCGCCGGAAAACCCGGCACGGAGGGTTTTGTTTAATTCCGGGCGCCCGCGGCCCGCCGGATCCGGCTACGGTGACCTTCCCCCCCCCCTCTTCGACACCCACTACCCCGATAGACCTTCATACTCCTAGGAGTCCTTGAGCGTGGGCCCGGGTGAGCGCGGAGGCCCCCGCTCAAGAAAAGGCTGCTCGGTGGACGCGCGATCAGAGGGGGGAGGGTACGGCCACAGGCCGGAAAACCGACAGGTACCCGGGTACCAGACAGAGAAAAAACCGGGGAAATGAGCGGGGAAAATTCAGGCGCGGAGGCAGGAGCGCTAGTTTTTTCTATGTCTGTGTGTCTCGGTCCCTCCCACCTGTCCTCGAGGTGGTGGGGGACCTCGACAAGGAGGACCGCCGCGTCGGTGGACGCGGCAAGACCTTGGGGCGGGGTTTACGGGATGGAGCGGCGGGATCGACGAGCGACCGCGCGAGGAGGGGTTTTTTGCCAGGCTTTCCCCTCCTACCTTCGGCAAGACCGAAGTCACGCGGGAGCTAGATTAGGCTGGCCCGTCGTCCCTCCCGAACGCCGACCGGCCTAGGCCGGTCGACACCCCGGTTCGGCGGGAGCGGGCCGTGCATCGTGAAGGTCGAGCAGCAGTTTAGTTTTGCATTTCTCGACAAGTGGATTTATTTTTAGATCTGTTTTTCTTGATTACAAAATCATTAGCTGTTACTGCCATTGGAGAGGTTGGGATTAGTGGTTAACGGTCTACCTCAGTCTACTAAGTCCTGTATGGCATAGCAAAAGGGGGGGCCCAGAGACAGCAGCCGGTTTATACTGGTATTGTTGTAAACAATTTCAATTTCAATTTCAATACAAGGGGAATGCAATGAGAATTAAAGGAAAGATTTACATAATGGCTTTTGTCAAAGTTTGTGGTGGTATCCCCGCGATACAATTTTCTGAAATGAATGAAGGCTCACTGCATTATTGTAGTGCACAATTAGCACGTGGTGTGTTTGCCATTGAATAGCATTTTAGTTAAATACAATTTTGCCAAAAATGTAATGCAACATCTCTCAGTCGTCCGCATGCCTGGGAGCTGCTTTTCGCATGAGGGAGCAGAGTATCACAGAATACATTCGCGCTATGTCCGGCCACTCGCGCCTGCTTCTTTTAATGTAGCGCTCCCGTAATACTCCAATGAGCCACCCAGCACAGACTGTGGTTTAGATGTAATGTTCCGAAAATAAGTCGGCAGCGCTAATCTTGTCTGTAGCGGGCAGAAATATCTGGAGAATGGTCCAGATATGCCGAACTCTAGATATATGGCCTTCAATATATAGCTATCACGCCTTTCAGTATAGATGGAAAGCAGCACGAGCCCGCCCCTACACGGCGAGCAGCGTTATTGTCGGGTTCTAAGACGATTATAACTATAAGACTTCCACGGTACGCGTAGGAAAAGCCCACTTGCTCTTCTTCCTGCTGATGGATGGCTTTAAGTCTTTCTCGTAGCGCAGAGCCGTTTCCAGAAAATTGGCGAACAGGGTCGACCATATTTCATATACGCCGCCGAGGGTTGGGCAAAAATGGGAGCAGTCGGCGATGGGGAAGCTCTTAAGCCGCTGCGGGTGGTTGGTCGAAAGCAGGGCGGTCGTGTTCCAGACCCTTAGGACAGGAATATTAAGCCTGTTTTCCTTAAAAACTTCCTGCCCTACGGTGTCGAGGACCTGATTCCGCCAGTCGCTCCTCCGCATGTCCTCAAATGGGTATTTCGCGCACCGAAACGTCTTCTTCACATTTCGCAGTTTGTCTGATTCCTCCCTTTCCTTCGGATAATTTCCAACGATCCCCCCTCTGAAGTGCTGTGCGCTGGTGTCCCTCCACAGCCACAGTGGCATCGGCCGTCCATCCTTCACCTGCTTCCCCAGTAACCCCGCAAAACGGCCGATAGCTTTCGCCAGCATAAACTTGAAGTTGTGGTGCAGCCCCGTATTCAGTAGAACGATATCGCTGGGCCGAAGGTCGTTGAAAAAGGCGACGTTCGCGGTATCGACGATGTCATAGTCTGCTCGGACAAAGCAGAAGGAGGTCTTGCCGCCATGGTAGGTATGGCAGTGCGGTGACCAGTCCGTCTTCACGTCAAAGCATGGCTCGTTCATGTACACGCCCGTTTCTTTGAAGGGGTACATCTTCGACCGACACTCGCCCCCGACCTCCTGGTAGTGCGCCTCGTTCGTGATCCGGTGGCTCGAGGACGCGAGCTCCTGCAGTCGAACGGAGAGGTAGGTGAAGAATTGACGCTGTACGGAGTCGCCCCAAAACACCACCCGCCTGCCTCGAAACAGCGCCAGGAAGGCCTGCGGCTCAAATGGGCTTAAAGCGCAGTCGGTGGGAGTGAAGTCTAAGTACTGGTGGCTGCGATCCCGACAGTAGGCGTTCGAGTAGGGGAAGCCCTGGTTCCGTAACGTCCGCTCCGCGCTAGAAGAGTCTCCTAAAATAGTAGGTTGCCTCACTGACCTGACTTGCCCTGAGATTTCGGTGCTCAAACTGGCCTTGGTCGGGAAGCAGCTTCGCTCCCGGCCTTGCCTGCCTGGCGGTGCAGATGCCTTTAACCCCCGCGTCCGCTCCACACGGGCGGCCGCAGCCCTAGTGGATAATGAGCCCATGATCAACCGGGAGACGAGGATGATTAAGATGATACCTCTAGCGTTCATGTCTGCATTTGATGGGTGACTTTGCTTGCAGCTCCGCCCAGTGGATTGGGGCTACTGCGCTACCTCGGCGTCGAGAGAGTCGACCAGGGGTACACTACCACGTCACGACGCCCCGGCTGGTCAAGACTGCACTGCCTCGTCTGTGTCGCTTCTATGAGCGCCCGGCATAAGCAGCTGACCGTCCAGCTGGCCGTACACCCGGCCCGGGGAAGTATCACCGCCGTCACAGCCTCCACGACAATAATTGCGCGAACGTGTGTGCGCGTGTCACAGTGATACCCCCGTCGTTGTGTTTGAGATGCGCCGACGACGATAAAGTTAGCTGTGGGCGGCCTCGCGTGTCGCTGTGCGAGGGACGACGAACGCTGACGGTGGCCGGGCGCACGTGCATACGCAGCATACAGACCCCGCGCAGTACTCGTAACAGTATTGCGCAGTGGTTAGCGATGTCAGCAGTACTTTACGAGTACAGGTACATCTGTAATAAAGAGTAAGGACTCAGTGCATCAGCAGCCACAGCAGTGCCGAAATGATTATCCATACCCGTACAGGGTACACACCGCAGAACCATACGTTACCCGAGGTGTACCCATACCGTACCCGGTAGTAGATAAGGATTCTCGCCACTTGTAGGTACTGGTACTGACATACATTTACAGCGACACTTGATGATTATGGCTTGGGCAGCAAACTCACACGCCAAACTCACACGCCTCGTCAGCAGACGTACAACTAAAATCACGTTAAATGATATGATATTGTTTACAACAATACCGAGTGAACGGCTACTCTCTCTGGGCGCCCCCTGGTTTGATAAGACCTTTGTAGGTCTCTTCGATGCTTCGGCCCTTCTCAGATATTATTTGACTTGAGTTCGTCCGCGATATTACTGTACCGAACTCAAGTAAAGTGCGCTAATCGGATGTCGTAAATAGCTTGGGTTTATTTCAGAATGACGCTTTGAACTCATGTGGCCGATTTTTCGAGTTCGGCAGTTGAGTTTGAGGCCCGAACTCAAGTGGTCTCCGCAAACATGAGTTCGGCCCCGGAATCCGCGCCAAGAAAATGTGGGCACATTTCGTGCACGCCATTGCCCTCGCTGCTAGCCCCGCCAAATATACACCACGGCGGGCCATCCCTCTTGGTTGCCACCTCTCCCCCGCTATGGAGGGAAGGGCTGCGGACCCTAGCCCCGGCGGCCAACTAGGAGGAGCCGCGGTCGTGCGTGCTGATGTTGGCGGTGGCGGGACTAGCGATAAGGCCCCGCCCGCCACTCCCGCCGGGCCTCCACTGGCGGCCTCCCCGGGCCATACGCCTTCCTCGGGCGTAGGCCCTCGGACCCAACTCCTATTCAACGACATCGTTGACGTGTCCGGTGGAGCGTCGGAGGGGGGTGAGGACGAAGGCGCCGGTGGAGATCTCCCCCAAGGCGGCGACGCAGGCGGCGTCCACCAGTTTGCCGCCAACTCGCCAAGACGAAGGCCGGTAAGAAGCTTCCGCCCGCCAAGGCCTACAAGCCTCCGAAACCCAACCATGCGTGGAAAAGTAGTGTCCCGCAGTGGAAGGTCGGGGAGTGCCTAGCAATGTTCGACGCTTGCGTAGCTACAACGGAGCGGTATGTGGAGTCGTAAACACTCGATCGCCAAGCTTGGGTGGTCGAGGAGTATCATGCGAAGGTGGACGACGTGATGCGGGCGGGCATGTGGCACAACGGCATCCGCACGCCCGACGATAGCAATCGTATTCGGGTCAATGGAGGAGCTATACTGCAACAGTTTGACAGCTTGAAGCGGGAGATTCTAAAAAGGGTATGTTGTAAGTAATACCTTCGAGTTATTAGTTGCAGATACCTACTGTAAGCTATTCTAGATATGATTAGTACATGTCTAGATCGGACATACCGATAACCTTTTTGATTCGGTAAAGAGTTGTCGCTAGGCTACAGCTCTCACACTTATGTTGTCCCGACACCACGCCTCGGGCTGGTTGTCTTTGTGACTGTCTCATTTCGCGTGATTGTGACTGTAACTACGTATGCGTTAGTTACCTTCCATACTAATCGTGTGTGCACAGTTCAACAGGTTATGGGCCCCCGCCTCACGTCACTCACGCGCGACAACCTCGTTTGGCGACCTGCGATTAAACCTTGCGTGCGGTATGTGAAAGGGAGGGGTGCGTGCCTGTATGAAAACGGTACAGCCGCACAACGCGTTAGCGGTACATCTTGTAAATCTTCTTCATTTTCATCATGCTATTAGCGATTTATCGTACTTATTTCCATGTAAGGGGCGGCCGGCCGGCCATGCCGGTGCCTTCGCCGGCCGCCATATCTCTCCTCACACTTCTCTAGTGTGACGAGTACAGTCCTGCAACAGTACATTGCAAGACATTGTATAGGTACTCGTTACTAATTCCAATTCGTGCTTTTCCATCGGACGGACGTACACACGTGGGTACGTCGCTAATGCAATATTCATAATGGTGCTGATGCTACATTACGACCAGTACCTCCCGGTACGTACAGATACGCACAGTTAATCTAACTAGCCAGATGACGCGCCTAAGCGAGTTCTCCGATGCGGAAGGAGCCGCGTCGTGAAGCCCAATGCTAGGCAGGCCGCGTCTCTCGACGGATGACGACGGTTATACAGCCCTAACGCCTGACACGTAAGCGCAGCAAGGGTAAGAAACCTATTTAAGCCCATTGCAGTAGAGGGAGGTGACAGAACCATTTAACAATTCCATTGTTCACTTACAAACATATGCTGCTTAAGTACAGCGGTGAGACATCTTCTCAACATCTTTCACTAGCATCTCTCGACAACATCATTTTGCCATCTTGCAACGACAGAACCAGACAGATTAGAACTGATTTGTGCTAGCGTTTAGCTTGAGGAGGCTAACCGCCACACTGGTTTCGGAGCTCTTTGGTCGACGCACGTTTTCGCTGCAAATTGATTTGCTCGACGTTGCTTGATTGACTCGATATGGCTTCTGTTGGACCTGGACGTTATTTGGTAGTCGTAATTCATGTTGGAGGGACTAAATTGTCGAACGTGAAGCTTGTGTTACAACGTGAGCCTCGTACCGGTAAAACTTGGTTCCCGGCTGGCTCTCTTGCAGCTAATGAAGAGCATGTTGATGTTGCCGTTCGTGAGTTGCACGAGGAAACCGGCCTTACTTTGACATCGGATGATTTGACATTGTTGAGTGACGCACTTGTTCGAGTTGCGTTACCTGAAGGACAGCAATATGTTTACGTGTACTCGGCTTCTGTTCCCGTTCTGTTCGTAACGAGTCACTTGCGTACTCCTGCTCAGCTCGAGCATACTGTTACTGCCAAGTCTACGATTAATCCGGATGGTTCTTACGTCGTCCCGGAAACGATTGACATTGTCGGTCTGAATCTTACGCCCGCTCAGACGGGGTTACTTCCTGCCGTGAAACATAAGAGCGAGTTACTTCACTTTGGTTACGTGACTCATTGGGAGACTTTTCGTCGTGCAGTCTATACACATCAGCCACTCCTTCATGACGACATGACTATTCCAAGACAGTTCTTCATGTACTCCCGGTTTACGTCAGTCGATTCTGGTCCTGTCTGGCTACTGATTCGTGGTCACATTAATCGGCTATGTGGTGAAACGCCGACGGATTTACGTGTGGGAATGCCGATGCCTACCCGGAACTTGGCTGGATTACCTGTGACCCTTACGGAGACGCAGCGTAAGGCTGCGATTAACTCCCCGTTTCTGTCTGGTACCAACGCTCGTGAGTTGGAGGATTGGCTTGAAGCGCAACCTCAGCGCTTTCTATTGCTCGGTATTACGGCTGAATCGTACGACTCGGTTATCTGGGTTACGTCACAGCTCTCAGGATATCTGAATGGATGGTGGCTGAACCGTAAAACCCAAGCTCCTATTCCGTCTACCTATGACCTGCTTGTCGCGGAGTTACGCAAGACCACGTTTCTCCCGAACATCCAAGATGACGCGATTAACGCTTTGCTCAACCTTACGCAGAGCAACATGATGAGTTACGCCGTCTACACCAAGCAGTACAACGACTTCTTACGTCGGTCACGTCAGAACATGACAGCTGATGTGCAGTGCGTACGCTTCATTAACGGTCTGGCAAACTCGACGTTGAAGAATCAGGCGAAGTCACACCGAGCTCAGAGGGGTTACAACGTCACTATGGTGGAGCTACAGAATTTCTTGAATGACGTCGTAACGGATTCACCGGAACTCGGTCGCATGCGGTCTTCATCTGGCCCGTCTGCTCAACTCACAAGGAAGCGCAACTCTGACGACCCCCTTGTCGGAGCCTCCAAGATCTGGAAGCGCAATGGTGGTGGCCGTGGTCGAGGCCGTGGACGTGGAGGCAACAATGATGGTGGCCGTGGTCAAACATCTTCAAACACTGGGCGCGTTGACTTCAGCACACTCGCTAATGCAATGACATCCGAGGAGCGCAAGAGGCACATGGAGGAGGGACTGTGCTTCAAGTGCCACAAGAAGGGACACCGCTTGTTTCAGTGCCCTGAACTGAAGGGCAAGGCACCTATGGAGGCACCGCAATCTAAGAAGCAATGATGGTGGCAAGGCTGTTCTACCAACGAACTGGAGCAGCCGGCTACATCTACTGTTCGTTCTGAGACACTGTTAGCGACAGAGGTCGTCGATTCACCTTCGGCATCTCCATCGGCTACAGTCGCGACACCTGCCACTTTAGTAGCAGGTCGTCGTCGTCAGACAAAGCAGAGACAAAGTCGTAAACCTGTAACCAGACGTTCAATTGATTGGAAACTGGTTGACTCTGTCTTTGACCCTCTGCATGCACGATTCAACCTCACATTGGAGGGATGTGCTGATGATGAAGGTCTTAACTCGCACAATGACTTACCTCACCGTTCGCCGAGTGACTCGATTCTTGAGAGGGACTTGTCAAGAGAACGAGTGTTCATTAATCCACCATGGGAGTTAGCTGAGCAGATTGCACAGCGTTTTGAGGATTGTCGTCGAACATCTCCGACATCTACGATGGCTATTTTTGTACTACCGAAATGGGCAAAATTTGCTCCCCTAACTAAGCAATGGAAACTCTACCAAGAATTCTAGCGCGGACACAACTTTTTACTCGCCATTCACTGGAGAACCCAGCACAATAGGAGGTGGTTGCTCTAGCTCCTTGGCATGTACAACTGTGGTTAGTCGACGCAGATTGTGCGTTTTACGACTCGACAACATCTGCATAATCTTATCAACCCGACTCGGTACCTGTACCTCCTGGCGACGCGGCACAGTCCATCGCTACGCTGCGACAATTTTCTTCGCCAGCTACAACCCTACTGAGTGACCTCACGGAAGCTCGCCCGTTAATTCGCACTGAGCTGACTGTGAAAACTTCTGATGGCGGACACCAAATTTCTGGATTAGTATACTGCGTTGCGACGCTCGATCTCGTGTTTGAGGACTTCGTACGACGCTTTGCTTTACAGACTCGGAAGTCTGTGACTAAGACCCATGTTCGACTCGCCAACGGACAACGAGTGACTTCTACGACAGTCTTCGATGTTACTTTTGAGCTGGCTCGACACGAATTTCACCGGACTTTTTACGTCTTACGTGATTTACGTGCAGCTGATTTAATCATGGGTTTACCATGGCTTGATGACGAACATGCCTCTTTACAGTTTGGTTCAACCCGAGTTATTACTCTAATGGACGGCACAGCAGTGGAGACTACACTCGAGGAGAGACGCCCTAAGTGTCTGCTGCTGTCATCTACTAAAGTTCAGAAACTCATGCGCAAGACGCGCCGCAGCAGGGGACGTCATGCTGAATTTTACGTTATTGAACTTACGTCAGCCGCTGACCAACCAACCGACTTTCACACTAGTGAGGAGCTAACTGCAGCACAACGTGACAACTTCCGGTCGTTACTCTACGATGACTTCCCGGAGTTACTGCAACTTGTCGACTCTCCACATATAAGCCGACAGTGGGATCATCCCATTGAAACAACTGGCCCTATGCGACGCCAACGGCTGAACAGATTGTCACATGCAGAGCGCGCTGAGCTCAATCGACAGCTCAAAGACGCCGTAGGGGCTGGTCTCGTCCGTCCTAGCTACAGTGAGTTCGGCTCGCCAATTCTTTTTGTGCGGAAAGCTGATGGCTCGCTACGTCTGTGCATTGACTACCGTGGCCTTAATGAGGTTACGCGTAAAGATGCTTACCCACTTCCGCGTGTGGACGACACTCTGGACGAACTAAAGGACGCGAATTTTTACACACATCTCGACCTCGCCTCTGGTTTCTAACAAGTTCGAGTGCGTGATCAAAACATCCACAATACGGCATTTCAGACACCTTGTGGCTTAATGGAATGGGTCGCCATGCCGTTTGGACTGTGCAATGCACCATCTACGTTTCAGAGGATGATGAATGACATACTTCGCGACTTTTTACATAAGTTCGTTACTGTCTACCTCGATGACGTATGTATCTACAGTCGAACTCTGGAGGAACACTTGGAGCACATGCGTCTCGTTTTACAACGATTCAAGGAAGAGGGCTTGAAGTTACGCCTTAAGGAGTGTTTCTTCGGCCTGCAAGAGATGGAGTACCTCGGCTATACTGTTTCAGCTGGTAAAATTTCGGTTTCCACAAAGAAAGTCGAGGCCGTTGCAGACTGGCCAGTGCCCAAGACGCAGAAGGAGGTTCGCAGTTTCGTAAAGTTCTGCAACTTCTATGCCAGATTTATTTATCACTTCAGCGACCTTACGGCTCCATTGACGGACTTACTGCGGAAGTCCCAGCCACAGATGGTTACGCTGACGCCTGCCTCTTTGGAAGCCTTTGAGACTCTCAAGTTACAGCTCATTTCCGCGCCATGCCTTATCCTTCCGGAGGTCGGCTCGGACGCGACGTTCACCGTGGCTACAGATGCCTCAACAGTGGGGATTGCAGCAGCCCTATTGCAAGACCAAGGAGGAGGTCTTCAACCAGTCTCTTACTGGGCGCGTAAGCTAAATCAAGCTGAGCGTGGTAACACTTACTCTGCGTACGACTTAGAAGCTTTGGCCGTATGCGAAGCTGTCAAGCATTGGAGGTGCTATCTTGAAGGATGCTCTAAGTTCCTTGTCGTAACAGACCACGACACACTGCGACATCTGCTCAGGCAACCGAACAACAGGCTGAACAAGCGGCAAGTAAGATACCTGCGGGATTTGCAAGCGTTTGTGGGCTCGATGACACTTGCATATCGCAAGGGAGCTCTAAACGAACCTGACCCGTTAAGCCGGCGTCCAGACTTCGTACCTGAGGCCATAGAACCACTATTTTGGGATGGCGAGGTTCCGTCAGATCGAGAATTACGACGGAAGTCCCAGCTGCTATTTGAAGACGCGTAGAAAAATTACTGACTGTTAACGCGTTGTAGCTGAGCCATGAGTTCGCTGATCTCATTCGCGAGGGGTACTCCCAAGACTCGTTTTATGGGGACGAGGGTGAGTGGACGAAAGACAGCCGAATTGAAGCCAGAGACGGGTGTTTTTGGCGCCTCGATCGCCTATGTATTCCACAGAGCTCTGAGCTCCGACTGAGATTGATCACAGAGGTGCACGAAAGTTCGTCAGTTGGTCACAGAGGAGTCGCTAGCACTCTTGCTAAAGCACTCGACAGATTCTGGTGGAAACGAATTCGCCAAGATGTGAAAGATTTTTGTGAACGCTGCGTCGTATGTCGACGAGCAAAGATTCGACCGCAGATGGCCGCGACTCTTTACCCACTACATGTTCCACCCAAACCGTGGCATACAGTTGGTCTTGATTACTTGACACACTTACCTGAGAGCAATGGCTTTAACAATGTGCTGATTGTAGTAGACCATCTAACTCGAATGGCCCATTTTCTGCCGTGTACAGAGACTATTACTGCCGAAGAAACTGCAACTTTGTTTTTACATGAAGTCTACCGTTTACATGGACTACCCCGTGTGCTGGTCGGTGATCGCGACCCGAAATTCGTCAGTGCCTTCTGGCGGACACTTTGGCGACGCCTCGGAACGCGCTTGAACATGTCTTCCAGTCGACATCCAGAAACAGACGGACTGACAGAGCGCGTGAACAGCACGTTTCAGCAGCTTCTTCGTTGCTTCTGTTGCTATGATGGCTTTGATTGGACAACGCTACTACCACTAGTGGAATTTGCGTACAACGCCTCGCGTGCACTCGGAATTGAACACATACCGTTTGAGGCTAATTTCGGATTCTCTCTTGAGGAGCCTCCTGACCTGCTATTCGGCATGCGACCATCAATTCCAGTTTCGCAAGACGCAGCAGAACGGTTAAGATTGTTACAGGAAGTACATACTCTAGTACGCTCAGTGTTACAGCTACACAAAGACGAGATGCAAGCGCGCACAGAACCGTCTACAGCGCCACACTTCGCCAGAGGAGACAAGGTGTTAGTCGTCACAACAAACCTTTTTCTGGGTGGACAACCGAACCGGAAACTGAGAGACAAACAGCTTGGACCTTTTTCAGTGGAAGAGCAAATTGGGAAACACATTTACAGATTGAAACTTCCAGCGACAATACGCTTACATCATGTGTTCCATGTCAACAATTTGCGACCCTGCTCTACCGCTCCACTACGACCAGCTGTTCCGTTAACTGTACGTGAAGGAGACGACGAGGAGTTTGATGTCTCGCACATCTCTGCTGTGTACATCAAGTCACTACCTGGACGACGAGGCAAATATCTGCTCTTCATGACACACTTCATCGATGACGACATTCCACATGTTTGGCACCGGTTGAACGAAGTACACCGGACAACAGCGTTACAAGATTTCTTGGAGACGCCCCAATGGCAAAAGTTTGCCAAGACTCATGCGTACATCGACTTCATGCACGCTCATTCAGCGCGCATTCCTGAATCCCAGTAACTGGTTCAGTAAAGGAGCTTAGACCACGGAGGTCTGCCTCGCGGCGGCCTCATTGATCTGTCAAGAGGGGGAGGGTACGAGTGTGACGAGTACAGTCCTGCAACAGTACATTGCATGACATTGTAAAGGTACTCGTTACTAATTCCAATTCGTGCTTTTCCATCGGACGGACGTACACACGTGGGTACGTCGCTACTGCAATATTCATAAGGGTGCTCATGCTACAGTACGACCAGTACCTCCCGGTACGTACAGATACGCACAGTTAATCTAACTAGCCAGATGACTCGCCTAAGCGAGTTCTGCGATGCGGAAGGAGCCGCGTCGTGAAACCCAATGCTAGGCAAGTCGCGTCTCTCGACGGATGACGACGGTTATACAGCCCTAACGCCTGACACGTAAGCGCAGCAAGCAGGCGTAAGCTATCTGGGCAGAAACCTATTTAAGCCCATTGCAGTAGAGGGAGGTGACAGAACCATTTAACAATTCCATTGTTCACTTACAAACATATGCTGCTTAAGTATAGCGGTGAGACATCTTCTCAACATCTTTCACTAGCATCTCTCGACAACATCATTTTGCCATCTTGCAACGACAGAGCTAGACAGATTAGAACTGATTTGTGCTAGCGTTTAGCTTGAGGAGGCTAACCGCCACACTAGTCTCCACACCGGGCCCCCTTGTGGAGTCTCCAAGGGGGCGGTACTGCCTACGTGTAACCATCTACTTTCCGATTCCAACATGTTATGGGCTCCTCACCAAGGCACACAAGAGCGGAGCGTGTGTAAGGCGCTCGGCTCCACGCTAGTCCTGTCTACTCCCACGCAAAAACGAGTAAAGCGTGTGTAATAAAGCGCTCAGCGCCACGGTTGTAATTCATCGTCCAACCGACACCACACTTCGCTTTCGAGTTGGTTGTACGTGATTTTCCTACCATGTCCATACCCGTACAGGGTACACACCACATAACTATACCATACCGTACCCATACCGTACCCGGTACTAAAGATTTTCGCCATTTGTAGGTACTAGTACTGACGTACATTTACAACGACATTTAATGGCTCGGCTGGCAACAAACTCACACGCCAACTCACGCGCCTCATCAGTAGACGTACATCTTTAATCAGTTTAAATGAAATGAAATTGTTTAAAATACTGAGTGAACGGCTGCTGTCTCCGGCCGCCCCCTGTGATCATTAGACCGATGGGAGGTCTCTTTGATGCTTATTGAAATTCAGATTGAAATTGTTTACAACATGTACCGGGTGTAACCGGCTGTTGTTTTTGGGCCCTCCCAGCTCCGACATCTAAGAATCTACAAGCCGGGGCTAGACCGTGATTTCGATGCTTACGATGTGCGCCATGTAATCACAAATCCCAACCTCCCTAATGGCGATAACAACAACGTCTAAACTAAACCCGTAAATAATTTTGATTTCTCTTCTATATTTACTTTTTTGCATAAATGTATGAAATAGAAAATGGCGCTATTCTCCACGATACGCAACTTGCTCCAACCGCCGCGAGGGCTTAGCAGCCAAGTCACCCAGCCACCGCTTGTCGAGTCGGGCCTACTTGACCTTTGCCCTGGTGCGACTCCGGTCCTGCCGGAGCTTGGGGGGGGGAAGGCAAGCAAAATACCCCCTCGCTCAAGTCGTCGACGGTCCCTTCTCGATCCGCGCACACCCTCGTCCGCGATAATCGTTGCTCCTCCCGTCGCAACTCACCACCTAACCTAGTCTTCCTTCCTCCTTCGCGGGCTCGGAGGAAGCAAAACCTAAATGCTGACACGAATATGTTCTTGCTTGCTTTTAGTGCTACGGGTGGAAGTGCAAGTGGAGAGAGAGATAGAAGATGCATGACTGCTACTGTTTAACAATATATTGTAATCGAACAAAGGAATGGTTAAAAGGTTCTACCACCTCCCTCCGCTGCACTAGGCTTAAATAGGTCAAGCCTAGCTAGCTTTCACGTGCTCTCGCATGGTCCTCGTGCAATGCGCTAGGGCTCTCGTGACGGTTTAAACATCTAGCGACGCGGCTCGTATGTCACGGGAAGTCATACTTGCGCGTCATGTAGCTAGTTAGATTAATTGTGCGTTCATGCAGGTACCGGGAGGTTTTTGTAAGTAATACTGATTAGTTATTAGTTACATGTAGTTGTTGTAAGCTTTTCTAGATATGCCTAGTACATGTCTAGATGAAACATAACGGATTAACGGTACACTGTTAGAGTCCGATATAGAGCCTTTACTAGGCTACAGCTCCGCACTTCCTTTATCTCGACACCAAGCCTCGGGCTAGTTGTATGTGTGACTGTCCCTTTTGTGACTATGACTATAACTACGTATGCGTTAGTCACCTTCCATACTGAACGTGTATGCATGGTTCAACATGTTATGGGCCCCCGCTTTAAGTCACTCACACGCGACAACTTCTTTCGGCGAGCTGCGATCGACGACTATCCCGCGAAAGGCAAGTTTTCATAGACAACTAGTATTTACACCGTCTAGTCGGCGTTACCGCTAATATAAACAGCGTTTTTTAAACCCCACGTCATCCCGCCTAAGTCAACTGCCCAAATACGTCAGTCAGTCACCCACACATGCGCACTCACGGTATGTAGACATGGTGCATACATGTCCAAGCACGAGAAAGAGGGGGCGCACTAGCGGATGAATACGCATGCATATACCGCACGACAACTTAAAATAATGATATATTACATCTTTATCTTTTGCGAGCAAGCCGCCAGCGACACGCTTCACCTCATCCGGCAGTTGAAATGATAGACTACAACGAGACCTTCGATGACTACAACGAGACAAGTGAAATGATAAACGGCTCAGCTGCCAATCAACCTCACCACTTGGGACTCCTAATGCTACGTGGCATTTCTAGTACCGGCCAATTCGGACACACGAAGCAGTGTGTCATCAATGCCGTCGACATCAACTACCTCATGTTAGCGGACGAGGTGACGGCCATCATCCTCTACCTGCCTCATAACATGGACGAGGAACTCCCGTGCACCGACATGCCAGCCCCGGCTATTACGGCCCCTCCAATCCATGCGCTTGCCACAGCTCGCCGTGGATCCCATGGTGGACGTGGCCACCCCGATCGTGGCGGCCGTATTGGTTGCGGTCTGCCGAATAAGTACGGTGCATGTGGCAGTTTGGACCGCATACTATCGTCATGCACGGTATCGGATGCCGCACTGCTAAAGTGTACACTCGCCAAGCGCAAGAAGGTAATGCAAAAGTATGGCACTCCAAGCAACACTACCTCCACAATGCAGTCTTGAGTGACGTCCCACTTGACGGCTCTCCTCAGCCTCCGTCTGCCTACATGCCCACTATGGAGGGATGCACTGTTGTTTGTGATGACACATAAGTAACTAAGTAAGTGTCTCTTTCTGCTGTGTTGCATTCTCATCCCCCCTCAACCCTTGCCGTGACCTATCCCAGTTTTGAGTCGTCGACTCGGCCTGCTCCATTACCTTGACCACTTTTCGCAGCGATTTCACTAAATTTGCGCCGTCTTCGGGCTCATCCCGTGTTCGTGGTGTTGGAGTTGCCGTTATGGGAAGTAGAACAATCAAAATTGCCACCCCCTTGTGTACGGCACAACTATCCGTCGCAATGTCCATGTACTATATACACCTTATTTGTCATCTCGATCGGCACATTGCATCGGCGACTCCTTAGTGTCAGTTGGATGCAGTCTCACACCGGTTGCGAATTCATTTTCCACTCTAACTCTATTGTTGGGTTGCTCATGGTGCCCACGGGAGTGGGTGTGCTGCAGCCGTTTGGCAACGGCCTTTACATGATGGTCCACATCCCACCAAGAGAGGGCTACCCTCCGCGGCTAGCTCAGCTTGAGTAGACAGTCGTGTAGCTTCCACTGTCCATCGTGTTCTTCGCGAATGAATACTCACAGATACTCTCCCAACAAGAGGAAGGGGTGGTGCATGGGAAAACATGGCGAGGAGGGTACGGACGGATCAGCGGTGGGATGCGGGTGTTGGAGCTAGAGGCGGAAAGCCGGGAGGCAGCGCCATGGAAGGGCGCTCACTCGATGTCGACTAGTGCTCCCGAGGTCGAGCATATCCATCCAAGGGGGTGGAACTCGTTATCCGCAGCGAGGAGGACAACCGCGGCGTGATAAGCGGGCAAGCGGCACGGTATGGCGGTGTTGATACCAGATCAACCGCCGCGAGAAAAAGCCCGTACGGAGGGTTTCGGTAAAAACTTCCTTACCCAACACCTTTTTAGGTCGGATCCCCGATCTTACCTTCCCACCCGTCCTCTCCTCTGCTCGGTACCCACCGTCGATGGTAGAATACCTCATGCTATGTGCTAGGGTTATCGCGAGTGCACACCCCTCACGGCGTCCCCCCGGCCGCGCAAACCACAAGGGGAGGGTACGGGCGGTATTGTACGGATCAACCGGTGCCAGAAATAGTTGGCGGCTGCCCGGGACATGACATAGGCGATGGGAGGAGCGACAAACGGCAGCCATTTGTAGCTATGGTTTTCTCCCCCTTGCCCAGAAGGAAGGGGGAAGCCTAGGCGACGAGGCGAGCTGCGACGAGAGGAGCGGCTATTATCTCAGACGAAATTGAAATCAAAATTGTTTATAACATGTTGCGGGCGAAACAAGTTGTTGCCTTTTGGCCCTCCCAACTATGCCATGCAAGAAACTTACAAATCAAGGCTAGACCGTGAAACGCGTGAGTTCAACCTCTCCCAAGGGCGTTCGGGGTTTTCCTCCCCCCCCCCGGGGGAGTGTGACGTACATCAGTACGTGAGGGTGGTAGCTTTCAGTCAGGGGCGTGTGTTAGTGCGGTGAGTGGAGGTGCGGCGTATGGTCGTGCAAGATTTGATGCGGTATACGCGAAGGAGATTATGCAGCCATTGGACAGTGTGCAAGTGGTGTTGTGCTAGGATGCGTGTGGTGTCGAGTCGTTTTTGAGATGACCTTGTCATGAGGGTCAGTGTAGAGGGTGAGAAGTGGGGTGAGACTAGTAATGGTTGATGAGGGAGGTGTGCTTATGCGGCTCATGACTATGGGAAAAATGTCGGCTTAGGTATTAGGCAAAAAATGGCGAGTGGCATTGGCGAGGGGGGTGTATTTATCGCGAATATTTTGTGTGGTGTGGGATAGGTTGTGGTCCGTGCAATATGTCCTTTCCCCTATCTGAATCTTTTTAATCGAGGAGTACCGTCGGCGGCCGTTTGTGTGTCCGATGAATCTAGGCTCGTGAAGCCGGATGAAGTCGGGTTTGTGTGCCGGGGGTCTCAACGCGGAGGAGAGTATCTCGGCAGGGAGGATGGCATGGCATGAGGTGAGGGATTCGGGCGATAGGCCTCGTGAGCAACAACTAGATGGGTCGGCATGTGGGTGGGGTAAGGGGGGTGACAGTCAAGGGGGGTATGGATTGGTGTGGGAGATGTGAATGATTTGATGGGTTTGTTACCAAAGTTTGTCATGATGGTCTCCCATCGGCCTCCCTTGTGGCGTTCCATGCGGGAGAGGAGTAGTTGTCGCGCGTTGTTGTGGCGCAACTGTCTAAGGCCGTACATGGTGGGGCACTTACCGGCTATATGACCGTTGCTGGTGAATTGACCACACATGGGGCAGCGCAGGGTGGGGTTGTGTGATAGGAGGCGGGTGTTGTGCACTCCCCACATGAATTCTTGCTTGTGTGTGAATTAGGCATTGGTGAGTGATGTGTGTTTTCTGTGGAAGGTGAAGTCCGCCCAGTCTACCGAGGTGCGGGCGAGGAGGGTGCCGTGTTTGGTGGTTTGTGAGAGGAATGTATGTGTGTGTGTGTGTTTGGTGTTGTACGTGTGTGTATCAGTTCTAAGGTTGGTGTACATATAGGGTAAGCCTCGGACGAGGGTGTCTGAGGATCGCGTCGGGGCTTACGACGACCTGAGCGCGAGAGTTGTTCGCCTGCCTTCCCCCCCCAGCTCCGGTACGACCGGAGTCGCACATGAGCCTATGTCAGGTAGGCATGACTCAACCCACCATTGGTCACTACCTAGGTTGACTAGCACCCTCGAGCAGTGCGAGCGGGCCGCGCATCGTGGAGATAGCAACATAGTATTTTTCATGTTTTATCGTAGCGATAGACCATGTTTGTCTCTATATGACTTATATTATGTTATTAGTGCCGAAGGAGAGGGATGGATTAGGAGACCCCCGGCGTAAAACCCTATTCTTAAGACCTAGATGGCAGCATTAGGAACGCCGTGAGACAGCAGCCGATTTATGGGTACTTGTTGTAAATAAATAGTAATTTCTAATTTCTGCCCATTGTGATCCACTTCTTTGGCACCGCCGTTTTGGCCATCTTGATATGCAAAATCTCCGGGCACAACATCACCACGGTGTGCCGACGCCTCCCGCCTTGCCGGGTTTTGTAAAAACTGTTTCTTTTGACTCTTGCTTACTACACAAAGCCAATGTTGCAGCCCGCAATTCCTCCCCGTGTCCTAAAGTAGCGCACCCCCTCATGAGCATGTCCTCGGACATTTTTGGTGCGGTATCTTAAATCGAAGGACGACAAGTGCTCGGAACTTGAGTCCATCTTACTGAACATTCGCCATCTGCATGCGCAATATCATTCTCCCTCCGTTGCCTTCGCGCAGGTCCTGAAATTCGGCTCGGACACGGTTTTTGAGGCAGCTGTGATCCGGTAGATGTGTGCTTGTTTGGGTGTTGATGTGCAATTCTCAACCCCGTACGCCCACCACATAATCGGCAAGGCCAAACACTCGTGGCGTACAATACAAGATAATGTATTTGCCATGATGCACAGCATATCAATCCCTAACTCCATGCGGTAATGCGCACTTAGCACCGTCGTGTACCTACGCAACTGCACTTTCAGCCGCGCCGTTGGCCCCTATGGTGGCGTTCTGCACACCCTCCTCACTTCCAACACGCCCGACGCGTCCAAATTCCGCGTCTTAGGGTGCACTGTCTTCACCAAAGTTGTTAGATTTGGGAACGCATAGTTACATGGAGGTCGTGCCGGCCCCATATGGGGACCGGCTGTGGTGACTAGAGAAGTGAGAGGAGAGAGATGGCGGCCGGCGAAGGCACCGGTAGGGCCGGCCGACCGCCACTAATAGGGTACAGAGTACCGCTAATGGCATAATTCTAAGTGCTAGGATGACAAATAGCTACCTTGCACATAAGTACTAGGCAACGGGATGCTAGTGCTAACACCCCCCCCTCAAGGTAGCCGAGGTCTTGACGTCGTCCTAGCTTGCGTCGAGGAAGGTGCCATCTTGGTCGAAGGTGTAGTGCTTGTAGCGTGTGTCTCAAGGCGGGTAGGTGTAGCGACATGCGCTCACAAGAACGTGCCGCTACCGGCGAGTTACCGATAAGAAGCGGTTCCAAATGTACTGCGTAATGTACTATTCTGACATGTAGCGGGAAAAACTGTCCCCGGGCGAATTAGCCGACGCATGAGAGCGACCGGCGAGGAAGAAGCAAAGCCAACAAGGCCGTTAGAAGCGTGTAGGTACGCAAAATCATAGACGGGCGCTCGTGTCGACTCCCCCTTTCGCCGTGGGAAAGTTAAGCTCCTCGCTAAGTTAGGTGAGCGTTCCGGCGCTGCCTCGGGAAAAAAATATAACATTACTAATTAAAGTACGCACGGGCCGAATTTTCGCGGGTCGGTCTTAAAAAACCAGATCCGGTCGAGAGCATCGGTAGGCTGAAGGCTAGGTAAGACTTGATGTTGGGTGGGGTGAGCGTGGCGCCGGGCGCTTTACACACGCTCTTCTCCTTTTTACGTGGGAGATGGTAGGACAGCCGCTTACAACCAGCTCGAAGGCGAAGCGTGGTGTCGGTTGGACGATGAATTACTAGCGTGGCGCCGAGCGCTTTACATACGCTCTACTCTTTTTTACGTGGGAGTAGGTAGGACTAGCGTGGCGCCGAGCGCTTTACACACGCTATTCTCTAGTGTAACTTGGTGGAGGGTCCATAACCTGTTAAGAGTTGGGAACGTATAGTTACATGGAGGTCGTGCCGGCCCCACATGGGGGCCGGCTGTGGTGACTAGCGAAGTGAGAGGAGAGAGATGGCGGCCGGCGAAGGCACCGGCAGGGCCGGCCGACCGCCACTAATAGGGAATAGAGTACCGCTAATGGCATAATACTAAGTACTAGGATGACAAATAACTACCTTGTACATAAGTACTAGGCAACGGGATGCTAGTGCTAACAAAAGTGCATGACAAATTACGTCGCAAACTGGGCGAAAAGGCATTCCGCGGCGTCATGGTCGGTTACCCACCTAACGCCCCTTGGTACCGTGTTTACAATCATGTCACGCGCGGCATCACCACCACCCTCCATGTTACTTTCTAGGAGGACGTTATATGCTTCGGTGTCTCCACAACTGTCGATTCCATGATCACTGATGCCTCCGATGTGGACGGTGACCTAAGCCACACCCCCCAATCACACCCATTTCATCTTGACTCACCGGCTACCGACGATACTGCCTCACTGCGTGATGCCGCCCGCACACCCCGCCTACGGTAACACCCAATCCGCTGAAAAGTAAGGCAAAGTGAAAGACGGTATTGTCGAACAACCCGAAGTGGCGACGCTGATCACTTGGCCCCCCTCGTCTGCCTGCGTGCGCATCGGCCGACGACGTTGCCCTCTTGCCCGCTAGGGACTGTGTCGAGCCGACATCGTACCGTGCTGCCCTCTCTAGTGCAAAAACACCGGAACGGCAAACACTAGTGCAACAAGAGTATTACTCCCTCATGGGCAATGGCACGTAGGAACTCATTGACCTCCACGCCGGCCGCGCGGTCATTAACAACATGTGGATCTACAAGATCAATTCGGACACGGGTGGTGAAGTCTCTCGGTACAAAGCCCACTTCGTGGCCAAGGGTTGCAGTCAACGCGCGGGTCTGGACCACACATAGACCTTCTCCCCGATCATCCGAATGGCTAGCCTCCGGCTCTTCATCGCCATTGCCGCCGCCATGTGACTACAAGTGTGGGTGGGAGAGGTTAGCCGCGCGTATTTGTATTGGGTGTGGTGTGCTGTGGTTTGGTTCGGTGTTGAGCGGTGTTGTGTGGTGTGGTGTTGCATGTGTGTATGTGTGTATATGTGTGTGTGTGTGCGGAGGTTGGGCTGGGTGTGTTTGTGTTCGTGACGGGGTGGCTGGGGGTGTATACGTGCGCGTGATTATGCGCGTGAGAGTGTGCGCGCGCGTGAACGTGTGCGTGTGTGTGTGTGTGTGTGTGTGTGTGTGTGTGTGTGTGTGTGTGTGTGTGTGTGTGTGTGTGTGTGTGTGTGTGTGTGTGTGTGTGTGTGTGTGTGTGTGTGTGTGTGTGTGCTCCATCGTCATTGATATTCTTAAATCCACCGGACGGCATTCACGCACTATGGATAATGTGAATAAAGAAAAAATACTTAATGTGTACCCTTCGACAAACGCCCATACCAGAATTCGCACCATCACATGTAAAAAATGTATGCATGCATCGATTCTACTATCAGCTTCCTTGAACTCCTAGGCAATGCTTTGGCGCTCAAGGAGGATTGCGCATACAAATTGGAGGGGGTGATTTCGATTGCCACTACATGGCTTGTGTACGTGGGGTTTTCGCGCCCGCATGAGCGCGACACGCTTTTCCGAATAGTCGCCGTTCAGGTTATACGAAAGAAGCAACGGGCTACAACCACCGCAATACGAATGATTGTGCGATAGTAGTATAAATAGGATACATTATCGACGGAGAGATGCGTTGTTGGGCATGCCGTTGTTGAGGAAACGCATGAAATCGTGTGACTTTACACGTAAAGTTTCGAACTGTCCAACGACAAGCTTCGTTTGGCAAGATAGTTCAAAAAGTCACAACTAGCGCATAAGATTGAGCTTCATCCCTTTTATCAAATGAGGTACAATTCACGCGGCTATATGCGCGTTATACCCCGTTAACCACTTGTTCATAAACCGATACCGATTTTCGGCTAATCATTCTATTTGCCGAGGTATTCCGGCAAGATTGACATGCAGTGCCAAGAAGCACATGTCGAGCTTACCGCACCACTATATGAGGCAATTTGTGCGGGGCTGGGCGACACGTGTTTATCATACACTCCTCTACAAAAGTCTGGACATGCATTATGTTTCACATTAGCTTCTCAAGAACACGCTCCCCTCTAACCAAGTCAAGCACGACGACACCCATGTGCCGCCCAAGTGTAGGAGAGCCGGGAAACAAGCAGTTAGCCGTCATATGGTGTGGTTAGACCTGAGCTTAAAGCGAGTGTTGTCGGGGGAGTTTGTCAAATTATGCCCACAAATTCCCATGAATATTTTTGCACTTCACACGTCGTTTGCAACGCCACGCTTAGGCATTGCTAAAGCGCTCTTACCAAGTTGCATATTACTAAGTGTTCAAAATAATAATATTTTTGGGAACTTGCTAGACGGGGTTTGGAGGCGTGGGTGCCATGTTCAATGCGCGTGGTTTGGTTTGCGGGTGTGTGAATAGAGCGCATAAGTTCACGCCGCATGCACATGTGATGCTTTTGGAAAGCAAGCGAGTAAAGACGCACATGACGTAAGTTTGGATAAACACTGAACGGTATAACTAGGCGAGGGCGATTGGCTCTGGTGAGGGGCGAGGTCCATCTTGGCCGTTTGGAACGCACCACGTTGGCGGTTGTGTTTGGAATGTTGAGGTATGTGATTGTGCCAACTATACCCGCCCCACGCGTTGCACACGTCGGAAACCATGCATGTAAATTAGCAGGAGTGAATAACAGGTAAATTTAAATCGACAAAAGTCCACAAATCGCCTCATGAGGTGAGCCGAGTTCGACGGGTGTTACTTGGCACTCCGGCTTAGCTTTGCCGGAATGTTGTGGAAATCAGAATAACTCACATAAAATTCGTTTGTGGGTGTTAGAATTTAGTAGGTGCGATCAATGCGCATTGAAAAGGTGCATTGAACGGTTCCTTTTTTAAAGCGTTTTGAATTTTTTTGAGTAAGTTATGATCGTTTGAACATTGTGGCCGAAAGCAACTTGCCCTTGGATTGTGCGCATATGGTTGATAAGTCTACATACGCGATTTCGTTCGTTTCCTCCACAACGGCCTGCCCAATACCTCTTCCCTTTGTCGCCTATGCATAGTGTTTGCGAGATCGTCGCATAAGCATTCACATTGCGGCTCTGTGCGCCCGTTACTCTTTGCGCCCGTTACTCTTTTTGTCTAACGGGCACGGCGACAGATTGAAATAGCGTGCCGCCCGGGAGCGGGCGCGATAACCCCAAGTACACAAGCCCGGCAGTCCTCAAGTTCGCCCCCCGTAGTTGTCGGCGCATTTCATCTTGAGTGCTAGAGCATTGTCCAGGATTTCAGTTGATTTTGTCAAAAAATCGTCGTATGGTTACATTTTAAACTTGCGAAGGTGTGAAATCATCTCCGGACTTTTGTGGAGAAGTGGATTTCTCTATTCTTCATGTCTAATAATATTTTGAAATCCGACGTGTGCCACGCGCGGGGCGGGTGTGGGTGGTTCAAGCACATGCCCCACGCATTCCAAACATTCCCGTCAACGTGAAGCGTCCCTTAAGGCTGAATGGACATCGCCCCTCGTCGATGCCAATCGCCCTTTTGAAAAATGCATCATTGTTTAAAATGACCAGAACCTGCATCTTGCGGGTTTTTACGCGATTGTTTCTAAACAAAATACCCGTGCAAGTGCATTTGGCGTGAACTTCCATGCTCCAATCACACACCCGCAACCACAGACCTCGTGCATTCAACACGCGCACCCCGTTTACAAAAAGATTCACACACCCGCAACCACAGACCTCGTGCATTCAACACG
Source organism: Tetraselmis chui (assembly GCA_026401115.1). NCBI lineage: Eukaryota > Viridiplantae > Chlorophyta > Chlorodendrophyceae > Chlorodendrales > Chlorodendraceae > Tetraselmis > Tetraselmis chui. The sequence continues at coordinate 98,325 of JAPMLY010000160.1, read as the reverse complement.
TGCATCCCAATTACGAAATAGAACGGGGTTGCTTTGCTCACCACTTTGCGGCTGACATGCAGCTTGAGTTGGTATCAGCGTTTGCGACTCGGTTCGGGAAATTCAATCAGATAAGCATATTTCATATCGATGTCAGAATGATATGTGTCATGCGGCTGCGCGGATGAAAGACGACCAAATCAGTCAATACGGACGTAGAAGGGAAATTAAGAAATCTACACTATAATCAATTAAATGACGCATCGAAATGGTCTGTATTCTCGATATCGCTTTGCTCCACACGTCCGTCGTGCTGGCTGTGACTATCTAACAGCGAATCCCGGCGTCGCCAGCTCTAACGGCATATGATTGAGTGCTCTCCGAACGGACCGGAAGCCCTACAAGAAGTTTTTCAAACCTTCCAACCTACGGCAGTAGCAACCGCAATGGACTGGTAGCCCTGATACCAGGTAACAGACCGGTGAATATGCAATGTGTTCAGTCTATGTAACGAATGATCCGTGCTAAATACTTTTTAACATCTGTTGGACGTCTACTGTTCGTCAAGGTACTTGTAGCGAATATTGTTTAGGACGGTTACTCTCTACCCGCGCCTGGGCTCGTCTAATTACTTCACTTCCATCGGCTCGTCGTCGTCTGCCATCGTGCGTGCACGTTTTGTATCAGCTGAGGAGTCGGTCCATTCACTGGGAGGCCGCTTCGAAACCTGGAACTCAAGGCCTCCCCCCCCTGCCCCACGGTCCATCATCACCGCCGAGTGCGGAGGCAGTTGATCCGCGAGGATAAGGCGGCTCAATTCCGTCACGACGTACTTTTCCACATACCGTTTCACGGGACGAGCGCCCATTCTTGGGTCGTACGCTTTTTCCAGGATGAGCTGGCAAGCAGCGTCGGTGGCGGAAAGCAGAACGTCTCGGTCGGCCAGACGAGTGTTGAGCAGCAACAGCTGAGCGCGCACAATTGCCGCAAGATTGGCTGTCGACAGTGCACCAAACACCACGATGTCGTCCATCCGGTTCACCATCTCCGGCGGGAAGAAACGGTGCACGGCGGCCATCACCGCTGCCTCTGCTTCAGCTGGACTGATCGCAGGGTCCAGAAGTGACTCAGCACCCAAGTTGGACGTCATGATGATGACTGCGTTTTGGAAATCGACGGTGCGGCCCTTGGAGTCAGTCAGCCGGCCGTCATCCAGTACCTGCAGAAGGACATTTAACACTCGCGGGTGCGCCTTCTCCACCTCGTCCAGCAGCAGGACGCAGTAGGGCCGCCTTCGCACCGCCTCCGTCAGCTGCCCGCCCTCGTCGTGGCCTATGTAGCCGGGAGGGGCGCCTATGAGGCGCGCCACGCTGTGCTGCTCCATGTACTCGCTCATGTCCAGACGCACCATCTGTCGCTCATCGTCAAAGAGTTCAGCCGCGAGCGCCTTGGCGAGTTCCGTCTTGCCGACGCCAGTGGGGCCCAGGAACAGGAAGGCACCCGTGGGCTGACGTGGTCGACCCAGACCAGCCCGTGACCTCTGCACAGCAGCCGCCACAGCTGACACCGCATTCGGCTGACCGAGTACGCGCCTACCCAGGGCCTCCGGTAATTGAAGCAGCCTCGCTCGCTCCGACTGACTGAGCTTAGTCACCGGAATACCCGTCCAGCGACTGACTACCTCGTAGACGTGCTCCGGGGTCACTACCTCCCCCAGCATACTGCCCCCTCCGGCGCCGTCATTACTGTTCCTGGCATTCGCCTCGTGCGTTGCTAGCGCTTCGTGCAGCCGCTCCTCCAGTTCCGGGATCACGACGTGTTTCAGGTCGGCAGCGCGCGCTGTATTGCGCTCCCTCTGCGCCACTTCGAGCCGAGAGCGCTTATCCATAAGCTGCGCGTGCATCTGCCGTATAGTCTCGTCGCCGGTAGCCTCGACGCGACGCCGCTCGCTGCGTACTGAGAGCTCGTCGATGTGAGCTTGTATGGAGGGGATGGCGCCGTAGGTTAGGTCAGCCACCGTCTGGGTGTCGCCTTGCCGCCGGGCGCGATCAAGCTTTGTCTTGGCAGCCTCCAGCTTTGACTGTGCCGTCTTCAGCTCCACCACCTGCCCCCTCTCCGCTTCATACTGCAGTCTCATTGGTGCTAGACGCTCCTCGACCTCCGCCTTCGCTGCTTCCGCTGACTTCAGCCTCGCACGCGACGCGTCGTCCTTCTCTTTTCGAAGCGCCGCGACTTCGATCTCCAGCTGTTGCAGTTGACGTTCCAGTGCGTCGATCTCTTCTGGCTTACTATCGAGCTGCACACGAACCCGCGCACACGCCTCATCCACGAGATCTATTGCCTTGTCGGGCGCAAAACGACCCGGAATGTAACGATCCGCGAGCTGGGCCGCCGTCACGAGCGCCCCGTCTTGGATTCGCACGCCGTGGTGATGCTCATACTTCTCCCGTAGGCCTCGCAGGATTGACGTTGTGGCCGCCACCGACGGTTCCCCGACCTGGACGGGCTGAAAGCGACGCTCCAGCGCGGCGTCCTTTTCTAGGTGCTGCCGATACTCGTCCAGCGTAGTCGCACCGATACAGTGCAGCTCGCCACGCGCGAGCATGGGCTTCAGCAGGTTGGCCGCATCCATGGCGCCGTCCGTCTTGCCCGCACCCACAATGAGATGGAGCTCGTCAATGAACAGGATTATCCGTCCTTCTGACGCCTTCACTTCGTTGAGAACGCTCTTGAGTCGCTCCTCGAACTCGCCGCGGTAAGAGGCGCCGGCGATCAGCGCACCCATATCTAAGCTCCATAACTGACAGTCGAGAGTCTCGGGCACGTCTCCGTCGGCAATACGCTGCGCAAGGCCCTCCACTACCGCTGTCTTTCCCACACCCGGAGGTCCCACCAGTACCGGGTTGTTCTTCGTCCGCCGTGCCAGCACTTGCACGCAACGGCGGATTTCGTCATCGCGCCCAATGACGGGGTCCAGCTTACCCGCGCGCGCGAGGGCCAGCAGGTTCGTCGCATATTTGGCCAGCGCCTCGTAGCTTTCCTCGGCGTGCGCAGATTCGACAGGTTTGTCGCCCTTAATGGCTCCCATTGCGGAGGAGAGAGCCGTCTTGCTGAGGCCCGCGCCGTCGAGGGTCCGAGCGACCGCCTTGTCGGTATTGACTATCGCAATTAACACACGGTCGAGGGCACAGTGAGACTCGCCCGCCTTTCGAGCTGCCGCCTGGGCAGCCCTCAAAGCACGAGCCAGCGATCCACTAGGATGAATCTCGTCGGGCTGAGGCGAGACGGTGGGGAGCTTCTCAACGGCGTTTCGTAGTGCCGACACTACCCCTGACGCTGTCACCCCCGCTCGCTCGCATAGCCTCAAGCCTAGGTCGTCGTCGAAGCCGGCCGCCGCGACGTGCAGCCCCTCCAGTGCTGCGTGGCTGCAGCTTTCTGCGTCTACGAGTGCGCTTTGCAGTATCGCATTGACCTTGCTTGTGAATTCTACTTGTCCGTTTGGCTTCATTTCGTTGTCCTACTATTAGGCGAGCCGTTGAGGGTGGAGAGTATTTTACTGAAGCCGTATGTGTACGCCTGTTCGAGTCGCCTACCAAAAGCGGAGGAAGGTGCTTTACTGCGTTCCCTTGGAAGCAAGCTGAGTGTCGCTACGTTAGTGATGCTTCTCGTCTGGAGTGTGTCTTGGTTGCCCTTTCTTGTGTTGTGCCTGTGTTGTTTTGGTAGCTGTGTCGTGTTCTGTGAGACAATAATTGTTTGTTGGCGAACCGCCGTTTGCGACTATCCCTTAAATAATAATTCCCCCCCTCGGCTCGGTAGCCAAAGAACCGGAGCAAGGCGACCTGCCCACGCAGCATCGGAACGCAGCACGACACCACGAACCCCGAAAACTCCACCACCGTATCTAGTAATTTCTAGAAGTATCGCGAAGTTTCGAATTTATCGCTGCTGTCAGCAGATTTATTTGTATTGTTCACATTTTCACCGATGTATCTCATTTATGCAATTCAATTACTATTGCCGTAGTTGCGGGCTGCTTGGCACCTATCTCTGAAAAGTTTGATTACAGGAAAATGAGATGAGCACGGTCAAGGAAAATGGGAGGGGAAACAAAAGGGCAAGAGTGACAAGAGGATCACCGGATCCAAATCACGGCAAAAGGAAAGCACTACATTGTGCACAAACCTAGCAGATTAAATCAAGGAAACTCCTAGGCCACGCCGAGAATGCAACACGTGGAGGCGACAAGCGGCGCCTCACGCGCCGCTCAAGGAAGCACGGGGACGCTTGCGGCACATGGCGCGGGTGAAGAGCGCCGTGGTATGAGAAGGCATCCCAGCCGAGGAAGAAGCGGCCTCCACGCCGTCTACGGCGGCGAACAAACCGCACAAAACGTTGTCCGCGTGAGCAACATGGACGGCGAGAGAGATCTTTCGACGCCATGAGGCCAACAACTTGCCCACATGCATCCCTTTCGAGGCGGCTGCATGCTTGGCTAGCTCCGTCAAAAAAGCCGTGGCGTGGCCGCCGAGAGTACCAAATTCCGTGACTGCAAGGGAATGAAACGGATGTCGGGGCGACTCCGCACCCCCTCCGAGTACTTCTCAAACTTGGTCTTCTCCGCACGGCGTAGAGCGACCTCGGGAGGCGGGTGGCTAGAAACGCCGAACAAACCGGAAACAACGGCATCAAGGCGGCTGTCTCGACCACTGGCTTACCGCGTCCCCATCTCCTCCCGTCCTTCCACCGTCCTCTTGCTCGGTCTTCCCCTCCCCCTCACACTTTACCGACCACTCCGCAATCCACCTCGTAATCCCTGCCCCCTTCTCTCTCATAGCCCATCCCCCCCCACCCCATACCCACCCCTACACACACCACACCACACGCAAGCTCAACTTTAAACTTACCCTCACACCCGACCACATACAAATATATCAAGCCAGCACACCCGACCTAATCAATCAAACGGCCTCCCTCCACGCAGCAATACTTAACACCCCACTTACCTAGGCCTCCCCCGACACCCTTGACACCCTCGCCTCGCAATTCACTACACTCCTCTCTCAACACATGGACCACGCTGCCACAATATGGCCTCTCCGCCCCGCCAAAAAAGCCCGCCCACCCCAGGCGTCCCTCGACCCCACATGGCTTACTAAAAAATCACGCAAACACATTCTAAAACTCTGCAAATGTAGTATGAACAACGGCCCCCTCCCCCTCGCCAAGGCCCTCTTACACACGACCGAGTATCTCACCCCTGCCGCCATCAAACAACATTGCCAAGCACGCATACGCCACCTACTACGCGCCACCACCACCACCACTACAACTGAGGAAAATTAAAACTCGCGCCAAAACGGCCTATGACACATGCCCTAAATCCTCCCACTCCCTATTGAAAATTAAAAGCGGCCTCCTCCCCCCCAACAGCGCCACCTTGACCCTCCACCGCATTACCAAACCCGATAAAACTACAGCAACCTCTCCCTCCGCCGTCCTAGAGGGGATGCACTCTCACTTCGCCACCGCACATGAACTGCCCACCCCCCCATGAACTGCCCACCCCCCCCATGGGAACTCCTAGAGAACCCCCATACCTTTACCATCGAACCCCGCGGGGACCCCTCTCTCACCCTCGCCGACATGATAACCCGCGACACGTTCGATAAAACCCTTAACTCACTAGGCGCAGGCAAAGCCCCTAGCCCCGACGGCATCCCTAACGAAATAATCAAATTCTTGCCACCGGCGACCCGCTCCGCCCTCTTCTCTCTCCTCTCCCTCCTGGCCCACAAGTCCTTCACCCCTCCTGAATGGTGCCACAGCACAACATGCCTACTAAACAAAAAGGTGACCCCACCCTCCTCGACAACTACCGCCCTATCTCCCTCATGAGTAACCTCCTTAAGCTATGGACCGCACTTATCAAAGATGCAGGCTCGAAATACGCCGAAACCCACGGCATTCTCAGCGACCAAAACGACGGATTCCGACAACACCGCAGCATCCACGACGCCCTATCGTCCATCATCATGGCGATGGAGGACGCAAAACTCCACAACAAAGACATCTACGTCATGTACGCGGACTTCAAAGGTGCATTTAATGCAGCAGACCACCGCATCATGTTCAAATACATGCGACATCTCGGTATGCCCTCCACCTCTGTCGATACCTGCGAACACCTCTACGGAGTCTCATCCACCGACTACATTACCCCATATGGCACCACCCCCCTCCATCAACATAATTCGAAGAACCTTGCAGGGCGACACCCTCTCCCCATTTCTATTCACCCTCTTCCTTGAACCCTTCCTACGGTGGCTCACGGTGGGCAGCCGGGGCTATCGCCCAGACCCTCCCGCCACTAACGTCGACCCCACAGAACCCACAGCCCCTTACCCAGGACACGGCTTCGCCGACGACCTCAGCCTTGCCACGGGCTTGACACCCAACATGACCATACAACTTAGGAAACTCTCCCTCTTCAGCGCATTCACAGGTATGACAGTCAACATCCGCAAATGATGCATCACCGGCGCCCTTTGGCGCACTGGCAACGCCCGCTTCCTTGCCAACATTGCCCTCCTCGCATCCCGTCTCCAATCACAATTCATCACCATCGACTGCAACCCGGCCCCCATCCCCTCCATAGGCCCCTCGGACACATACCGCGTCCTCGGAGTCGAACTTAACACCTCCCTCACCTTCACCAAGCATTGGAACGAACTGAGACGTACTACCGCATCCCTCATCACCGCCCTATCCACCTCCCCACTGACACAATCCCGCAGAATCACGGTCATCCGTGGACTCCTCATCGGGAAACACTTCACCCTCCAGCTCGGCCTCTTCACAGACTCCCAACTCGACACCCTGGAAGGACAAATATGCCGCGCACTCCGCTCCGCCGTCTCCTCGGTACGTAACCTCCCCCGCACCGCCCTCCACCGCCCTACCTCAGACCTAGGATACGGCCTCCCCTCCCTCAAAGCTCACGCAGCCCAACTCACTGTCTGTCACCTACATAAAATCATGAACAACTCAGGATATCGAGGCCACATGACCCGCGCACACATCCGCACCATCTCCACCACATACTCCCACTGGCCCACTGAATCCAGCATGTCAGCCCGCTACACCCCACCCACACTCAAATGCTTAGTAAGAGCCCAACGCGACGCCGGCACTATGTTTCATAACATCCCTCCTCTTTCCCTCACCAACCCTATTGCTTCCACAATCCGCGCCCACTTCACCCGACAAGACAACACCCTCCTCGCATCACTCAGAGAGAAAACCACACACATCGCAAACCCCCACTCATATAAACAAGCATACTGCGAATTATCTCCCCGCAAAACACACGCTTCCCTCCTCCCCCGTCTCACTTCACTCTGGAAAAGCAACATAACCACATGGACCCAAGTCCTCCTCCGAGCCACCCCCTCCTCCTTCATCCTCAAATCATGCAAATCCATCTCCACACTCACGGGGACCACCACCCCAATTCCAGTCCCCATCTGCTTTCTCGCAGCAATCCTTACCGAACCCTCCAATACTATCCACAACCGCCTCCCCATCACAAGCCTCACTCCCAAACACGCATCCCCCCCACCACTATACATCCCTCCTGGATTCCCCTCCTCTCCCCACACCTCCCCCGCTCTCCCCCCACCCTCTCTTCCGGTATCTACACCTCCCGCACCCGAACCTTCCCCGCCACTGCACCCACCACACACATAGACACAGAATACCTCACCCCCTCAGACCACCACTACCCCCCATGCGACGTCACGCGCATCACTTCCAAACACAAGGACACTGAATACGGTCAAACACAGTACATGGTTGAATGGGCCCCGGAGCACCTCACGGAATGGGACATAAAACTCCAACTCGACGACGGCTTCCGCCTCACCTCCTCCACCCCCACATCGGTATGCCTCCCCACCCCCTCCCCCGCCGACTGCTCCACCTGTCATGACCCACTGCACACATAACCCACCTCCACCTGTTGCACATGCCCGCACTTTGCCGTACATTCCCAATGTCGCCCAGCTCTTGGGCCCGCCACATGGCAGTGTGATTGATGTGCTCGCGGCCAACAACACGACCTCACCCGCCTCCACGAGGTCCAGTGGGCCCCATGCCTACAACTACACGACACCATCAGTGAGACCCCCTCCGGCCCCACCGCCCTCATAGCATTTAACTCCGGCTTTGTCCCCTCCACCACACCCATTCTGCAAGAACCCGGACCCCCTCCCTGGTCACACCCCCTAATCACCTTCAACCACGACCCCATCCACCCCGACCTCGGCATGCTCCCTACCGGTAAATTTGCCATCCACACACACCCATCACTCCATGACACCACCGCCGTACTATGCACTCCCGACGGCCGCGCGGTCACCACCTTCAACGGCCCCCGCGTCCGCCATCTCTACCAACTCTTTCGCCCCGACCTCTCGCAACATACGTTCGAAGAGGAGGTCTACCACCTCCTCACTTGCCTAGGTTCCCGCTCAGAAATCCACTCACCCACACCCGCCACCACCACCCGCAACAGATGGGCCACCAGAGAAGACCTCCTCACGGCTCTCCGTCACACATTCCACATCCAGACATAACTATACTCCGACCCCCTCAATAAATCCCTCCACTTCCACACCTACCACTCCCTATACCCCGAAGACTTAATCTTCTCATCTAGTGGCAGCAATGCCCCACACACATGGCACGGCACCAACATCGCCAACCCAGAATACGACCACGAATGCATGCGACGCGCCATGGAACACGCAATCATCAGCGCACACCTCATAGCCCCTCACACACCCAGCGCAACCATCCTCATACTCCCCCGATGGGAACACACACCCTACCGCCACTCCAAATACATCAACTCCCCATCCACCCACCACCTTTACACCCTCCCCAACGACGCAAACACCTTCCTTGCCCCTGACCAACACACAGGCACTCCCACCCCTACCCCATTCGGCACACGTTGGATGGTCGACATATACCTCGTCGCCAACCCCCTCGCACTCTCTACCCTACCATCAAAATTCTGGTGACCTCTACCCCTCCCTCCCACACTATCACATGGACTGGATCCGGATCCTACGGCTCCGCGAATCCCCGAGACTACTCGGGTTCGGACTCGGTCTCGTGGGTCCGGACCCTAGAATCACAGGTAGTCGCGGGATCCGGACCCTAGAATCATAGGTAATCGCTGGATCCGAACCCTAGGTTCGGTAGGTAATCGCGGGATCCGAACCCTAGAATCACAAGTAATCGTTGGATCCGGTACCAGTTATTGTAAGTAATCTTTGGATCCGGTACCAGTTATTGTAAGTAATCGTAGGATCCGGTACCAGTTATTGTAAGTAATCGTTGGATCCGGTATTCATCGTACTTTAATGGATCCGCGGTAATCGCGAGTACCTCATCCTCGCAAAACGATGTGGAATCGCGATACCCAATCAGTACTCACGATTCCGAGTATCTCACGATTCTGTGGTGGCCCGATGTGACACGCTATTTTTTTGGGAGGTATTTGGCAATGCAAATCTGCTGAGGTGTATGTCTAGGATTGGTTCAATAGCCCCGATTGCTGTCATTCCGCAGCCTTGAATCGATTGTAGCCCACCCAAGGGCCAGTTAAACGGTGCGTACGCGCTTGAAATCCACCATAATCTGCCCGTTCACATCCAACTCCTATTATAGATAGCAACAATGGCGGGGCAAGCGGGAAGTAGTAGACCGTCTAGATCAGGGAAGAGCCTGTCATCGACGGCTATCCAACGTACAAAAGAGGAGCTTGTTGGGAATTCAGATAGGGTGTTCATGATACCTCAGTCAAAATCTACAGTATGGGATCCAAGCATGAGCAAGCGCATAGAACTAGTAGAGATGTATAAATTGAATTTGAAGTACAAATTTCCCCCAAAGTGCGCAATTTGTATCAATTTGCATGAGTACTTCGAGTAGTTGTTGGAATCGCGAACACAACGAATCCAACGGAACCAAAAATTTAGAAGTACTCATGTACTCGGTTCCGGAACCGAAAACACAGGTACTCGCTAGATCCGAACCCTAGAATCACAGGTAATCGCTGGATCCGAACCCTAGAATCACATGTAATCACGGGATCCGGACCCTAGAATCACAGGTAATCGCGGGGTCCGAACCCTAGAATCACAGGTAATCGCGGGATCCGTACCCTAGAATCACAGGTAATCGCGGGATCCGGATCCATTTTTTAGAGGTACTCACTTGTTCCGGATCCTAAAAAATCAAGTACTCATGGATCCGAACCCAACAAAAAAAATGGCGGATCCAGTCCCTGCACTATCAATCGCGCCGAATTAGCAGGCATTGACATAGGCCTCCAACTTGGCCACACCCATCTCCTTAGAGACAGTGCGTGCTCCCTCCGCCTCATACAAGGCTACTTGAACTGCCCATCCGCCTACAGACACAACATCCACCGAGATATACTCTTCTCTATCACACACACCCTCAAAGCCCGCTGCGACGCAGGCATCCGCACACACCTAGGTAAAATTAAAGCACACAACAACTCCCTAGGTAACGACCTCGCAGACACATTAGCCACCCAAGTTGCGGATGGACACCCACCCGACACAAAATACACCACAGGTTCTGACGTGTCGATAGGCCACTGGACCTGGCCATACACCCTCATTCCACAAACCCTAGGGGAACCCGTACCCCACAGATACACCAACCTCAAAGCTGATGCCCACACCTACAGCACCAAACACACACACACACACAGCCCTCTCACATACATCCAAACACGGTGCTCTCCTAGCCCGCGCCGCGGAGGACGGCGCCGACTTCTCTTTCCACAAAAAACATACATCACTCACCAACACCCAATTCACCCACAAGCAAGAATTCATGTGGGGGGTTCACAACACCCGCCTCCTCACACACAACCCCACCCTACGCTGCCCCATGTGTGGCCAATTCACTAGCAATGGCCACATGGCCGGTAACTGCCCCAGCATGTATGGCCTAAGACAAGACCGACACAACAGCGCGCTACAACTCCTACTCTCCCTCTTGGAACGACACAACGGAGGACGCCGGGAGACCATCACTGCAGACTTCGGTAACAAACCCATAAAATCATTTGCTTCCCCCACTCCTGCCCACACTCCACTTGACTGTCACCCGCCTCACCCCACCCACATCCTCACCCGCCTTGCGGCTGCTGACGAAGGTCTCTCGCCCGACTCCCTAACCTCGTGTCCCGCCGTCCTCCCACCTGAGATTCCCCCTCCCGCGCTACGACCCCCCGCACACAAACCCGACTTTATCCACCTCCTCGAACCTCGCTTCGTCGGTCACACAAACGGTCGCCGCCGATACGCATCCATCAAAAAGATTCAAATAGGGGAATGGAAGTAATGCACAGACAATAACCTCTCCCAAACACCTAACCTCATACGTGCCAAATACACTCCCCTTGCAAACGCCATCCGCAGCCACTCGCCTGGCACAGTGGTAGACATCCTCCCCATCGTCATGAGCCGCACGGGTACACCGCGCTCTTCCACCATCACAAGTCTCACCTCCCTACTCACCGCCCGCACATACCCTCCTGGCAAACTCATCTCCAAAGCGCACCTCGACTCGTCTCAAATCCTTGCACAACTCCACACGCATAATGTCCAATGCCTACATCATCTCCTACTCATATACCGCATCAAATCCCGCACGACCTCCCGCCGCGCCTTCACACATTGCCCCTTCGCACGCCCTTGAATGCACACCACCAACACCCCGCATCAGACCCTCCCCGGGGGGGAGTAAAACCCCCGAACACCCTTGGAGAGATTGGACATAGGTGGTTCACGGTCTAGCCTTGACTTGTAAGTTCCCTGTATGGCATAGTTGGGAGGGCCCAGAGACAGCAGCCGGCGCATACGGCTTTTTGGTGAAAAACCGGCGCATACGGTACATGTTATAAACAATTTCAATTTCAATTTCAATGGCGATTTATCGTCGACCTACGACACCTGAACAACTTATGCGTCAAAAAACGACTACGGATGGAGTCCCTGCTAGGCGTTCGCCATCTCACACGGAAGGGCGACTACATGTTACCGTTCGACCTAAAAGACGGGTTCTACGCGCTGGGCATCGTGCCAAAGCAGCGCGACTTCCTAATTGTAGACGTGCGCGGCCAATTGTACCGCCTAGCTGGCCTACCGATGGGTTGTCCGCTCAGCCCTTACCACTTCTGCGCGTTCACGGAGACATTCGTACGACACCTCCGACACACAATTCGGGCCGCACACGATCGGCCGGTTTGCGTCGGCGCTCAACACGCTACTGCCCCGTTACAAACTGGCTCGACCCGTCGTGCGAAGCATTGGACTCCCTTCACCTCGCCGATTCATCATGGCGAAAAGAAAACAAGTGGTGCAACCCGCCATGGCCCCTGCTACCCGACCTCGCACAAAAACTACAGCAGAGCGGCGCAACAACCACAGTGGTCGCCCCCCGTTGGCATGGCAAAGCGTGGCACCAGGCCCTTACCGAGTTGGCGTGCCACGAGACAGTCTTGCCGGCCCGCACGCACTTGTTCCGTCCCGCGCGGCGGCACGGACGCGGTACAGTCGGCAAGCCTCAATGGCCCGTCACTGTCTTCCGGATTCCCTCCCGGCCTGGTTGTACCTCCGCCGGGGCGCAGTCAGTGCTACCTTTGATCATGTTCAACACACGACAAATCAGGCCAGCAGTCCAGGCGTACCCCACAAGAGCCGCAAAAGTACGCTACAAGATAGAGGTGGCCGGCTGCAACAACCCATGGGCCGCCTCGATGCGCCTCTACATGCAACGCCTATTGGGCACTGTCATCCTTGGAGCTAAAACGCTCGAGTTACTAACCACCGCTTGGGCAAAAAACACGTCCGACACGTATAGCAGCGCAATCAAACATACCCCCAGTTGTGCGAGGAGCAAGGCCTACCACCGCTAGCCGCAACAGCCGCTACCATGGCCCGCTACATCACATGGATCGGGGAACGTGGCACCATCAAGGCAACTAGTTTGCAGCCTTACCTCTCAGCCGTGAACGGCTTCTTCAAGGACCACGGCGCCGAACCAGTCGCACAAGGCGACTTGGTAGCCAAGGTCCGGCGGGGTCTCGCTGCGTCCCAAGTTTCCCTCCACCCCAGCCGCACACGCATGTACCTGCCGGCCCGGATTTAGGTGTCATCGCTACGCCTCGCCAAGGACCTCCGCACGCAGCTCACAGAAACCTGGACTCACGCTCTGTCGGACCTCATTATACTATTTAGAAGGTGTCTGGCGACGGTGCTCATGTCCACATTTTTTTGTCGCGGGGGAGCGGGAGTTGAGTACCGGTTTGGAGACCTCTTGTGTAATGTAACCGGTGAAATCCTCCTCGACCACGGATCGAGAAGAGGTCAACGGGGTACTTCCACGGAGCGAAAACTCCTATGTGAACTACCGGACTCAGCCCACCCTGACATAGCGGAACTACTCAAGCACTTCGACGCTGCCCGTACCAAGTTCTCAGACGGGAAGATTCCGGACAGGCGGTGGGCCGTTAGTCTACACGAACCTACGACGAATTGGACGGCGGACACCTTGACGGCATGGCGAGCGGGTACTTCGTGCTATACACGAACAACCTCCGGACGGTTTCGCGTGGACTTCGCACTCCTTACGAAAGGGTGAAGCTAAAGCAACGTACATTATCGGTACCCCGACGCAGAAGATCAAGTTCTTCGGCGGTTGGGCGCGAGAATCAAACGTCGTCCTCGACTACATCGACCCAACCGTACTCCCGTACCCGGGAGCTTGGCAACTATTTGGTTGGATAACCCCTAGCGGCGCCCCACCCAACGTCACACGGCAGTCGGCGACAGATGGCATAAGTGAGCCCCAACACAGCTTAAATGGTCATATTGGTAATATAGAGGTTTGAATTACATGGCTAGAATTACGCAGTAACATGCGCTACCTCCGACGGTACATCTCCCCTACTAACGGTTCAAGCGCCCACGCGCGCACGGACGATAAAATGTCCGCACACTGTATGACGCATTAGCAGCGACTGTGTGTCCACCTTCTGCCGTTTGCGAGAGCTATCGCTTACGCAAACCCACCCACCCGATTCCCTCTCACATTGCGTGTAGGGTGGCCCAAGGGCCACCAATACCAAATTATGTAAGTAATCCACATCTTTGGCATAATTCAGCCCCAACACAGCTTAAATGAGGGAAACATTCCGAATAACGGAAAAACCATTTACGAAGATACAACGACAAATGCACGAAATTCCCTGTCGGTACATATGGTACGTTCTGGTACGTCGATGTATGTTCGGTACATGTTGATACGTTTTGGTAAATTTCGGTACGTTTAACGTTTCGGTATGTCGGGATGCCGCGTCGGATTTTTTGGTATGAAGCTATCCCTATATAGAGGGGGTAGGTATAGAGGGGGATGGCGAACCATGCGCAACAGCGACTGTGGCGGGGCAGGTCGTGAGGCCTTCGAAAACCGGTGGATTAGCAACGCCATTGCCTCACCACCTGCCCCGCCACAGTCGACGTTGCGCGTTTTTTCAAGTTCCTGTCTTCGCGATGCTTTACAGGAGGGCAGTGCCTATGATGTGGCTTGCCTCGAGCTTAGGCCTGCGAGTGTTTTTCCTCCTTTTTCCCCTTCTGATTGGTGGTTTACAGTTTCCAGTGCGTCGTTTTGTAAACAATTACATATTTTTATATTCTGGTACCCGTGGCTCCCGCTACCTCCTACTGGATAGCTCGTTACTAAGCCACGACGTGGCACCACATGCACCCCGACAGCCGGTGACTGTATTCTACATGTACGGGTGATGAACAGTAGATTGCAAATGTAGAACAAGGGATTGATTATCAAATGGAAGATACGACTGAAGGGCGCATGAAGGCAAAAACTGAAAACCCCCGCCCGCCACAGGTCCAACGCCGTGACGAGATCTGCGCGACTGCATTTTTTCGTCTTAATCACATCGGAACTCGCAGCTTACCAACTACCTGTACTCCTCGGCGTCATAAACGCTCTCCGCGAAGGCAGTTCCGCGAGGTCGCTAGTCGCTACCGAGCTAATCGCTACGATGAATGTGTTACGGTCCATAGCTCGTGCAGTCTTCAATCCGCCACCGACGGTGGCGGTCATAAAGGCAAGCCCTCCTGTCTGCGCCAGTAGTGCCGCTTCTGTCCCTCTTCCGGCTGCTCACTGACGTCCTGGCGTCCTTTCCTCCTCCGACTCCCCTTGCCTGCAGCTTCAGGGGATGATATCCGCCCGGCCAGGCCAGCCGCGTGGCCCCGGAATCTCACTCGACAAGGTATTCGCGGCGTATTTCCCGCCTGTATTCTCCGTGCTTGAGCTGCACGTATTGATTTCGGCGGTGCTGGCTAGTTCAGGTCTCGGGCTGGATCGACTCCGCGTTCAGAAAGCGCCGGAACCTCCGCGCCGTGGCACTGGCCATTAATTCCCCGGGAGGCAGCCCCGTGCAGAGCGAGCTGGTGGCACAGTACATCCGGGCGAAAGCGAAGGAGACAGGGCTGCCAGTGTGGGCCTTCGCGGAGGACGTGGCCGCTAGCGGTGGGTACTGGCTGATGTGTGCGGCCGATAAAGGTCGCCTGTTCGCTTGCAAGACCTCCGTCGTCGGGTCCATCGGAGTCATTTCGCAGTCCTTCGGGGTGGTTGACGTTTTGAAGCGCGTTGGGGTGGAGAGCCGCAGGTACAACCCTCCTTTGCCCCCTCCATCTTCGGCTGACCCCCCTT
>JAPMLY010000160.1:0-80000 GCA_026401115.1 Tetraselmis chui | reverse complement strand
GCATGAGATTGGGGATGCCCCGTGCCTTAGGTATTTAAAGTTTGAAGGATTAAAACTCGGCATCCACTTAAATACACTGACAGGGAGAGTTCCATATGTCCTAGTGTCAACTAATTGTTGCACACCAAAGCTTTATGTATAGGTATATCTACAAACGTAAGTGACGCATCAGGCGTCGCTGCTCTTCCCCGCATTATGGCGCTACTCACTGATGACGCCGAACATCAGCCATCGAGGCCGGCCTCTCCACTGAGGACTCGGTTGGGGGGGGGGAGGGTGCCTCAGGGTCTGAGTCACCTGACCCCTCTGTGATTGTCTGAGGCAGCTGAGGAGCAGACGAGCGGCGGTTGATATTGCGGACCTGCTCCTGCCCCGTCCTCTGCTCCATGCCTCGCCCTGGCTCCTCCCACATGGACTCAATCGCCTGCTGCTCCTCCGTAGACGAACGCCGCGACTCCTCCACCTCCGCCTCGGGTCCCAACGTCCAGAAGTTCATGTCCCCCAGCGCCATCCCGTTCTCGCTGGACCGCCCACTGTCGCCCCAGCTGCCGCGCGGAGGTTCGATGTTCAAGCGGACCTCCCCCGGTGGGTTCGAGGTCTCGGCGATGGGGAGCGGGTGCACGGCAGCGGCGTTCCTGATGTCAGAATCACCGTGTTGACTTAAAGATTCCATTACGGGCCTCGCGTCCACCTGGCTTGGCGAACTGAGTGGGAGGGCTGGTGGGGCATAAGGAGGCTCAGGGGTCGGCATATAGCCAGGTAGGCCTAGGGTGGTGGGAGCCGGGTCCGCTTCAGGGGGGCCATCGACCGGCTGCTCCGCTGCCTGCGGGCTCATACGTCCACTGAGCCGCCGTTGGCGCCAGGTGGAGGAGTTGATGGCCTCCAGCTCCCCAAACATGTTCCCCAATGCCGACTGTGCCTCGAGGACGAACGCCAGGTGTTCCCTCTCGAGCGCGCTTACCATGCGCAGGACGCCCACTCGGGCACGCCGGAGCGCCGACCCCAATTCCTGTTGCCGCTGGTGCTGAGAATGGTTGTGGGGGTGTTGATGATGGTGGAAATGATGTTTGAGGGGTGGCATGGACTGCTGGTGTGCCCACAAATGACGGGCAGGTGCGGGCTGGGCGAGCTTGCTGAAAGCGGCGTGGGCGATGCGGGCTGCCAACGCCTCACTCCCGCGTTCCTTTGGGCTGTTCTCCAAATGGAGCAGCATGCGCGCGAGCTCCACCTCCGCAAACCACTCGTCCTGCAGGAGCACTGCCTGCTCGCGGCTTGGGCTCCTGTCCATCAAGTTGTTCAGGCCCAGCGCACCCGCTGCGTCTGCGAATGGAGACGGGTGGCGCACACCGCGGCTATCAGAGATGCCTTTCGCTTTGGAAAGTCACGACATGAAATCGAGGTAGACACAACCAAGACGGCGCATAGCATTCGGATGGTTTGTCAACTTTTGGCAAGGGCGGTCAAGGCGGGGGTGGGGGGGGAGGGGAGGCAGCGGTGTGTTGGCCCATGCCACAGTCCGAAACCCGCACATCAGCAAAATCCCCGTTCGTCTATTCCGCCTAGCTTTCCCAAAATCCAAGTCCAAATCCAAACGGCGACACAGAACGGGTGCGTCTCATCGAAGTCACATACGAACAGGCTGGACACAATGAAGAGCACAAGCGAACAGCTCTCCAGACTGTGCGTCAGGATTGGAAATTTAAGGGCGTGAGAGTGGGGCGGGGAGGAGAAGTGATCGGAGCCGCGGATTCCCGTGGCCATTCGACATTTTCAAATGGACGACAGGAGGAAACGGGGAGGAATGGGATTGGGGGGAGAGGGGGAAGGTGCGGCGCACCCGCTGCGATGGCGACCACCGGGGAAAACGCGCCGTGGTGTTTCCTCAGACTTTGGTTCTTTAGACTGCGAAATGCCTTTTTTAGGCACACCTGCTCCCTTTGCCACTGCCCGTGCTGGAAGGCGCTGCCGACGTCCATCAGCGACGGCCTCGACTGCAGCGGGGCGAGGCTGGCCATACGGATGGCCGCCCTTCGCCTGCTTCGCCAGCAGCGGCGCAGCTTGGCATATAATGGCCCAAGGTTCATAGCCGACGCGACGTTGCTCGCGATTTCGTGCAGGTAAGTGACGAAAGGGTGGTCGTTGCCGCGCCTCATCGTCTCCTTGCGCTCATTGTAAACGCCTGATGATGCGCCACCACAAGAAATGGCAACGAAAAGAAAGTCAGCAAAAATTTGTTCGCGTCGAAAACCGTCAGCGCAAGACGCTCTTGACCTTAATGGCAAAGCGATGGATGTGGGGGGGAGAAGGAGGTTGAGGGCCGAAGGCTGGGACCTGTCCAGTTGTCGACCAAGATGGCGAGCACAATGGAGAGCATGATCAGGATGAACATGACGGGCATGAAAAAGTAAAAGATAACGACACCAAAGCGCTCTGCCCAGTTCATCTCTATCGACTGGTTTTTGGCCTGCAGCACCGCGCGAAACGACAAGAGATAAGAAAGGAAGGCTTCTGTGCGTGCGTGCGTGCGTGTGTGTGTGTGTGTGTGTGTGTGTGTGTGTGTGTGTGTGTGTGTGCGTTTGTGTGTGTACATGGCCGTGTCTATTCGTATATCTCTCTATGGATGTGTATGCATGCGGATGTGCGTGTGTCTGTGGGTGTGTGTGGGGGGGCTGTGGGGGTGGGTGAGGGCCCTCTGTTTGTGTTTACATGCATGTGTTTGAGCGTACATCTGTGGCTATATGTGTGTGCATGCGCGTGCCTGTGGGGGTATATCTGTGCGTGTGTGTGTGTGTGTGAGGGGGTATGTATATGCGTGTGTGTGTGTGTGTGCGAGGCGTGTATGTGTGTATGTATGCGTGTGTGTGTGTCAGTGATGGGCGTGAAGAATGACTTACGAGAACGTTCACGGCGGACAGGTCCCCGGCCACCAAACACTTGAAGACCGCCTCGATGGAGGAATCGAGAGTGGACCACACTCGGAGGTGTGGCCCCACCAGAAGGTGGCCCATTCCGGCGGTCAGCAGCAGGAGGAGCGCCAAGAGGACGAAAAAGTGGGCAATGTCGGGCGCGGCGCAGCGGAGAGTGGTTAGAATGGCGCCGATGCGTTCGTCACAAGATGCGAGGCGGAGCCACAGGGCGATGAGCATCGCGACCAGCAGCCCCTGGCTGACGTCCATCCACTTGTTCAGGGTCACAATCCTGTCAATGTCCGTCATGCTCTGCCCAAAGCCCTCCACGTCTGTGAAAAGAAATGGACACCAAATGCACGGCTCAGCAACGAAGCCTGCCGCATTCACGGAAAAATGACTCTGTTTTTGACGTGCTTTCTTCAGGGAGAGCTGAGCACGTTGGATCGAGATCTTCTGAGTAGTGAGATGGGGGGGTTGAGGGGGAAGAGGGTGTGAGGATTCTTGCCTGTGGTGTTGTCCGGAAGCTGCCACCGCCCAGCGCCGCCGCGTTCCAGTGAGTAGCTGCCCTTCAGCCCCGCCAATTCCTCTGCCAGCACCTCTCCACCGGGTGCAACTTCCTGCGGCAGTCGGGCACGGCGATCATATGTCTGTTTGAGCGCATCAAACCATGCGGTGCTGCGCGTCACGGGCTCTGAGGCCGCGGTTCAGCGTCCCTCGACCAGCAGACAGCCGCGGAGAGGTGATTGTCCAAATAAGTGGATAATGGGGAGCAACAGAAATAGCAACGGAGATGAGTGGCGAAAGGAAAGTATGAGGATAACGTGCACTGCGACGGTACAGTCGAATCAGTGCTGTGAAGGATTGGCCTCAACGCACAGGAGGGAGCGCTAACGAAGGGGTTTAGGGTTAAAGGGGGTTAGAAATCAGAAGGAAAAGAGGTGCATGCTGCAGCGCCAGGCGAGAGAGCACAGTGGGAAGTAGCTCAGGCCTGTTAAGAAATTAAAACTTGGGCCTCTGATATCAAACACCTAGAAAGACGACACGAGGTCGAAATGGCTCCGAAACCACAACAGCTCCGAAACCATGATGCTACACAAAACGTGCGCCCCTATTTGTACGGGTACTGATGTACTTATAACAATTTCCCCATTTCTGGAAACTGTCTCCGACATTGCCGCGAATGTTGCGACGGTGCGCTCCGAAACCATTGTGTAAAAGCGAACAGAAGCTCTGAGGGAGCCCATTGACTACATCATCGCCACATGTGAGACAGTTTTTGTGCGCTACATTGTGATGAACCCCCCTCTTCAGCCGGTCACCAGACTCCCCCGAGGCGGGGGCACAAACCAACCAGAGCAGGGCTCCGAAACCGGAGTGGTCAAAATATCGCAACCAATCGGGTGACAGCGGGCAACAGTACGCTACGGCTAAGCAGTTTAGGGTGGGTGGTTGGTGAGGTGGGAGGTGGGGCGGGGCGCACCTTGAGGGGTAGCCACCAGCGCGCGATGGCCGTCTGGGCGGCATCGTAGAGGAGGTAAAAGTGGCGCAGGGTCATGGAGCTGTTGGTGGCGAAGATGGCGGCGAGGAGGGAGGAGGTGAAGAGCATGGAGAGGGCGAGCCATATCTGGAGCGGGAAGCTCTCGCGGCGCACCGCCTTCACCACCACCATCGCGATGAAGCCCACCGTCAGGAAAATCTGTGCCAGGGACCCAACACGCAACACGCAGAGACTCAGAATGTGACTTCAGCTCGTCGAAGGAGGTTAAGACAAGAAGTAAATGCACAAAATAACAACCGACAATGGTGACTTTGAATTTCAACAAAATCTGAAAATTCCACAGAAATAAATTAGCAACATGAACACCTACAATGTTATTGCATTCACGCATTTTTAGTGTTTATTCGTAGGCAGACAAAGAAGGTTCAAATCGCGACAGATAACCCTCTGGCATGTCGTGGCTCTGTGAGCATGAGATGTCAAACGGCAGGCAATGCTGTCGGTAATCGGCAACGCAGCTCACCCGGATCAACATGACGACCACGCGTCCAAGGTCGTCCAGCCGCCAAACGGGCGCCGCAATCACCTGATCAGCGGAACAAACATCGCCGTTGCTTTGGGTCAGAAACAACAGCTCGTGGAAGCTGAGGCGTTGGTAAATTCAGGAGGTGGCTGAGGCTAATACGAGGCAGAAACAGGCGAGGGATGGGTGTTGAGTGTTCGCACTGTTGTGGTGGCGGCAATGCTGCCGTCGGAGTCCCAACGAAAGTCAATTTCGGACATCGCGAGAGTGCCAACTCCGAATTCCGCGTTGTAGCTCATCAACCGGCCGCGCAGGGAGCTGGTCATGCTGTCAAGCCAGGCGCCAGCCACCAGCCCTTCCCACATCTGGAGAGTGTGCGAGTGGAGGGGGAGGGGGGGGGGGGGGGGGGGGCGGGGGGTGAGGCGTAACAGGCAATATTATAGGGAACCCAATTATGCATCATTTTGAGAGGTGAATATAGAGAAACGGCAGAAAATTCCTAATTCTTGTGTAAGAAAAGTTTGTTGTATTGACAAAGTGATAATCATAGAGAAGATTTCGACAATTTGGTGGATCATCTCGCGATGCTGGATTGGCTATAGACAAGTATACACAGTCCGACCAAATGATCAATGATACATACAAATGTGAAGCCAATGAATACATGCAATTTAAAGAAATTGAGAGTGCAGCAAAATTATATTATAGGAACGAGTCCCAAACACTGCGTAGGTCTAAATGCGTGGGTCGACAGGTCTTGGGGCAGACACACTAAGCATGGCAAGAGCACAGATGAACACCTAAGCGAGTATGTCATCACCAACAGAAGCGCAGAGCGTTTTGGGTGAATGGGCGAGTTCATTTAGCGCCGGGAGAATGAAATAAAATTTGCAAGTGTGACGGAGAGCGTGGAGTGGGGAGACTAGAGAGAGTGGGTAGAAAGGGATGGGCGCACCTGGGCTGCTCGGAATTTGTCGACGGAAGAGTCTACAAGCAGTGGGAAGCCGGACGGGAGGCCGGGGATGTCGCGCGGGTAAAAACCGAACGGCGCGTTCCGGACGTTCAGGTCGGAGGAGCCGGGGGTCGTGTTGAAAAACTCCGCTTCGCGTGCCACGGCCGCTGGGTTGTACAGCTCGCTGCCGACCCGAAGCGCGGGGTCCGCACCGAAGGGCGCGAGTGGGTCGGCGGCGGAGGTAAGCAGGCGCTCCTTGGCATCCCCCTGTCGAATTTATTTCGGGCAAGAGCACGGAATTGGAACCGGAAAATAAATGAAGAGAAGACTCAAAATGTATTTATAAGCAAAACCAAAAACAATTATAATTTTGGCATTAACCATAAGCAATAAAAGAAAAGACCGCGGATATATCCCGGAAGAAACAAAAGTGACGAAACAAATATCACGAAACAGAGTGACGGACAATTCGGAGTTGTGTCACGTGATATGTTTTTTCTGGTACGTACCGCCTTCAGTGCGTCCGCCATAAAGAGGAGGGCGGAGCAGGAGCTGTCGAAATCGGCAAACCGTGAGTCGTCCTCGCCCGCGAGGCACTGGTCGAGGTCGTCCACGGGAGCCTGGCGCTGCTGGTGGAGCAGGAAGCCGGTGAGCACGAGGTTGTTGCTGGAGGGTCCGCCCGCGTAGTACTCGCGTACCGGCGCGCCCTCCAGGTTCACGCTGCTGCGGTTTCCGGCTTGACTGATCAGGTAGCCGCCCCAGCGCGCGCCGGTGACCACATAATTGTCCAGCCCGCTACTCGACTGCAGATAAGCACAAACAAACCAAACGTCAGGAATAAGCGACTGCGTCAGCGACGCCCTATTATCCTATTGCTGTGGTCAATACATGATTCTCTTCTTTCCCGTTAAATTGAAGAACATGAGCTCCCATCGAAAATCAATGGAATTCTCAATGTCTTGAAAATCGGGAGTCTTAACAGTCAGGAACCACAAGCTGAGATCTGAATGCGACAAGTGCGAGCGAAGTTCGCATGCTGAGGCATGGCACTGTGCTATGGAAGAGTGGTGTGGATTTGTTGGACGCACTACTGAGAACAAAAACAGTTAGAATGCCAGCAATCCAATGCCAGTAACTGAGGCATATAAAGCGTCCCTTCATCTGATTCGCAACGATGGGAGAGAAATGTGTAGCTGCAGCCTGTGGTTCTCTTATTTCGAACAGTCGCTGGACTCTGAAAGGGTTCCGGAATGGGCGGCGGGCGGAAAGAACAACGACCCAAGATGAATCGTACGTGCTACAACTCGAAATTACCAGCAGTAGTGTCGTAGCTACACATGCACAGTGTACACATGTAGTCTATGGAAATTATCTACCAGAATAAATAGCAAGCTATTTGCACCTCCCATTTTCAAAATCCTGCCATATTAATTTGCTGAAGAGTGTGTGTGTGTGTGTGCGTGCGGGTGTCTGACCGAGTCTGTGTGTGACTGCATGTATATGAGTGTGTGTGTGTGACTGCATGTGTGTGAGTGTGAGTGTGTGTGTTTGTGTGTGTGTGTGTGTGTGTGTGTGTGTGTGTGTGTGTGTGTGTGTGTGTGTGTGTGTGTTTTAATTTGTGTCTGATTTATTGAGTATACATGATGAAGGGAGGGGGGCAAACGGCATCAGACAAAAGCTGATCGGGGAAACAACGGGAGTAGCAGGAAAGACAGGAATTGAAGGTGAATAAGAATTAGTGAACGTAAGGACAGTGAATGGGTGACTTGTGTGGGTTGGTTGACAGGAGGGTGTGAGCTTTTTGGGGGGAAGGGTTGACTGACCCTGCCGGCGCTGCTCCCCCCACTGCTCCCCCCTCCTGTCGCCAGCAAAGAGCGGCTCTGGCTGATGAGCTCATCCTTCACCGCAGCTTCCAATCTCCCTGACTGGTAGTCCGCCTGGAAGGTGATGAGGTAGTTGGAGGAGCGCGTGTCGCAAATGTTCTCCTCCAGTTGGCTCAGGATGGTCCAGAGGGAGTAGCCGAGGGAGCCCTCGCTCAGGTCGCCACCCCCCAACTGCAACTGCGTCAGCGTCTCCTTTAGCGCCTGCAGGTTCCGGTACATCTGCTCCTCCATCTGCTCACTTAGCTCCGCCAGCGTCTCCGCATCCGGCAGCTCCTCCCCTCCCACTTTGGCCGCCACCTCCGTAAAGCTCGCCGCTTGTTGTGTGTGCACCTCGCGTTGCTCGGTCGACAAAGCCTGCGCCAACATCGCAGCTACCCTCAGACTTCCAACACGGAACTGACTCATCCCTCCGCAACTCCCTCCGTCCAACGGCAAAGGTTCGTACATCAGGGACCGGTCTGACCCCGACCAGTTAGTCCTACAGGACTTGAAATGGCTTGAGTCAACAGTCAAAGTAATTACTGACATGTCGTTATTCAATTTCAACGTTTTCCCCCCACAACGACCGCGATACATCTTTCTCCCCCCACATTAAATCAGTGTCTCGATGGCAGAGCGTCATCGCGAAAGGGAGGAGGGGGCGGGGGAGTTGACCGTGAAGGCATCCACGACGCGCGAAGTTGCGGTTTCGCTAAGTGACGCCCTTTGCTCAAATCCGCTCAGTGCAAGGGCATTTGCAATCGACGCCGTCGCTGCCGCCGTGGCGGAGACGGATCGCTCAACCAGCGCTTCAAGCTCCGTCACCAGCTGCAGGGTGACGTCCACCTCCGGCGTCAGCGCGCTCTGGCTCAGCTCCTGCGAGCTCACGTAGGCGACGTCGCCCTCGATGAGCTCCTCCTCGCGGATGGCCGTGGCTCCGGCCTGCAACAGCGGGGCCATCACCTCCCGCTGCGCCAGGAAGCTCTCCAGCAGCGCAAACACACCGGCCAGGAGCTGCTGCATGCTCGGCGGGTCGGTGCCGTCTGGGACAACAGGGGAGGAGAGGGCTTGAAGTAGGTGACGACTTGTCGACGTCTCTGATGTCATGCCGGGAGGGAGTTGGGCGCCGGTGTATCGTAGCTGCACCTCCACCGTGATGCGGATCTCGAGCTGCATCACACACACACACACACACACACACACACACACACACACACACACACACACACACACACACACACACACACACACACACACACAACGTCAGATAAGGTCTACGACATCGCAGGAAGAGCGCCTAGACATGCATGCTAGCACTCAGAGCTACCTCTTTTTCCTGAACTCTGACATGCATTGCTTGGTATATTAAGCAAATGCTTTATAGTGGAAGAAAGATAAGCAAAATGGCATCGCATGAACGACGCGACGAAGGTAAATGTACGCTCGTCACTTCGCTGAGGCTTACGGAAGAGATAATTGCGCAACCATTTGTGTCGAATGTGTGTTTTGTAAGCGGTAGACAGCATAAAAATACATACATGTTATGGTTTAAGGCGAAAAGGCGGCGCGGTGCGGCTTACCCCGTTGACGGCCGCCGCCGCGATGGTGATGTCGTCCAGTTGGACAGCGGTGGATAGGTAGGCGGCCATGTAGGCGTCCCCCGTTGCGGTGCCCATCTGTCGGACGAGGCTGAGAAGACCAGCACGAAGCTGCGCGCTCACCTCCTGCACCGCTGCGCTCGACGGATCAGGGAGGCTCTGTGAAAGACACACACACACACACACCCTTCACTGTCGTGAACCACACATCGCATTGCCATCCACAAAGGTCCGTAGCCAAGCAAAACGCCAATAGATTAAACTTAAGGGGGTGAGAGGCAAAGGGGGGCGCACCTCAAGCAAAGGAATGGCCGCAGCAGGAATTGGCGTCAGAGACTGAAAGGAGAGGTCGAAGCGGAGGGCTGCCTTGGCGACAACCGCGATGACGCGGGAGCGGGAGACGGGGATGCTGTCGAGAGTGTAGACGTACTCGTAGGCACCGGGGGGGCAGATGCCTGCTAGTGCGCTATCGGGTAGGCACGCAGTGGAGGCGGTGCCGAGCCCAGCCACCGCTTGCGCCATCTTTAGCCTCCCGCTCAGGTCCACCAGCTCGTTGTTCAGGTTGCGCCCGGTGGCGATGGCGCCGCAGCTTGCTGACAGCTCCACCCCCTCCCCGCACGGCGACAGACTTGGCGCGTCCGCAATCCCCACACCGTGATCCACCTAACGACGTCACCACAATACATTATAACCGTCAGCATGAGTGCACCCAATGCTGAGTGCTCCTCTCATTTGCATTACCAGCGGTGGACGAATATCGAGTTGACTGGCGACACAGCTGTTGCCGTGGGTGCAGGTTGGCGTGTTGGGCGGTGAGATGGATTCCTCACCTGAATCACCTCTGCCCCTCCAAACGTTATTGTCACCTCCACCAATGTGTCCTCCGGCGCTGCTCCCGCCACAAAGCCTCCATTCAAAAGAAGGATGTTGTCACGCAAAGCGCACTCCACCTGCATACCATGTGATGTGATGTGATGGGACGCGATGAAACATGCCATGTCATGTTACATCGATGGTGTAGCTGAAAGCAAGACGGCTGCAAAGCAATGCGTATCCATTGTGGGTTGTAGGCACATGGCACCCACCTTGCTACACGTGCCGTCCTCGCATAGCTCCTCATCCGCAGTGCACTTGCGGGTGATGACCACCGTGCGCTTTACCGTCGACAGCAGCGGCGGGTTGCCGTAGTCGAAGATGGCGAAGAGAATGGGGAAGCTGTCGCCCACGGTGCGTAGCTCCGACGAGTCAGGCAGACACGGCTCCACCCCCTGTCAATCAAGACCAAGCAGCATTCAGTGGACGTCGAAATATAACACTGCGTATGACGTCTACTAAACAAGACCATGTATACGACCTACAAATGAATCAACTATGGTGATTCATAAATAGACAAAAATGAATTCGGAGTATTCCTCAGACATAAATTCAACACGCGATGGACAGCAACCGGATGATATATATCCGGAGATGGGAGTGCCGGGTGGGGTGGAACCTTGATGCGGTAGTTGTGGCCGTGGCAGTTGACTCCCTCCTCGAGGCAGCTGGCGGGCGGGCAAGCCAGGATTGCGGCCAGGTTTCCGTCCTCCGCGTCGAACGCGACCGCGCCCTCGTCGCACGACGGCTGCCCCTCCTCCGACGGCAACGGGTCGCTGAACGGGCTGCAAGTCGTCCAGCGCCCGAGCTGCGGCAGCCTGATGACGTTGGGCCCCACCAGCCGGATGACGGGCGGCTGGTTGGACACCGTCTCGCCCAAGAACTCGTCCACAAAGTTCCCCACGCCCGACTGAGCACCAAACGGCGATTAAGTCATTTAATCAGGTGAATTCTATGCGCAACTCAGTGGCACTACAAACAGACGGGTAGTTTGAATTAGGGAGGCGTGAAAAAAAGTTCGACCCTGTGCTGAAGTTACGAGAGGTTGAGAGGCTCCGGTGACGGAGGGGATAACTTCACGAAGGACATGGCAGAGGAGACACTATAGAGAAAGTATGTGTTGGCTGGCATCATGTGCAAAAAGCGCACCTCTGGAAAGGGACAGACGCCGCTGACAGAGCAGCTGTAGTCCGCCGGACACACCCCCTCTTCCTCAGCGCAGTTCGGCAGCACCACCAGCGTGCGGTTCACGACGGCGCGAAGCCCCGCGTCGTTCGTCACGCTAAAAGGAATGACGTAAGACCCGGGGGTGGCAGTGTTGATGTGGCTGCAGCGGTAGAGACCCGACAGGGCGAAGGGGACGACCTCTGCTCCGGTGCTGTCAGCACTGCTGTAGTCGGCGCACGCCTCCACGAGCGCGCTGATTGTCCCCTGCTTTGCGTCGACCGCCACCGCACCGCGCTCGCAATCTCTGCCCGGAGAGCGGCTCGAGGACTGGTCGCACGGGAGGTACTGTCGATTAAGCTTTATAGTGACGATAGGCGGACCGACCAAAGAAATTACGGGCGGCAACCTACTCTCCGCACTCTCCTCGTTTTCCTCTGCGCCGGCCCGAGACCCGATCCCCGACCCCGACCCCGTTGTGGGTACCACCAGTTCCTCCACTGTCAGGTCTCCGCTCAGCATGTACTGCGCAAACAGCTCGCCGCCGCTGGCGTCGCATATTCCGCGGATGGAGCAGCTTAGCGAGACCTGGAAGATATCCTGCCCCCGAGGAACGTTGCCGGTGCGAACGACCAGCTCCTGACAAATGCGCTCGTTGACGGCACATACGACGTGCACTCGCCGACGCACTTCCTCGGCTGCGTTGCCGCTTGCGTCGGAAACACGGTAAGTGATGACCCACGGGTCGCCGGGGGGTGTGGGGCGCGAGGTGTCGATTAACGAAATGCCGGTGACGAAAATGTTGGCGGTGAGGTCACCGTCGACGTCGTCCATCGCAACTGCCCCCGGGTCCACGAAACGGACACCCATGCGGACAGTGTGTATCATCACGAAAGTCCCCTCCTCCGTCACCGCTGCCGTCCCTACGACGGCGGTCGGAATGATAGTCTCGAATCAGATGACGAGAAAGACGACAATCATAACAGCAGAAACTTGAAACAAAATAAACAATAAATGAAGCGGCACTATTTTTCGATGTAAACACAGGCAATGACTCAGATGGTGGCCTGCTATCGGCATTCTATCAATGGTTGCAGTAATATTCGATAGGTGAGACATCTGTTGGGCTGCTTACCGCCTTGTCCCGCGAGCAGGTGGATGACAGGGGGCGTGCTGTCGTCTTCTCCGGCGATGTTATTATTGCTACTTGCCGCACTACCCGACCCGCTGCCAGCGGACTGCTCCAGCCCCTCATACGCGCCATCCTGCACTCACCAGCAACAACAACACCGGACATCAAGGTAAAATTCAGATAACAAGCCGAGCACCCAGCAAGGTCGGGAATTACAGGAGGTCGTCGTCGCGTGCGTAGTTGCGCACCAAGAGGACTTCTCCGAGGCAAGCTCCTGCAACGGAGCACCGCGTGCCGGCGTATTCGACACGACACAGTCGCTCCCCCAAGCGCAGGCATGGATTGACCACCGCTACGCGACGCTCCACCGGCGCGGCGGTGAAGCCGTAGCCGTCTAACGCGGTATACACGAGCACGAAGGGCGCGTCGGGTGGCGTCACAGCGCTCGTGTTCACCGCCTCTGCCCCCGACACGAGCAGGGAGTCGGGCGGGAGGACGCCTTGCGTGGGGGACACCACCTCTGCCCCCGGATCGTAATACACATCCCCTTGCAGCACCTCCATGAAGGGCTCCCCCAACAGGCGAATCTCCAGCAGCTCCCCGTTGTCTGACTCCTCCATCAACTGCTTCAGGAACCCATCGGCGCCGTCCTGATCATTTCACACCATCGAACCTCAGCGCGCGGATCCTCATCATGCACAACACATGACGGCCGACTGACATGTCTCACGAAATACTAAATACTGACATTGAATCACGACATGCCAGGTAAAGCTCGCACACACAGAACCATTTAATTTTTTTCTTCTGATTCCACACCCATGTGAAGATGTCCATCATATGTTCAAGAGATCGACATCCAAAGGTGCGGGGATATGTCGGGAAGAGTGCATGGTTTGTAACGAAGGACAAGCAACAAGTATGGTCACCCCGTGGCCCCCACCTCTTCTTCGTAGTCGAGGGCCGGTACGACTTCCAGGTCGGGGTCGAGGGGAGGCGGTGGAGGAGGGGGGCTTGGGGGCTGAGGCGTGGGGGTTGGGGTGGACGGTGTCTCCGCCCACGTCTCCACCACAGGAGGGGAGACGATCACGGAGCCGAAGCGCCCCTCGCCACCATCCGGTGCGAACATGCTAGCCACGAAATCTGGCAGAGATATGAACTGGTTGTGAAAGGGAGCACGTCGACACATTGTAAGGAGTGCCGTCGTCAATAGCACATAAGCAACGCAAAAGGCAACAAAGTCAAAGGCAAACTCGTCGGTCTACATACCTGGGCGAAGCTCTGCGCCCTGCCCAACACAGCGTCAGCAGAGCTGCCGTCCCCGTCTCCCTCCCCCCGAAACTCCACCGCCACATTGGCCACCACGCTACCAGGCAGGATGCCGATGATGTTCACATCCTCAGGTAACACGCCAGCACCCGCGGCGATCATTTGCCTCAAGTATTCCACAAAGCTCTCGAGCTCCTCCGGGTCCTGCTCGCTCCCGAGACACACGTGCGTCGAGTGGGGGGGGGGGGGGGGGGAGTCAACAACTCACTCGGCATGTTCATTCGTTATAAACATCGTAATGGGTGTCATTATTACCACATAAGCCAGCATACACAGTTCATATACAACCGCGCACCTCCAGCATCTCAATGGTCACTTGCGCAAAAGTCACGTTGATCTGCACCGCCACCACGAGAGTGGAGCCGGGTTCCATGTCAGGCGGGATCTCGATGGGGGGCAGCGTCGCGGGTGGGGCGGTGGTTGTGGCGGGCGGGGGAATGGCGGTGGTTGTGGCGGGCGGTGGAGTGGAGGTGGTTGTGGGTAGCGGGGTGGTTGTAAACACGGGCAAAGTCGTTGTCGTGGGCTGTCTGGTTGTGGGAGAAGGGAGCGTCGGCTCGGGTGTGAAAATGACACCCGTGGTGGTGGTGATCGCCTGTGGCGTGGTGGTAGTCGGCTCGGATGCGACGGTCGTCGTTGCCTCAAGTGTGGTGGTCACGGTTGGCTCTATGGTTGGGGTGGGGGTAGGGGTGGGGGTAGGGGTAGGGGTAGGGGTGGGGGTGGAGGTGGGGGTGGGCTCGGGTGCGGTGGTCGCCAGTCGTGTGGTTGTTGGAAGGGGGGTCGTGGTTGGCGGGAGGGTGGTGGTGGTGGTGGGTGGAGGGGTGGTGGTCGTGGTTGGCAGCGGTGTGGGGGTGTCCGGCTCTATGGCGGGGGGTGGAAGCTCGGTTGTGGTGATGATGGGCGGCGCGGTGGTGGCGAGGGGGGTGGGTGTGGGCGTGGGTGTGGGGAGGTCCACGCCCCAAATCGCATTGTTCATCACTGTAGCGGTTGCTTGCAGCAACGAATGGCCGTCCAAGACGCGCATCGGGCTCGCCGCGCCACCCGCCCCAAGCAACATGTCCAATACGCCGTCGTCGGTGCCAACTGGATCACAAATAATTGGGCGGTTGCAGGGGGGAGGTCACGGCATGTAATGGTACCCGCGGATCAAGTAAATATGGATGGTAGCAAGACACATCAGAGTGGAACACAAGGTGGTAGATGAAAATAGACTTGACTGGGCAAACCTCCGAGACGCAGTTGTCCAGAAGGCATTGAAGAGCCAAAGGCAACCTTGGCGACCTCCTGTGGTACGGAGTAAGGGGCGAGGGGCGAACGTTAATGACGAGGGGCAAGTAGTCCTGCGATTCCAAACAATATGCGCCTTGCTTTTACATAGCAATACATGGAACAATTTATGAATCCCGTCACATGAAAAAATTACATTGTCAATATCATTTAGTTTCCGTTGTCCAAAATAGCGTCAGATGTTTAGGTAACTCTGAAGCCCTCCGAAAAAAGAGGCCCGTAAGCAATCCCTTTACATATCCTACAATATACCTGTAACTCTCAGTCGCATGTGGTAATATGTTAGCTCGTTTTTCGGACTTTGGCAAGCATACGTCATTGGTAAGTGTAGACGACATGTTCTGTATGACACGATAGTATGAGGAGATTGAGGGGGCATCACATTCAGCGGAGAGACGTTCTGAACACCGTCGTGGCATTGATTCAATCCGAACATGTTCATACAACCTAGATCAAGCATCGACGATTCATCACTTAATTTCGTTTCATTTTTTATGGTTACTTTTTCCGTATCAAAAAAAATCTTAATAGACGAATTAGGACACGAACAAGGAAGGCGTTGGCATGTGACACCTTAATTTATCAGAACATTGTCAGAAATCTCGACGAAAAATACAAAACATGACATTGTGACTCTCCACTTAAACGTAGCCGGTTGACAATGGGCATGTAATTGCATCAATTCTCCTCACTTAACACGATAATACGATTGCGATGGGCGCCGGGCTGAAAACATGAACATGCGACAACGTTAGTGTTCACCATCGCTTCTCATCTCAATTAGTTCCTGCCTGTGTGCTTTGAGTCTTGCATAGCTCATGCGTACATGGTGTGCTCAAAATAACTCAAATGGTCTCAAATGGTCCCCCAATACAATAATGTTTTTTGTATTTTTACATTGACACCAATGCAGTCGAGCTATAGGAGGTGTAAATATTCTGTATCACTGTCAGCCGATCCTAATTCCTAAACCATTGCAGGAAATATTCGTGAGTAGGTGGTGGCATGTTTGTCTGTGCTGAGAATGAGTCGGCGGGCAATGGCGGTGATGTATGAAACACAATCGACGGTTTGGCTCTTAAGTGATACAACATTTGAATGGGTATATATGCGCAACAAATACACTTTGTTATCCCATTTTTGAACTAATTGGTATCGTCTGAAATAATTGACCATAAACAAAGTAACGCAATTTCAGTAAGAACCAGATAATCAGCCGATCTCGTGGTGTTGCAGGTTAGAATTGCCAAAGGGCGAGTCTCGGTCAAAGGCTGACAGAGATGTGATTGGCGAGGGGCGGGCGAGTACCAGGTGCGCGGAGGCGCTGTCGTCATCGGCCGCCAGGAAGACGTACACCTCCGTCGCTTGAGACTCCAGCGCGGCGGTGAAGGCGCCCATGACTCGCTGGCCCGAATAACCAGGGAGGGTCGATATCCCCACCGCTGCGCCGATGGGAGCGCTTGGAGTGCCGTCGATGATCATGACGGCAGTCTCGCGGTACGGGTCGCCCATTGGAAAAAGGTACACCGCTCCGCAGGTGGCCTCGATGTTATCCCTACGACAACGAGAAAGCAGAAAATTATCCTCATAGAATGCTACCGCTCTGGCCTTGTGCAGCTTGAGGGGGGAGTCCATGCATATTGCGAGTCGGGCGAGGGTATAGCGATAAGCGAAGTGCGCTTGAATTAAATAACAATTGAAAATCAATTCCGGCGCTTGAACGTACGGGTGAAGGCACTCGGCTCCGGGATCGCCGACCAGCAGGAAGTGGCTGCCCGCTGGGCTGACGTCCAGCGAACGCCCGAAGCGGGAGGACCATCTTTGGGTGGGGTAAAGAGTGTTCAGCTCGATTACAGAGCTCTCCTGCGAGTTGGTGTACGATACCGAATAGCCGATCACCCTCGCCTTGGTGTCGTCGCCGACCCACAGAATGGTGTTACCTGACGAGGACGGCAGATGTGATATGAATGAAGCGATCGATGGATAAACGACAGTGTGGCGCAGGAAAATACGGAGGGCCTTCAAAAATAGTTATCATAGTCGGTTGCCCGTGCACGTACCGGCAGCGTCTGGAAGAAACGCCACAGAAACCCCCAAACTGCTGTCCGGGGCGGCGTGGTGCCAAAACTCGTCGGCGACGCCATTGTGAAACCTGCAACAGATAATCGCGACATCGGGGCAGAATGAGGAAGGTCGTGGAGACGGCCAACTAGTTCGCGTGGCTGAACATATAAGTGGAAGGGTTGTCGTACGCCCAAAGAATGACCGCTCCGAATGTATTTGTGCCGCCGGCTGTGACGCCGCTCCAGCACGCCGGACAGCCAACCGCTACAAGCACCACGCCTCCTGAGGTGTCGGGCTCAGAAATGGCGAGCTGTGCTCCTGCAACACAGCAAAGTAGGACAAAGCTTAAGAAGAAGGCAGCTCGACTACAGTGACGC
This sequence comes from Tetraselmis chui, assembly GCA_026401115.1. Lineage (NCBI taxonomy): Eukaryota > Viridiplantae > Chlorophyta > Chlorodendrophyceae > Chlorodendrales > Chlorodendraceae > Tetraselmis > Tetraselmis chui. The sequence continues at coordinate 62,435 of JAPMLY010000160.1, read as the reverse complement.
GCGCTATAATTATAATACGCTTTCGAAAAAAAAAATGGACGACCGGCTAAAAACCCAAACGCATATCGGAAGTGGTAAGGTGGCTAAGGAGTGGAGGAAGACGATGAGTTAGCCACATCGAGAGGCGTTATCTATACTGACCGTAGTTGACCGCGCTGGCTTCCTCCCACGTACTCAGCCGGTTGGGCCACTCCAAATAGAGCGAGGCCCACTCGATGCCCGTGCGCCCAAAGAGTCCGATGATAGGCGTCGGGCTGTAGCCATCGCCAACGTAGCCGCTCACCACCGCGCGCTCGCTGCCCACCGCGGCGGCGACACCCCAGTTGAGCACGGTGTAGGTGTCGCCGAGGCCGGGGACGTCGGAGGTGTTCATCGACAGCGTGGCCTCCATCGCGTAGGTTCCATCCCGCCCTCGGCGCCATACAGAAGTGGACTGCGTGACTTCCGTGACGTTCAGCGCCACCGTCGCGTCGACCTCCCTCGGCAGCCCTACCACCAGTAGATCGTCCCTCGAGCTGGCGGCCAGGATAAGGGCGGCGCTGTCTGCGGTGACAGAGTTGTCAACTGGGCCGAGGCTGTAGGGCACATCGGCGCCGCTGATGGCGACGCCGCTCAGCGCGTTGTTGTGAAGGTGAAATACCACCGCCGGAGGTATTGGTTCCGGCGTCGCTGTGGGCGTTGGCGTCGGAGTGGGCGTGACAGTCGCCGCAGTGGCTGGCTCCACCTCAACCAACGACGCCCAGTTGTCCTCGAACTGGCCATTGGACAGCTTCAACTGAACCGACGAGCCCAGATCCTCCTCAAACGTCAATTGCCGACCTATCAGCATCGTCAGGACGCGTATGAATGTGTGAGCAACCCCAGCAACGACGATGATGAGGCTACGACATTACAAAGGGATGGGTGGCTTGGAGCTTATCTGGTCTAATCATTCAATCATAGGAAGCATACGATGGAGGGAGCAGTAGCTTGAAGAAGCTTACCTGCGTCGTCGAATAGGACAGAGAGCTCGATCAGGACGAGAGACGAGGGGTCGCCTGGCGTCGCCTCCGAAACACTGAGCAGCTCCACATCGGCTGCGCCGTATGTGGAATTAAGGAGGTCGACCAGGGCGGTGCGGAGAAGCTGATCATTTCCGATGGAGTCTGTGAATGAAATATAGTCATACCCCAGGATGGCGGTGAGGTTTGTGCTGTTGTATCCAACCGTGGGCGTCACTGTGGGGGTTGGCGTCGGAGTTGGTGTGCCGGCCGCCCCAGTGTCTGGCTCCACCTCAACCAACACCGCCCAGTTGCTGATGAATACGCTATTGGACAGGTCCATCCGAACCGATGCATTCAAGTCCACCTCAAACGCCATTTGAAAACCTGAAAAGGAGCGACAGGGAGCATCAGAATGTTCGAGCAGCGAATGAAGCAGCTAACCCACGGAAGAGTGGCAGATGGCCGAAGGGAGTCTACCTGCGTCGTCGAATATGATAGACAGCTCCAGCAGGACGTGGGAGTTGAGAGTGTCTTCGGAAACGCTGAGCAGCTCTACATCGGTTGCGTTGTATGTTGAATTGAAGAGGTTTATGAGGTCGGTGCGGAGGAGCTGATCATTTCCTAAGGAGTCTGTGAACGAATAGTAGTTGTACTCCAGGATGGCAGTGAGGTTTGTGCGGTACTCATCAACCAGGGGCGTCTCGGTGGGGGTCGGTGTTGGAGTTGGTGTGACGGTCACCCCAGTGTCTGGCTCCACCTCCACCAGCACCGCCCAGTTGCTGACGAACAGGCTGTCGGAAAGCTCCATTCCCACCGACGCATTCAGGACCACCTCAAACGCCTTTTGGTAAGCTGCCAGCATTATCAGGGGCGTCAGAATGTATGAGCCACGTTAGCAACGATGAGCAACCTTAAGGAATGTTTGGAGCTACTTTGGTTGCAATGTTAAATTGTTCATTCAAATAATAATCATTGGTGATCACTGAAGTCAGTGATGGCAACTGCTGGCAGGCCGAAGGGAGTCTACCTGCGTCGTCGAATATGATAGACAGCTCCAGCAGGACGTGGGAGTTGAGAGTGTCTTCGGAAACGCTGAGCAGCTCTACATCGGTTGCGTTGTATGTTGAATTGAAGAGGTTTATGAGGTCGGTGCGGAGGAGCTGATCATTTCCGGAGGAGTCTGTGAACGAATAGTAGTTGTACTCCAGGATGGCGGCGAGGTTTGTGCGGTACTCATCAACCAGGGGCGTCTCGGTGGGGGTTGGCGTCGGAGTGGGAGTTGGTGTGGGTACAACTCCGGCCGGGCAGCATATGGTTTCAAAGGTGGGGATCGCAGAGGTCTCTATCACATCCAGTTTACCCCACTTGGAAGCAAATGCGGAGTCGCTCAATGTCACTGGTGGAAAACTGTCCGAAATTGTGGCGGTCATCGCCGTTCGGTCACCTGCACATGCGTAATAATGCACACAAACAAGCGCATTATCATGTGTGTAGATAGATGTCATGTGAGTTTCTTATTGTGATAGATGAAAGTCTTGTCTTTACACACATCATGCAGTGTGGCCAGTTTAAAAAACCGAATAATTTAGCATATTGGAGAGAGACGAGGGAGTCCAGCATGGGCATAGATGGAGAGCAGATACAGACGCGAAGCAGTGGCGCACAGGGCTATATTGCTCCTCTCGCAACAGACAAGCCTCCGCTCTTCCCAAAGAGCTGACAAACTGATTTAATAATGGCTAAATAACGTAATTATACCGTAATAACAAATAATTCGTAGTTCAGCAAGTCCAGTTCACTTTCATCATTATATACGAGAGGCTACTTCGACGAGTAGAGGTAAGTAAACGAAAGCGGCGGCGGCAACAAGGCCGACGCTGCCACTGCTACTGCCGTGCCTGTCAACAACGGGTGTGCATGCCTCTGCGTACGTACCTTCGAGCTCGAATGCCAGTGTGACGTTAATCCTTGTGGAGTAGCCTTGGTATGCGGTGTCCTCCACGACGTCCGCCTCGGAAATATCGGCGTAAGTTACACTGTACTCCTTGACGAACATGGCCTGTAGGTCCCCGAGGAGGTCGTTCGGCGGTGTGAAGAACTGGCCCGTGTCATATGTCGCTTCCATATGGGCCTGGAAGTTCACGGCGAAGTACGTACTGCCCGCCACCTGCCCCGCGACGGGCCGCGCATGCGTCGCGATGAGCGCTAGGGCCAGAAGCAGCGGCAGGCGTCCGTCCATCGTCGTGGTTTTCGCGAGCATCTTTAATGTTTACAATGATATCAACGCCTACCGTGCCGTCGGCATCGCCCAACAAATCCCGCCTCACTGGAAGTTCACACTCTTCAGTCGAAAACCGAATTCCGGATCATAAATAAGTGAAGGCGTAGTATTATTATTGATGCAGTCCAAAAGCAAAATATCGAATTAAGGGTAACGCGCGGATCGTCGGCGGTTCAAAGCATCAGCGTCAGGTATCCTTTCACTGCTACGTCGTGCTGACAGGTGGTGGACAGATCGTGTAAGCGGAACCAGGGGCGTAGTGGTGTAAGATCGGAGTCGCCGGCTGTCCAAGCTTCGCGGTGCGTGGTGGGCCGTTCTGCCTCCGTAGCGACATGGGAGATGCCGTTAGTAATATCTTAGTGGCTTGTTACACCACAAAAGACAATGAGTACATCCGTACTGCCATCCATGGAAACGGCGGCTCACGTGATTGCTGATGGCCGGGGACTTCGTGACTTTTTCGGGTATATCTCGGTATATTCCGGGTGTTATCCCTGTATAACTCTTTGCATGTACCCTCTCATCTCGCCAGTACGGGCGGTACAGGGACTCGAAACAAATTATAAAGAAAAAAAAAAAAAAAAAAAAATTATAAAGCCACAAGTACTAACCAGGCATTTCGCAGTACTTTGTAAATTGGTTTGTAAATACTGCCGTTCTGCGAAGCGTGTATACTGATGTACGTCTGTGATCAATTGGTGATTTGGAGCAACCGCAAAATACCAATAAAAAGCCTTGATGTAAAAAAAATATCTTATAAGAGAAAGCAGTGGAGGCCACCCTTTTGTTTCCCCTCCCATTTCCCCTGTCCGTGCTCATTTTGTTCTTCTTATAACCATGGACCACCAAGCAAAAAGCCTTCGTCATATCGATACTGTTACGGGTACGGCCTTTACTTCGCGCCACTTGCGAACAGTAAAAGTGAAACATGAATGATAGCATTCACCTTCAGTGGGGGTGATCCCAAACACTTCGATGGTGGATTCTACTGTTTTTTGGGGTCATTTCTCTGCCCAGAATTTTTTCGATGACAAGAAGCACTTGATGAGCCTTGACATGGAATAAATAGCGTGACCTCGCTCAACAACAGTCTTGAGGGCATGCATCTTTGACTGAATGAGCTCCACCAATCGCTCATAAGAAGTAGTGATGTTATGTACTCAGATTGAATGAACCCGATTTTCATGATAACGTGATTCTTAACGGGTGGATTCGCGCCACCGTTGACATGCGGTGTCAAGAGTGATTGCACAACGCAACGCTACCGCCGTGGTTTATCACGGATTTGTCGCTTCGCTATAGTAAGGGGGGGCGGGGTAAGGCGGGGTATGTGATAGATAATCTTGTTTCGGGGAGGAGAGTGGTCGCTGACTTGTTGTCGGGATGGAAGATCAAGGGTCAATAGGTGGGTAATGCTAGGTAGACTAGATACACGTTCGCCGCATGGGTTGTTGCGGAAGAAATTCGTCGTTCAAAAGTGTTTGGGTGGTGTAGCGGTGGTATCGTGGCCTAGTACCGGGCGGAAGGGTTGTTATTGAGATGTGATGGGGGGGGGCTTAATTCGCTGAGCTGTGATCGGGGGCGGCAGGGCAGTGCAGCGACTGCAACATTGTTGCTCGTATGGAAGGTGCAAGGTGACTGAGACTGAAAGAGGTGAAAGTGAGAGAAGAAATGGTTACAGAGGTCACGGTGAGGTGCCTATAAATAGCTTAGCTGTTGGCTGTTGCCGAGGCACAATGTTGGGCACCGTGATTGGTGCTAATGGTCCAATTGATAGCAGCACCGTTTTGGGCAGTGATTGTGTATGTCACTGACAGCTGACAGATGAGAATCATATATCGTATGCCATACTGCTGCTAGTACCCGTGTGATGTAAAAACGTACAAGGGATAACAGTACATATGGGTGTATCTCAACACCCCCACTCAACCAGAATGTAATGAAGTACTGTTGTAGTCAGGAAAATCCAGAGAAAATTTTCATGCCGTGCTGACAGACATGATTTTCTTGATGAGATAGGAAAAGGTGTTCCCAGAAACCGGTTTGGTGAGAATGTCATCACAGTTGTCAGCAATGGGAACATAGACCATTCTGATGATGCCTTTTGCAGCAAGGTCACGGCTGAGATGGTATTTGAGAGCAATGTGCCTTGTCTTGCGCGAAGTGCAGCCACGAGTAACATTCCGGATGGCGGATTGATTATCGCAAAACACAGGAGTCGGCAGTGACTGAGGTAGGCCAAGATCAGCCAGAAGTTGTCTTGCGAACAGAATTTCCTGGCAGACCGATGCGACTGCGATGTATTCGGCTTCACAGGTTGATTGCGCAACGACCGTCTGGAGTGCAGAGCGCCAAGAGATGGGTGCGGCGCCCATGGAAGGTGAGTCGGTTGCCCCCACTGGACCCATGCAAAGGATCTGGCCACTGACAGAAACTGATGAAGCATGATCAATGCCCCAGGTGGAATCGACGAAGGCACTGCACTGAAGCGGTTGGTTGTGATGATGAAAGGAGACGCCAACATGTGATGTACCCTTCAGGTAGCGTAAGACGCGTTTGGCTGCTGTCCAATGACACAATTTGGGGCGGGCGACATAGCGGCAGAGGCAGGAAATAACAGCTGAGATGTCAGGGCGTGTGCATACCGATGCCCATAGGAGACTACCGACCAGATTGTTGTAAGGGACGTCGTGTTGGAGATTAGTGGAGCCTTCTTGAAAGGCAAGTTCCGCCCCCTGGCTCCAAGGTAGCAGAGAGGGATTGCAGTCCGTCATGTTGAACTGGTTGAGCATGTCGTTGATATATTTACTTTGGTGAAGGGTGATACTGCCCGCATCATTGTAATCAACACCCATGCCTAGGATCCAAGTACAAACTCCCTCGTCGGTGATGTCAAAGGTAGTTTGGATCGAGACACGTAAGTGGGTCATCCATGGTTCAGATGCAGGGAGAACCAGTAGGTCATCAACGTAGACTAGGATGATGATGACTATAATTTGAGTACCTGAGGACTCAGACCATAAAATGTAAACACTTGGGTCACCAGCGGAAACATGGAATCCATTGTCCCGTAGGAAGCCATCAAATTTCTGCCTCCACTCGAAAGCTGCTTGCTTAGTGCCATATAAGGCTCTCAGCAGGCGACCATAGAGTTCTTTGCCGTCTTCATCATATTCTTTGTAGCCTTCGGGAAGGCTAATGTACAGCTCTTCTTTGATTTCTGCGTATAAAAATGCAGCAACTACGTCGAGCTCGTAGACGGGCCATCGCCATTGCGCCGCAAGGGCAAATGCTGTCCGAACATAAGTGAAGCTAACCACCGGGGCGTAAAGTTTCTCTTTGTCAAAATCAAGGCCTGCGCGTTGATCAAATCCGCGGACCACCCATCGAGCCTTGAACTTACGAATGCTGCCATCTTTGTTGTGTTTAATCGTGAAGTCCCATTTCGTGCTGAGGATGCGTTGACCAGCTGGGATGGGAACGACCCGGAAGACGTTTCTAGCTCGAATACCATCATATTCCGTTTTGATAGCTGCTTTCCAATTGTCGGCCTGTGGAGAAAGAAGTGCTGCGCGCATAGTCCTAGGAGTGGATGGTGGTAGTTCCGAAGTCGATGAAGAACGGTTGGTGATGAAGCAAGTGGTCGGTTCCTGAGTCGATAGTAATGCGGGAGCTTCAGCCGCGAGGAGCGATTGCCAGAGGGCATGGTGTCCATAGTCACAGGGGTAGGCAGGTGGATAATCTGCAGCGTCATCAATGGTTGAACCTTCATGGTGCTGCTGTTGCTGACTGAAAAGGATGGTCTCGGAATCGCGAAATCGAGTAGGTAATCGGCGAACACGGTCTTGTCGTTGAAGGTCTTTTGAAGTATCATGGTGAAGGGAGGGATCCTCCATAGAGGATTGATTTGGAGACAAAGTAGACTCCGGGGTAGACAGCGCATCATCATGCATAGTATCTGGAAAGGCAGGTTGGACGTTGGTCGACAAAGTCTGCTCTGGCCGCAGGCATGGGGGAGATACGATTAAGCGAGCCGTTAGTGGGTCATGTAGATTCGCCGTAGAGGAAAACACTGGGTGTGCAGGGTCATCATCATCAGTGCCATCATCAACAACATCCGTGGGAGGCACATAGGTTTGAGTCACTGTCGTGATCAGCCCCCTCTGATTATAGGTAGGGGAAAGCTGAGGATCGAGCTCGCAGAGTGGCTCCTCAGGAGAGCCGTTAGTGGCCGTGTCTTGGAAGTGGCTTAGTAGTTTTGCTTCATCAAAAATTACACTGCGGCTGGCAATAACGCGCCTACTATCAGGATTGTAGACCAACCAGGCAGGAGAATCAGGCGATCGTCCTACATAGATACCCTTCCATGCCTTGTCTTCTAGCTTCCGGCGCAGGGCGGAGTCCACGTGAGTGTATGCATTGCAGCCAAAAATCCGAATGTGGGATAAGTCCGGGATGACTCCAGTAGCCAGGGTTAGGAAGATGCCGTCAGGGCCGGATCTGTAGGTCCTGTTGTGAAGATAGACAGAGTGCTTGAAGGCAAGTTCCCAGAAATTTCGCGGCAGTCCGGCAGTGACAAGAAGGCAACGTGTCATCTCCGCCAGTGTGCGCCAAGGACGCTCCGCAAGCGCGTTCTGATGAGGGCTGTAGGGAGCAGAAAACCGCAGAGTGATGTTGTGTTCAGAACACATAGTTGCAAAGGCAGTTGACCTGAAGGTGGCGCCGTTGTCGGCGCGGATTTCGGTAATCTTGTGGCCCATACGCAGGACAAGGTTAATAATATCCTGTGTATAAGGGACAATCTCGGCAGTAGAGCGGATAGGTCGTCCCATAGCGAAGGAGGTGCTGCGACAGAAGGCTCCATAAAATTGATTATTGCCTTGTAGAGAAAGTTCAACATGGCCCCATGAATCAAGGTTGAGAGTGTGGAACGGGGGGTAGTCTCGAGATCCAGGCGCGGTGCTCTTATTGGCGATGGTAGATTTGGATAGAACACATGGACTACAGAATTCCACGTGGGACAGAGATGAAGGAAGACCAGTGACGAGAGGCAAAGTTTTCTTGATGCCCTCAGCATGGATGTGGCCAAGGCGTCGATGCCAAAGTTGGGCTCTGCCTCTGGAGGTTGCGCTCAGTAATGCTACGGTGGGTGGTGGTGATAGGATGGATGTTGGGAGAATGGGCTCCAACATCAGGCCATAGAGACCCCACTTCCGGAGACGCCGGATTGGGATGCGAAATCCTGTTGGAAGAGTCATGGTGCAGTCCTGGGCGTATGTGAAGGTTGCTCCCGCGTCTTGGGCTCGACCCTGACTGAAAAGCCGGGATATACCATGGGGAGCAAAAGAGACGAAATCTTGTGCGTGTAGAACCTTGGTGAGAGAAGTGGCCACCTTTTTCCCATCGACCGTGGTGTAGACTTCTTTGGTAGTGCCCGTGCCGTAAACGGTAGCAGGAACACCAGTGAGAGTGTAACGGGAATGGACTGGAAGCTCCTCGTAGTCGTGGAATTCGTGTCGATTGGCGTTGATAAATTGCGAGGCGCCACCGTCCACGATTTGTATTTCGGCTGCTGGTGGAGCATCACATTGAGTAAAAAATGCTGATGTAGTAGGAGTGGTTGCAGCATTGGTAGCACGTGCTGCACTCATTATCCATGTGCATGTATGTAGGTCCATGATGCTGCCCAAAATTGGTAGAAGGATGTCCTCAAGTTCCTGCCCTCGAAACTTGGAGACATTGATGTCTTGCATGTTGTAACCCATAGCAGCGGCTCTAACAGCACACGGTGGTTCCGCAAAGCGTGCTGGAGATAGGGACGGGTCACCAGTTGCCAACATTCCGGGGCCAGGGGATCCGTCGTGGTTCAGGCAAAAGTGGGGTCCATTTCGGACACCTGAGAACCGTGGTAATGAGAGCTGCCCGTCCTGTGCTCGCCAGTCTGAAGGTGAGAACCCAATAGAGGGCAAGAGAGTAGCAACGGGAATGCCATGCTGGCGGTGGCTGATGTAGTGGTTAATAAGGTCCCAACGACTGCTCATGTTTGTCCAAATCAGGGAGTCTCGTTGCACAGTGGATCCCATGGAGGTGGCTTTGACGTGGAGAGGAGTTCCAAGGGAACCAATTATGGTGGGAGGCTCAGTCGCGCCAGCGCTGTTCTCAATAAGGTAACTTAGACTCATGCGGTGCGAGGCGGTTAGAAACCTGATGATATGGAGAACCTTGCTGAGTGTTTTGGCTCCGCTGGCCGATGGAAAGGCTGTGCCAGAAAAAGGGGCATGGCATGGACCAGCGTCAAGAAACGATACCGGGGAAGAGAATCCCAGTGACTGGGCCGGATGAGGTGGATGTCCTGCGGAAGGCGGGTGCCCCAATTATGGGTGGCAGAAGATGGTAACTGGCCTGGATACCGTTTGCTGAGGACGTCAAGCCTGTGTGAAAGCACATCTCGAATGGTATCATCAATCTCGCAGCATGTGAGTAGCCCCACCGAACCACCCGTAGATAGGAAGCCCTCCAACAGGGGGATCATACCACCCGTGCAAAGGCTGACCCAGTGAGAGACGTGTTGCTGCAGGGGAACAAGAGGAATGTTCCGCAGACAGGGAAGACCAGGAATAACTCGACTGGCCATCAGGGTGGGTGCTGGCGAGATGGAAGGAAGAGGGTCATCAAAGACGATATTCAACGCGGGGTCAGTAGCCTTGACTGTCACTTGTTCACCACTGCGGAAACGACGAGCCGGAGATGAGCGAGGTTGTTCTGCGTGAAAATGCTGGTCGTCTGTCAAGACGCGGAAACCAGATTGACTGGAATTCGCAGGTGTTGTAACGTGATGTGCTTGAGACTCGTGTACCCGACGTGGATGGAGCTTCTGTGGAGAGTATAGGGCATGTGTCTTGTCGTCTGAAACTGGTGGTCCCGTCAGCATGAAGCAAAAATCCCCAAACGTAGGTGTGTCCTCTTTGTGTGCGTCAGATGAGAGCAAAACAACTGAGTGATGAGGGTGCGGTGCTAGTCGTGGCTCGGCTTGCGCAGCTGTAAGAGGTGCATGTGTTGTTGGAGGAGCACGTTGGTGGGGTGGAAGCGGTCTGTCAACCGGAGGTCGTCCAGAGAGGGGGGCTCCATTACGATCGACAGTTTGCCAACATGTGGTTTGCGAGTGGCCACGGCGGCCACAACGGTGGCATGGTTCCATCTGGCGATGTGATTGCCCCGGGATTCCAAGAGGTGGTATAGGTGGTGGTCCTGTGGCTACATATGTGATAGCTGCCGCCTGGTGAAGGGGCGCTACCGGTGACTGGGCTGCGGGATCGGACATGATAATTTCACGGATAGTCACCCAGGATTCATCAGGGTTGGCACGGCGATGGCGTGTCATGAAGGCGCGTAATTCCCTGTAGGTCTCCTCACACATACTGGGCATCACGTAAGTATCCATAAAATCTTCTTCACTGCAGTCCTTTCCAAGGCGCCTCATATCACACCACGCAGCGTCTTTCTCGATGATATATGATTCCATGGTTTGTGACGAGAGTTGATCTTTGTGCAGGCAGTTGCGTGCGCGCCGGAGAGCTCGGACTTCGGCAATCTTGATCCATGATAAGATGTTATCCCATGCCTTGGTTCCGTGAGATGTGAATTCTTGTAGCTCTACACGTCGTGCATGCATAGGAAGTTCACGTCGTACGACTGCATTGGCGGCGAGGCATGCCCGGGTGGCGGTAGATAAGCATTGGTAGAGGTTGCGATGTTGCTCGGGGGTGCCGTCGTATGTTAATGCATCGCCAAATCGGTTAGAAAAGGCAAAGTCTGAGAAGTCATGCTGCCAAGCGATCATGTCCCCCCATTCCGGTGAGTCAAGTATTTTAGGAGCTTTTCCGGCGTCCAGAGGTCGAGGAGGTGGGGTCTGTTGCAAGGATAATCGGGCATGGAGTGATGCAATGATAGATTCTGCGTCACTCTCAAACAAGGGTGTTGTCATTGGAAATGTGGTGGTGTGAGGTAATTTTCTGTGAGCAGCACGGAGCCCAATAAAGAGCTGCTGGGCACTGTAAATTCGGTTGTTACTAATATTCAATGATCTAAGCCGATTCGGCGAGACGGACGAGGTAGACGAGACGGATTAGACTGGCTAGACGGACGAGACGGGTTTTGATACTGATGAGCCGGACGAGTCACTAGATGTTGATATTTGTGGGTTTTTAAGGAAAATTGCTTAGTCGTATTGGTGAAAGCAGTGGTCAGATATGTAGCACAATTTGTTTCGTGAGTCTAATGATTCGACTATAGAACTGACTACTTTGTTCAAGGGCCCATAACCTATGGAAGGTGCAAGGTGACTGAGACTGAAAGAGGTGAAAGTGAGAGAAGAAATGGTTACAGAGGTCACGGTGAGGTGCCTATAAATAGCTTAGTTGTTGGCTGTTGCCGAGGCACAATGTTGGGCACCGTGATTGATGCTAATGGTCCAATTGATAGCAGCACCGTTTTGGGCAGTGATTGTGTATGTCACTGACAGCTGACAGATGAGAATCATATATCGTATGCCATACTGCTGCTAGTACCCGTGTGATGTAAAAACGTACAAGGGATAACAATACATATGGGTGTATCTCAACAGCTCGAGCAATGCAAAAGGGAAGTGAGAAGGGTTTATGCTTCGAAATCCATTTCGTATTGAAGGCGTAGGATACTTGGATTGTGGGCGCAAGTAAACAACACACTCGCGGTCGAAAAATGAAATGTAAACATTTGACGGAAAAAATTGCGTGCAAACGGTGTAAACACTATAAATAAGAAATTTTGAGAATCAACACCGCGGATACATTAGTGTCAGGGGCTACTTTGGTTAGACAAAGTTCGCAACCTTAGACTAATACTAGACCCTAATTTCTGGATCTTATTATAATCGTAGAGAGAATTAATAAAGATTTTCTTAGGAACATGGTTTCTTGTAATATGGGTGTGGCGTTGTTGTGGTACATACCGGTATGAGTTCTCTCCCACGGCTAGTTAGTCCTCGTATTATCGGAGCACGGTCGGGGAGGGGGCCGGCGCCCCCTCACGATGCCTTTTGGCGCGTGTGCGGGATGGCTCGTAGCGATAGGTACATAGGACGAGGGATTGGTGAGAAGTAACGGTTGCATTCGTGCAGTCGCCCGCATATTCAGCTAGCGCGTACGTCTGTATGCACCCTCATGTACTTATACGTGTACACGGAGTGATATTCTATGAAGCGCACCACGTTAAGCTTCTTAGGCGGCAAGGCGTTTTTTAAGCCTCATGTGTGCATATTTTGGGTTTTCAACCCCCTTTGTGGTTGTTGAAGTTGCAGTCGTCGCCGGTGGCGGTCCATTGAGCCGAGCCAAGCGACATTTAATTGATCGATTGTGCAATCCGGTCGGGGGGTCCTCCTCGAACATGTAGCTTTTACCATCGGAGTCTTGTTCTACCCTCATCAAAACGGTTAACTAAGGCTCCTCACAAGTCATAGACCTCGCCTACGGGATTTGGGCCAACTAGTTGGCGTTATCACCCGGGTGGAAGTGCTAGTTCCTCTCGCCTAGACGCGCGTCCGCCCCAAAACCCCGATAATGGAGCACGAGCAAAACCTTGACCCACGCTTCCGGCTAAACCGTCACCAAACCCGCTAGCCACGCGTATGGGGTTGGGGCGTTGGGGCGTTGGGGCGTATACGTATCCAAAAAGTATAAACATGGTCATGGAAGGACTTTAGTAGGCGGCTCTTCACGGTCGTACCTAGCGAGCAGGTCAAGGCGGCATTAGCACTCATTGATGGTAGATTCGCGTTGGCGTACAGCGCCACCACTACTCCGACCAACCTAGGACTTATCTAGGACATTGTTAGGAGTCAAAAGAAGACCTAGCCAAACTTGCAGGGTCAAAAACGCCCGGGAAGGCCGTTCAAAAACATATGTTCGGAAAACGTACTTATAGCGGTATTTACCGTAGTAAGTGCGGTGCCCTTAGATAGTACCTCGTCCTTAAATATCTACGCCTCATTTCTTCTAGAGAAACAGCCTCAGAACCAGTCGTAGCTTGCGCTGCATACCAACTAAACCGAACCATTACTAGCGATACAAATCCTTAGAGATTATGTATATCTAACATCATCGGACAAGGTCTGAGAACTATACATAAAATCGAACCATGCTTCCTCGAGCGGCGCGTGAGGCGCCGCTTGTCGCCTCCACGTGTTGCATTCTCGGCGTGGCTTAAGAGTTTCCTTAGTTTAATCTACTAGGTTTATGCACAATGTAGTGCTTTCCTTTTGCTGTGCTTTGGATTCCGTGATCCTCTTGTCACTCTTGCCCTCTTGTTTCCCCTCCCACTTTCCCTGTCCGTGCTCATCTGGTTCTTCTTGTAAGCATGAAGAAGAGATGCTGCTGTACTGCCCGGGAAAATATAGCAATGCAGTGGTACTGTCGTGATGACAATAAAAGAGTCACTGATGATTATCGTGCTAAGATAAAGGTACAGGTACGGGTGCATGTATCGATGAGAGGAAAATAATGGATGTCAGATGCTAGCTATAAGATAAATAGACTATGATATGACAGTCTCCCCTCCTTAAGCACAAGCGTCCTCGCTGTCCAGCACTCAAGCTCTTGGTGTCTTCGGGGTTCTTGCAGGCCAGCGGTTGCGAAATCTGACAAATTCAGGGGTCGCAAAAAAGTCTCGTTAAACATCCGTTCGAAGAAACTCGATAGAGATATTTAAGTGAACAACTCCTCGAATCGGCTCCCAAGTGTCCTCGCTAGGTAAGTTGAAAGGTGCCGCCCAGCGAACTTTGAACAAAAGTCTAGTGCCGTTGGAGTTGAAAGCTACGTCGAGTGGTCGGTCGACCTCAAATCGCTTCGCGTCGTGCACAATCGGAACTCGCTGCGTGTTGTCATCTTGTAATGTGCTTGAATTCCACTTTTCCAATAAACAAACGTGTACAACAGCGTGGATCCGTACTCCAAGGGGTAGCTTAAGCCGAAACGCAACCGGGAAACCTTTTCCGTAATGACATATGGTCCAATGTAGCGGTCAATTAGTTTAGAACATGGTTGTTGCATGATTCGTAGAATTGCCGCCTTGAGCTTAACCTTGTCGCCAACTTTAAAAGGTACCGATTTGCATACTCTTGCTTATGCACATGAGCTGCCTTGACGCAATTGTGGGCAATTTCTTGTATTTCGACCATAATCTTTGCTTGCTCCGGTAAAGTACAGCTAGATTCGTTGTTGCCAAATGTAGCCGTTGTGGGAGATGTGTCCTCGAATCCAAGTGTCGCCTTGAATGGAGGCATAGTCGTCGACGTAGAGACCGTTGAGTTGATCGCAAATTCCACGTCCGTTAGGTGTTGATCCCAATCGTCGTGCAAGGGGTGCACGTAACAACGTATGTCTTCCTCCCATGTATGATTAAATCGCTCAGTCTGGCCATCTGTGTGAGAATGGTAGCTCGTCGAAATACCAAGCTTTCTACCAATAGCCATAAATAGGGGTTGCCATAAGTCAAATATAAACCGGGGATATCGATCAGATACTAATTTTTATGGTAGTCCAAAATGCCGGAATACAGCGCGGTGCATAACTTTCGCTAATTGCTCCGCTTTAATCGTTTCCGTAATCGGCTCGACAATCGTCCGTTTCATAAGCATAGAGACGAATAGCACCACAACATCATAATACCCATCGCACTCGGGTAGTTCCGTAATCACGTCAAGCGACACATGTTCGAAAGGCATGGTAGGTACCTTGTGCAGTCGAAGGAGACCATGGGGCTTGCGCTTTTAGCTACATTGTCGCGCGACATGTAACACAACTGCGCACATGGTGTTGTACTGTCCGCTTCATATTTGGCCACCAAAACGTCCGGGTTACTGCTGCGAGTAGTCTAGTAATACCATGATATCCCGCGGTCGATGCGTCGTATAGTTCGTACAATACTCTCGATCGCAATGCAGAAACGTCCGGAACATAAAGTCTTGTTTCGTAGGCGTGTAAGAGTCAATTTGATTGACGTACCAGCTAGGTAGGCAGAGATTTTCGGGTAAGCATGTATTTATCCAAGTCGTAAGCGTTTCTGATTTCCGCATGAAGTCAAGAGTCGGGATGTAACCGGGATTCCACGGAAAAGATTTGCGCGTGTAACTCGCATTCTGCTTCATCGTTGGTCAAATCGCGTTGCACTTGCAGTCTCAACAATGAGTCCTTCATGTAAGGTCGGCGAGACAGAGTATCCGCATGGTTGACCCCTCCCTTCTTGTACATGATGTGCATATATCGTTGATGAGGCGCTAAGAATTGTAGCCGTCATTATCGCTACCTCCATCTAAGTCGAAAGGTCCGTAGGTATGGGACCATTTTAGGAAATACTCCCTATTCGTCATCCAATCGCTAAAATCCTTACTCCTAAAGATTGTCCTCAGTGTCGTTTGAGGTAACGGGTTTCATACTTCTTTTGTCAAGGTATCATCTTGAGTCGATGTAGGAGACGAAACCTCACCCTGCAGCTTGCCGCGCGCTGCCGACTCGGGTCTTACTTTCCCGACCGGGTAATCTTCATTCCGTCATTCTTCTTGTTCTTCTTGTATCGGCAGTCGATAGCGATGTGTCCCCTCTTGTGGCAAATTAAGCACTTGCCCTCCTTCTTGAATTTGTCGACCTCCTCTTGAATAAGGCGTCGAATCTCGTGCAGCTCTCGCGGCTTCTCGTAGGTCGCTCCGTGCGAATCTTCCTCCGACTCATTGCCGACCTCCTCAGCTACCTCCGGAAAATTGCTATCCTCCTCGATGACGTTCAGCCGGCCCGTCGAGCGTTGGGTCGTCTCAATCTTGGTCTTTGTTGCCTCCGCTCGTAGCGCTGCTTGAATCGCCTCGTATCGGGTCCTCATGGCAACCTCCTTGTGAATCGAGGGTCTTAGACCGCGCTAGAAACCATGTACATATCTTCTTCGTGGGCGCCCGCCGGCGGCGCAGCGGCGGGGGCCCCGGAGGGAGTGCGCTTGCATGCTCGTCGGCACCTACTTCTACCTCCACGCGATGGGCGCTGCTAACCTTGTAGCCGTGCCATGCTTGTAAAATGTAAAAAATATCAAGCTTGCCGAATGTAAGTCTACATATTTTGCACCTCATTCTTTGCGACTCTCCATTGCGCATCGATTTGTTTCTATGCGTTGCAAACATGGAATGACTCCTCCCCATATGGACAAGGGAGCATATGCGCGGAGGTAATTTCACAACCTGTAATTCCATGCGCTCTCGAATGTCCCTCATATGTGGCCATGCTTTGGAGATACATACGGCAAAAGTCTTACGCAATATCTCTAACCTACAAGGAAACACATACACGCACAACATTATTTGACACACGCTTTAAATACAAAGAACTATTTCCACTACCCGCAAGGAACACCTTCTTAAACAATGTAGATACAAGTTCACTTTCATGCGAGTCTAACATCGCATTCCATAGCCGGTGGTATACATACGACGCTCACGAATGGCGGGGAACACCTACCTCCCCGATATCATCCTATAGTTAGACATCATAGTATATGGATATCATATATAGATATCATATATAGATCTTTCTATATATTCATATATATATCGTATATTGATATCATATATAGATATCATATGGTTAGTATGATCATACCTCCCCAACCGGACACCGCCTTGGGCCCGAACACACGTGCTCGAAACCACCAGCATTCTGAAACCATATACTCCCCGACTGCATCCTCACAACAATCACGCTTAATAAAGCTTCAGCCTCATCCCGAACAAAGGTCCCCGACATCACCATGAGCCCAATAAATACACATGCGATGCGGCTCCCTCGGTCCTATTACATACGATATATATACTTGCTCAACACTATCACCAACCATCTACCAAATCACCCTTCCTCGACATCATCCTAAAATCAATCACTCTCCTAGATTGCACACCCACACCGAACACAATTCCATGCCAATCAATCTTCTCAGTGCAACCACATCTACTCGACAATCGACACCACCCTCAACTGAATTGTAAATGGTTAAATTGATTCAAATCTAGAGGTTTGCATAAGGTTATGTACATGTGTATATAGCTTTGACCCAAGCGGTTGAAGTTACTATATTAGTGGCGTGTCTCAACCCTAACTCCAAGTCCTAATGGTGAGTGGGTGTCGCAACGAAATCCTTCCCGCAAGGCCTCAACGATTAACTACGCCTAGCCTTTATGAGCTAGAATCTACGAGAGCAATCTCACTCTCTACTTGTGCTCGCCATTTCTTAGACCCACCCACCCATCCAACCCTTTTAGCGCTAATCGACCCCTGGGCCACGCGCGAGGGCTGTCTTTTTGGCCAATCATCTGTCGGCATACTTACGTGTTTGGCAACCCGTACCCTTGTGGTAAATCCTGTAATAAAACAACGATTACGGAGAATTTCGCCGCGCCATTCCCCATCGTCATGGCGCGGGAATATATAGCCCGCCTCCCACGCTGCTGACCTGTCTTTGCGACGATCGGCAACTCCGTCGGTAGCACGGACGCAGTTTCAAATACCAGCGCGTCAACCAGCTCTTTGACTATGCAGCTGTATCGCTGTACCTTTTCGCGCGAGGAGCCCATTACCGCAGCCCACGCACTGTTACGAGAATAAGAGGGGTTTTCCGCCACACCACTCGCGTTCTGCCGGCGTCGTCAGCCGGGCCACAATGGCAACAAGGCGTTTATTGGCGTCGTTCGTGCTGGCGCTGCTCTGCGCCGCCCTCGGCACCACCGCCGCCGACATGTACTGTGGGCAGGAAAATTGCTACGACGTGTTGGGACTGAAAGAGCATGCCACGGACGGCGAGGTGAGAGTTGCCAGCGCGCTCGAAAGCCCCACACACGGTCCGACTGTAGAGGCGCACTGAATATCGGACAAGGGAAGTCGTCGTGTCCTGACGCGAGGGGTGCAGGGTCGTCTTGAGAAAGGTCCCTCACGGTTCTGCTGGTTGGTTGGAAGTCTGTGGGGTGTTTGGCGGGGTAGAAACGTGAGATACGCGAAGCAGTACGCGTGTCTGGGGGCAGGGGTGTGTGGCATGGGTAGCCTCGACGCAGAACGGAGGGGTGAGTGAGAAGGTATTCAAAGCAAGAAGCTGGTTGTCACTGCGCACTCTACAGCACTCGCACGCTGTCACACACAATGAGAAGCTAATACGCAAGCCTGCTAGAGACTATGTGTGTGTGGATGTTTGCGAGATTGGAACCTTCATCGAGTGGGGCAAAGGGAGGCCTCGATAATTTCGTGTGTATGCAGTGTTAGCTCGCCTGGTGAAAAGTTGTCCACCGCCAAAGGAGTCGTTGATTCGAGAGGCAGCGATGGACTGGGGGCGCAAAGGAGAGGGAGCTAAAAAACTTCGCCTCGTGCACTGGATGTGCTTAGGTCAAGAAGGCGTATCGGAAGCTGTCGCTGGAGGTCCACCCCGACAAGAACAAGAGCCCGGACGCAGCGACAAAGTTTCAACGTGTGGCGACCGCATACGAAATCCTGAGCGACACGGAGAGGCGTGCAGACTACGACTACGCGCTGGCCCATCCTGAGGAGCGGCTCTACAATCAGTACCGCTACTACTCTCAGTACTACAAGAAGACGTATCAGGTGGACGTGCGCGTGGTGGTGGCCGGGTCGCTGCTCATCTTCACCGCGCTACAGTACGCCTGCCGCATCACGGCTTACAACACGGCGATGAAACAGATCAAGAGCACCCCGCGATACCAGCACCGCCTGAAGCAGCTGCGCGCGGAGGCGGAAGCGGAGGCACTGGCCAAAATGGGTGGCAGGAAGGGTGGCAAGAAAGGTGCTACCTCCCACTCTCCCTCTCAGCCAACTACACTCATTGGCGATATGCCTGAACTGGAGAATATTGAAACTCTAAACTACACACTATAGTCCTTGTGTGGGAGCTTTGTGCTCTTACCGTAGTAGGGCACCCGTGGACGACAAATGGTCTTGGTGAGCGGGTTTGTATATGTTGTGGCTGGCGCAGGGAAGCAGGCTGCTCCGGCGATTGACGTTGCGGAGCTGGAGAAGCAGATTGATGTCAACATTCAGGGGGGGTACAGCAAGCCCAAGGTGGAGGAGCTACTGCTGGTGCGGATGGCGCTGCTACCGGTGGCCGTCTCCAAGTGGGCCGCCCGCCACGCTCGTTGGGTGTGGAAGTACTGGGTGCTGAAGCAGCCGTACGACGAGGAGGCGCGCATCCTGCTCTCCTGCCGAACCCTCAACATCCAGCGGGGGCTGTGGGACCACCAACAGGAGAAGCTCCGCACGTTCATCCTGGAGCGCGAGATATGGGTCCCTGCAAACTACAAAGCGTTTGTGCGCGACTGGAAAGCCCAAAACTCTAAATAGAGAGTTCTCAGGGCACCGAACGACACTGCGTGCTCTCAACATAGACAGGTGGGGTTACGGGTGTTATTTGGGAGGGAGCCAAGACAAATGGCAATGGGCTGCCTATATGCGAAGGGCAGGAATGCAGCGGGCAAAGCCAAAAGGCGAACGTAGCATTTATTCATTTAATTTACACATCTGAATAATATAATCAAACGTTGGGTAGCCGCATGGCAGCAGCTCTCCGCCTTCGTGAGGGGCGGCTTGAACGGCAGCTGCTTGCCAGAACCACCAGGCCCGTGATCCACACCAGTGGTAGCACCCACACCAGGAAGCCGGCGTCCATACCTTCAAGCCAGCCCCACCCCATGCAACAACACTCAGACGCAGCAGGGTGCAATACACCAAAAACAGGTTCAATTGAAACACAGCATTACTTACGTGGCAGACATATTATGGGGCGGGGTGCATGTGACACTGACCGCTGTCCACTGCTTTGTCACTCCTTTCCGAAAGTTGCTCCATCACCACCGCGTCCTCCTGTGCCCCCAGCACCTCCACGTCGTTGCTTTCTCTTGGCAGCGGAAAGTCGCCGAGCTCGAGAGCCTCCATTACCCACTCTCCGTCCTGAGTCTCCTCCCTGCTGTCTTTACCAGCGTTCTCCTCATTCGCCTCTGTACCGACTGATGACCGAGAAGCCTGCTCCTCTCCTGGCAGGACCTCGTCCGCACCTCTGCCATGACGCGATCGAACATGTCAGGTGGCTATCACTGATCCGTGTGCCCAGTCCCAGCCAACGTCGACATCGAGAAAGCAGTGCGCACTCTCTGTGTTGTGCCGTGGCCGGACGATGGTCCCCGCGCTCCCTGTCGGTGCATGACCCGCAAGACATTCGGCAGTTATTGAGCATGAACCCCGGATTGCCCGTACACTCCCCTTTCTTCGCCCAGTCCACGCACGCCACTTCTTCGTCCACGCATTCGGTGAAGGTCGGCATAGATGCTTCCCATTTGAATGTCTCAGTCAGGATCTCCTCCGCGAGCTGGCTCGCCTGTTGATGTTGACCAGAGACACAAAGAATGTCATATGTGAAAGGGGGCATGGCCAATAACGACCCATACTCTCCATCCCCTCATATTTTGCGTACCCGCACGACCCCAATGACAAACTAATTGGGACACTATGGGAAGAAAGGAAGGTGGGGGCCAAGACAGAGAATATGTGATGGCACCCACTTGCGCACAAGTCTGTATCAGCTCGACCGTGTGTCGGCAGCGCTGCATGTGAAACTCGCAGAAGGCCTCGTTGAGGAGAGCGACAGTGGCGGCGGCGTAGAGGTGCCGCAGGCGCTCCAGCGGAGCGGTGGCGGGTGGGAGGGCGGAGGGGCGTGGTGGGGGTGGGAGTAGGCCGGAAGTGGGGTGATTGAGGTTGGGGAATGGCTCGGTGACTGAGGGGCACTTGAGAATGTCGAAATTGGTGAACCAGTGCTTGTCAAACTGATAGTCGCCGATGTTGAAGAGGATGCCGTAGTGCATGATGTCTGGGAAGCCGGTGGGCTTGTATTCGGGGTACAGCATCATTGTGTAGTTGGCGGTGTGCCACACGCCCGCCTTGGCACATCCAAAAGAGTAACCATACATCTCGCTGATCCAGGGCTTCCCACCCTCACGCACGTAAACGTCGCCACTGTCCCGCCACGCCAGCGGATCCTCCCTCACCTCCTCTGTGTACTTCAGCCACAGCGGCGCCACCCTCTTCAGGTCCTCCAGCGTCATGGACTGCACGCCGCCCACCTGGTCACTGCGCCGTCCCTTAGGACCCGCCAGGATATCTTCCCTGGGAGGAATCTCAGGGATGTGCCTCACCGCCAGGTCGTTAGCCACACCCTACCCCAGCCACAGTCACCGTCGAGAGAAACTGTCAGGGGGGGACGCTGCGGCAGGGCTGTCATGAATGCATTGCAGGAGAGTCGAGGGGAGGAGGGGGTACCTTCAGGTAGCCGTAGAAGGCGGCGACCGCGCGGCCGGGGGAGATACCGAGATGGGAGGGCAGCAGCGGGCGTAGCATGACCATGTCGCTGTCCAGGATGAGGATGTAACGCTCCTTGATCTCCGCGTGCTTCACCCAGTGCAGCACCGTTCCGGCCATATTGTACTACGCACGTCGACGACGACAGGGGTGTTCAGAGATAAGCCGATTCACTGACGCCGAGTACACAGCCGTGGTAAGCTTAGCCATGTAGATGAGATTCTCGTTTGTTTGCGGAGGAGAGGGAGGAGGGGAGGCGCACTGGTCCATAGGAGTCGCCCTCGTGGTAGTCGGTGAAGGAGGGCGTGACGAAAGTGGGACAGATATCCATCGCGCCGGCGTCGATGTAAGCCTGTCGCCTATCCTCTGCGCAAGACAGCAGGCGAGTGAAGGACCCGCCCATCTGCACCTTTCGGAAGCTGTGCCATAGTCCGACCGTCTGCCAGAGCAGGTAGTCAAACTTGCACTCCACCGGAAATACGGTGTGGAAGAGGTCCGCCGGTGCGGGATCAGAGGCGGTGCAGCTGCCCAGCGGCCGGCTCTGCTGCCACACTAGCAGCAGCGCAACTAAAATTGCCGTACTACGGCGCATGAAACCCTGCCTCTCCTTCCAGCCAGGCAAGCTCTTGGGGGTGTGAGGGTGACCTGCGCAGCCCTCGGCCGCTGTGCCAGGACCACACAAAGATCAGCAGTCCATGCACCCGTACGTGTGTGGGACGATGACAGCAATTACACGAGCTCAGGATAATTCAAAATATCGTTTAAGTACTGACTAGCCCGTATATGGACTGACCATGTGACCGCGCTTAGCCCGGTCAAATCTCAAAGATCGCTAACAAGTCCAGAGACCAGACCTGCCAATTGACCGCGTGGCCGATATTATGCATCCAAGTACTGCACCATGCCATGACGCGCTGGGATGAACGCGCTTTCATCCGTGATTCAGCAAAGTTCTCCCGTGATTTTATCGGCGGAAACATATGACGCGGAGTTTCAGCGGTGAGATCAGGGCCGGTGTTTCCGTTCGTCAGAGCAAACTAGCGACCAACCTGGTACTCACAGCTGTGGTGGTCACCGCCGGAAAAGGTGGTTCCCTACGTCGAGAAGTTTCTACTCGGTTTATTGAAAACTACCTACCATTCCGGAGTTTCCTAGAGCCATCCTCGCCAGATAGTGGAGAGCTCCGGCGGAGAGTTTTACCATCAGCTCGCGTCTTTTTACAGATTGTGACCTCGGTCCTGCAGCTCCGGCCAATTCAGCGATCACCACGGACTCGATCCTTGTCTGCCCGTTTAATTCCACGGAAATTTCTGTCCTCCTGGTGAGGGGGGTCGCTGTTGAGTATAAGATCCATCCACTATAACGCGACAGCCGACCGCGCGGACATCCTGACAGCAGCATGCCGGCAGGAGGGCCGAAGAGGAAGAAAGGCTCCTGGGACACCGACGAGGACTTAGAACTGTGTAAATATCTTGAAATACATGGCACCAACAACTGGCCAGTCGTCGCGAAGTTGATGGGTAAACGCACGAGCAAGAGCTGCCGCCTGCGCTGGTACAACCAGCTTGATCCTGCTGTCAAGCGATGCAGGTTCTCTGCTGCGGAGGACGCCCTCATTGTACGTGCACACAGAAAGTACGGCAACCAGTGGGCGAAGATCGCGGACATGTTGCCTGGCCGTACCGACAACGCGGTGAAAAATCATTGGAACAGCAGCATAACGAGGCTCACTCAGACTGGAAAGTTACACGACAATCAGCTCATCAGAGACGGCGTCCGGACTAAATTTCTCCAAAAGCTAGTCGATGAGGAGCATAAACAGTGGTCGAATAGGCGGCGTACGGGCGTGAGAAACTCCGCCGGGTCTGGGTCTCCGCCTATAGCGGTGACGCAAAAGCGCTCTCGTAAGGCCACTCTGGCGGAAGAAGGATGCCAGGCCGCACCAAAGAAGCCAAGATCCACACCCGCTGTGGAGGCGTCGAAGACGGCTGAGTCCAAAGCACTGCCATCGAATATGGACAATGGCGAGGCACTGATGGGCTGCTGCGGGGCCACTACGCGCGACTTAATGTCCGCGGTCGTGAAGGTCCCACAGCCTACCTCTACGGCCCTGATGACCTACCAGCCAGGGCTGGCACTCACGGGGCCTGCAAATATGGAGGTCGGGATATCTTCCGCCGTGCAGCTTGGCACCCCCGTCTGCAGCCCCGCCTCTAGCAACAAGACCAGCCCGGCGCTCAGTCAGACAGAAGTATCGGGACCTCGGAAGGACCCTCTACACTTTTCCAGCGACTTGAGCGCATGTGACGGCGGCTTAGTGGTTTCGGCCGCCAAGATGCCCAACCGCTTTCTCAGTCAGAGCGCTTGCTTTGAGGAAGTCATTGACGCCTTTTTCACCGCCGCGGCAGCTTCTGCACCGGAGTTCACCCCCAAGGAGAAGCGCTTCACGGAGGAAGTCAGCAAGCTGATGACGTCAGTCGACCCCTTTGAGGCCATCCGCCTCGCCTTCCATGCTAAGGTCGTCAGCGAGGGGTCTGAATCTCCGTGGACCTCTTCGTCACAGCAGAGCAGCGACGACATGTTTCATAAGAAGCCTGAGATGGAGAGCAATCCAATCGACGACATTCCCACCGAGTTGTCGAGCTGCGACGACCCCATGGCGGCCGTCACCGATGGAATGACATACAACGACATGGTGTACAAATCACGGATTCAGCCCACTGCCGGTTCTCGTGGCGCGAGCTCCCTGATGTCCCCTACCTCCTTCTTAAACCTGGACTTTGGTACCGTGCCCTCCATTTGAGAGCCTCGACGCCGTCCGTCCAAGCAGGAAACGGTTACTCGGTCCTGCAAAATCCCTTTCAAGCTACTCCGAGAAAAGAGTAGCCTCGCCGTCTGCTGCCTGGAGCTCGCGTTTTCAGGTCAGCACATACACCGCGTAGGTATATAACTCAAAACGAAACTCCTTACCCTCGGGAGGCGAGCACTCGCCCTCCCACCACGTTGAGGCCGCGTCAAACAGGGTCGTACATACACACACAGCGTATTTTTGTTCATTGGCCCAACAGCCAACCCTTTTCTCTCACCTGACATTCGTCCATTTGTAGACGAGCGTCACATGTTTTTAATTGATTTTATTCTTTACATCCACACATTACGCACAACCATTTCTCACCCTTACAGCACGCAGTCCCATGCCAGGGGGCCTTAGGTGCTTCATCGAGTCAGGGACCAGCAGGAGCTCGCCCTCGTCATATCTCTTTGGCTTTCTTGCGTGACATCTCCCCATCATGCACCCCCGTCCCTCTTTTGCCGCTGTGATGCATCATTCCCGTCGCCGCCCGGTCTGACACACAGCGTTGACAGTCGCACTGAAATTGATATTCCCACAGCTCCTGTGGCAAAACCCACATCAGTGGAGGGAGCAGGCCAAGCATCAGCAGACCTACCTTCCCTCGCCCATCCATGCAACCACAGGAGCTATGTCGTTTGGAGGAGATCGGAGAGCGAATGAGGGGAGGGTTGCCTTACCTGCTGTCGCTCCTTCAGCTCCATCTCGTCGTTGTCAATGTAGGAAATGCGTAACTCCTCCCCCTCCCGAATGTCACTGGCTGCTACAATCTCGGCCGTTAGGCCATCCGGGCCCGGGAACTCGACGGAAGCGTTGGGTGTGCATGAGTGGTTGATAAAGGAGAGGAGCGGAAACACACCAGAAGCCTGCCGCCGCACGCAACTAATTATTTCCCCTCTCACACACAGAGCTCGAAGTTTCAAGAATATCTGTCACTCGGAGGCAGCGCCGTACCTCTATGTCGGGAACCACAGCAATGGCTGCCTCCAGGAGCTCGACAGCCTCGGGCGCTGTTACTGCTCCATCAGTCAGTGTCCGACTCCTTTCCGCCACACTACCATCACTCCCCTCTTCGTCACTACCCTCTTCATCTTCCTGCTCCTCTTCCTCACTACTCCCGTCATCCAGCGAGATGCCGTCCGCGTCCTCCTCCTCCTTTTCCAGCGCGCCATGGAACTGGAGGACCTCCTGCGCCAGTGGTGCCAACAACACGACGTCCTCTGCCATATTCCTGTGAACTTGCGCCTCGAGGTACCTACACCACGAAACGCCTCTTCAACACCGAACCCCCTTAACCCCTCGAACTGTCAAGAGCAGGACGAGGCTTAAGTGACTGGAAACACGGAATGCGGAGCGGGGATGCGCACTGGCGAGCTGGATTGGGGAGCTCAATACAGATGCTGTTCTGGAGGATGGCGGCCAGCAGCAGTCCGTAGTGGTCCAATGTCAAAAGGTATTCCATCCCAGGCGGGGATGCTGGCCTCAGAATGGCAGCCGTGAGGGAGAGCGCGCGATTGGCTTGAGCCTGGTGGGTAGAATAAAAGAGAAGGGAGGGGGATAGGGATGACTGCACATTAGCCATGCCGGACCCACCTGTCACACACACACACACACACACACACACACACACACACACACACACACACACACACACACACACACACACACACACACACACACACACACACACGAGACTGTATCCTCCATTCTCCTGACCCCACTCCCCAGCCAGTTGGTCTTACTCTCAGTTTTCTTCGGTACGATGGGTGTTTTGGCGTTGGGACGTCCTCCGGGATGGCCACCAGCTCCCACCAAGGCGCCGTCGCCGCCAACATGTGAATCTGCTTCTCGATGCCACGCCGCGCAGCGCCGCACTTTCCGCTGAAAGCCATCGCGATCAGCTTGGCTTTGCATCACGAGGAGAAAAGAGTGAGAGAAGGGAGCTATGGTCTACGCAATTATCTGTGAGGTGGTTAGAGTTGATAGGGGAGGGCACCTGCCAGCATGAACGCCTCGCAGTTGCTATGTGCATGAGCCCTCAGTTGAGCGCAGGCCTCGCGGGCATTCGCGGTACGTTCGCTGGATAGGGGGCAGAGGAGCGCGTGGTGGGAGGTGTGTGCGGCTGCCTCACACTGCGCAGAGCAGTACCGCTCGACACACTTGTTTCGGCAGGGGTGAACGCGCGAGAGGTGGCTGTCCGCGGCGGTGGAGAGCCCCGGCAGGATGAAGAGCGGCGCCGACGCGGCACCGCTCGCCCGCCCCTCGTCGTTTCGCCCCGCCAGCTGCGCAAATTGACCCTGAAGCGTGCCCAGGTAGCGGAAACAGTGCGCGCATGCCTACTCCGAAACAAAGCCCAGCAGTTGAGGTGGGCGGTCACTGTTCAAGCTTCGAAGCCAAACAACGTAAACTATCATAAACACAGTGTCGAGCGCTCACAGTCCCTGTCCGTCCCCTCTCGCACCTCTTCTACCAGCCCAATCTAAAATTTTCCATGCTTGATGCTTTGATTCCTATGCGTACTGCCAAGCGGCAGGCAAGGCCGGCGCTCACCTGCACCAGACGTCCACTGGAGCCGAGGTGCAAGGCCGCGAGAGGACGGTCCGACGCGATCGTCTCGCTTGACGCAAACGCGCGCTGCGCGACGACTCCGCGCCCTCTGCATGGCGGCTGAAGGTCACGCACTAATACAGAATCGGCTGTGTCAAGTAGCCCCTCTCCAAAGGGGTGTGCCCCCGCCTCCGCCGGGGCGAGCGGCTGTCGGCCTACGGTGTTGCGGCCTTCTTGTACCCGCATCAGTTTCCTCTGCGCACGGCCTGTAGATATCAAGGGGACTGGCTTACTTCCCCCCGCGACGTTTCACGTCGTGTAAGTGCCGTCCTTATCTTTTCGCCGCTCGGTCGACTGTGTATCTGTAACCGCTTCTTGTGTTCCATAGCTATTTCCATCATGGATGTCGGCGGCCGCCTGCCATCACTGCTGGTAAAACGGTGCGACAGGTGAAATACCATCAAGCCAAGTGAAGGGTGGTAATGTAGTATGGTCGGATTGATTGAAATACTTACTTACATATTTGACAGAAGGCACACCCCAGCGGTAAATCGTTAATGTAAAAGCGGTGCGTCTTGCCCAGACCTCGAGGTAACACTCGAGGACTGGGTAGCGCCTCGCACAACGCTCCAAGCCCCGCCCCCGACGACACAAGCTAGTGGATATCTTCGGCCTGTGCAACCCCCGAGCACTGGCAATTTATGCTTTGCGCTCGCCCATCTATGCTCGCGCAAGTTTAAGTCTCGACACTCGTATCTGGTCGACTATGGTGCTAGTCTTACCTTTTGTTTCGCTGAGCTCCTAGCTAGCGTCACGAAAGGCTTTCCCCTTTGCTTTTGTTATATCTCGTCCCAAAATGAAGCCTATTAATATTGAAGCTCCGCCCCTAGCCGTCGCACTACATTCTCAAGAGAGAGTGACATAAAAAATCAAAGTAGCGTGCGTGACTTTTGAGCGTAAAGTTGCTGAGCATATCGAGGCACATTGCATTGCCTTACTCACCCATCGAAGTTAAAACCCCAAGAACATTTGGAGAGGTTGGATCTAAGCGGTCAACGGTCTAGCCCTTACTTATAAGTTTCCTACATGGCATGGTTGGGAGGGCCCACAGTGAGCCGTTTTCACCCGGTACATGTTGTAAACAATTTCAATTTCAATTTCAATCTACTCATCCATCTACGATACCTCGCAGAGTCGACTACTTGTTTGAATATACAACAACCCATTCCCGCTGCCGCCACCATCGCGGCACATATAGGGTAGTTTTACGGCGGCCCTTACGCCGCCGCCTATCGAGTTGTTGAACGAGGACACCGAGCCTACCGCGCCTTAGTTCGTCGACTTTACCCCCCGTAGTGAGGTCAGCCCTACGGGTATGGAGCGCCCCTTGCGCACAACCTCCGAGTTAAGCTTTGAGACGCGGACCGAATACGCCGCTAACGCCGTGACCACCAACCGGTCGCAGTCGCCCCTCAAAAGGTGCTACGTGGTAAAAAAACCCACGCCCATTTCATCGGCACAAGTTTTGTAGCGATAATGTCTAAACCAACTCTTTCCTTTTAGCGCACCAAATGTATCTTGTTCGACCCGCGACAAGAGAGGTTCACTCGGTTGGAGCCGGCGGCCTGCCCTTGCTTTACCGCGAGCACACGAGCATGTTCCACCTCATGCCCATTATTAAGCGACCCGACCTCGAGGGAGCCATCCCGGGTGATAAGGCTGCAACGACGCCTTTGCCAACTGATCTAAGAGAGAGCGACGCTGCGTTCTTGCATGCGCAGGGCTAAGAAAAACACCGCCTTCGCAAGGCGAACATCACCTAACCGATCAACTCATTAAAGAACTATTGCGATTGGTCCCTCTCGACCATCCCGCATCAACGCCACCCCTCCCCATGCCCCTACCACACACATCGAAGTGGAATACCTCTCCCCCTCAGAAACTCCTACCCTCCTTGTGGCGTCACACGCATAATCTCCAAACACAAGGACACTGAATACGGTCATACGCAGTACATGGTTGAATGGGCCCCCGAACACCTCACGGAATGAGACATCCAACTTCAACTCGACGACTCGACGGCTTCAGCCTCCTATCCTCCACCCCCTTCTCGGTATGTATCCCCACACCCTCGCCCTCCCTTTGCTCTATCTGCCACGACCCCATGCACATAGAACCCATCTCATCCAACAACACATGTTGCACTTTGCCGTCCACTCTCACTGCCGACCCACCCAAGGGCCCGACACGTGTCAATGCGACAGGTAATGCAAACGCGGCCAAACATACGACCTCAATCGCCTTCACGAGGTCCTGTGGGCCCTATGCATGCAACTTCACGACACCATTTGTGAGACCCCCTCTGGCCACACTGCCCTCACCGCCTTCAATACCGGCTTCGTCTCATCCACAGCCCCCATACTATCCGACCCCGGCCATCCCCCATGGATGCACCCCCTCATCTCCTTCAAATATGACCCCATCAACCCATACCTCGACATGCTCCCCACATGCCACTTCAACATACACACCCACCCAATTCTCTATGATACAACCACCCTCCGCACCCCCGACGGCCACGCGGTCACAACCCTCTCCGGCCCCCGCACCCGACACTTCTACCACCGCTTTCACCCCGACATTACACACCGCACATTCGAAGAAGAGGTCTACCACCTCATCTCACGCCTCGACACCCGCTCATAAATCCACTCACCCAAACCCGCCACCACCATAAGCAACATATGGGCCACATGGGAGGACCTCCCCTTAGCCCTTCGCAGCACCTTACATATCCAATTAAAAATGTTCTCAGATCCCCTCAACAAATCTCTATAGTCCCACACCTACCACTCCCTCTACCCTGACGACACAGTCTTCTCATCCATCGGCAGTAACGCACCATACATCTCGCACGGCACAAACATCGCTAACCCGGAATACGACAACGAATGCATGCGACGCGCCATGGAACACTCAATCACTAGCGCCCACTCCACAGCCTCTCACTCCCCCAACGCCACCATCCTTATACTCCACCGATGGGAACACACACCATACCGCCACTCTAAGTACATCAACTCACCATACACACATCAGCTTTGCACCCTCCCCAACGACGCAAACACTTTCCTACCCCCGGACCAACATGAACGCACCCCCATCCCCACACCATTCGGCACACGCTTGATGGTGGACATCTACCTCGTCGCCAACCCCCTCGCCCTCGCCTCTTTGCCCTCCCACTCGGCTATGACCGCTGTCCACGGCACCCTCGAATACATCTACAATACTCACCATCCTAATCCCTCCATCACCATCCCACCCTCGTGCCTCCTAGACACCTACACACCACACTCCTCATATACCTACCATCGACCCTCCAACCCCACCCACTCCCTCGCCTTCACTCTCCAAGAGCGCACGTCAGTAGCATACCCCCCCACCTCGGGCGTTCTTTCTTGGAAGTGGCATGACCTCGTTTACATTGACGGCTCCAAAAAGAGAGGTTCCTCCCCCCTTGGAGCGGCTGCCGCCCACCCCGCCTCGGATACAAGTGTCAAAATTTTGGTGCGTTCCACCCCTCCCTCATACACCATCAACCGTGCACAACTCGCAGGCATCGATATCGACCTACAACTAGGATATACCCACCTCCTTACATATAGCGCATGCTCGCTCCGCCTCATCCAAGGCTTCATGAATTGTCCATCCGCTTATTGACACCACATCCACCGCGACTCACTTGCGTCAGTCACACACACCCTCAAAGCTCGCTGCAAGTCAAGCATTCGCACCCACCAAGGCAAAATCAAAGCACACAACCACTCTATCGGCAACGACCTCGCAGACGCTCTCGCTAACCATGTCGCAGACGGCCACCCACCCGACACGACCTACACCACGGGTTCGGACGTGTCTATAGGCACTTGGGCATGGCCAAACACACTCATACCCCAAGCCCTATGAGAGCCCACGCCCCACAGTTACACAAACCTCAACGCCGACGCGCACACATATAGCACCAAACACACCCATAAGCCCCTCTCACAAACCACCAAAGACGTCGCCCTCCTCGCTCGCGCCGCTGCGGACGGGGCGGACTTCACCTTCCACAAAAAAACATATTACTCACCAACGTCCAATTCACACACAAGCATGAATTCATGTGGAGAGTACACAACACACTTCTCCTCTCACACAACCCCACCTTGTGCTGCCCTATGTGCGGTCAATTCACCAGCAATGGCCACATGGCCGGTAAATGCCCTTTTATGTCCGGCCTTAGACAGGACCGCCACAGCAACGCGCTGCAACTAATCCTCTCCCTCTTGGAATGCCACAACGGTGGACGACGGGAAATCATCACGGCAGACTTTGATAAAAACCCATCATATCGTTCTGTTGTAAGTAATTCCTAATGCAGATTAGTTACAGAAAGCTAATGTATGCTCTGATAGAAGTCCTTATGTACAGGACATCACCTAGAGTGTCTGAGCGCGATATCACAAACTAGCGTACAGAAAGCTGACAGCGACAGCTGACACACACTCTTCTCTCGACACCAGCCGCCACCCAAGGCTGGTCGTGTAGCGTACCTGTAACCATCACGTTACAGTATCTTCCTTATCGAACCGTGCATACCACGTTCAACAGGTTATGGAGCCCTCCACCTGAAGGTTACGCGAGACGACAGTGCCTTTCGGCGTGCAACTTGGACACTCGCCCGAAGGCAAAGCCATTTTTTTTTCTCGAATAATCATACTTTACTCTGTATATTTATTTCCACTTTCTCAAACACCACTCTACGGAACAGCCCCGCTACCACCTACTCTACTCTACGCCACGACGACCTAGCCAACCCCACAAGTGCACTCGCTTGTGTGGACAGGGTGCATACAGGTCCAAGCTGGAGTGGGGAAGGGGGGAGCATTGTGAGGGTGAATACTCATACACAGGGTGCACGACAGCTTCAGCCGTAACGTAGAGCAGCGGACATATACACCTGCCTGTTCTTGCCTCGGCTGTCACTGTGCCCCACACTGGGTGGAGGATACGAAAAAGGTGCATTGAGACACCCCGGGGCAACAGGCCGACGGGTCGGCGGGCATCAGGCCGTCTCTTTGTATACCGTCGTTAGGCACAGTTACCGCTAGTGGATTTTTTCCACTGTCCGGTTGGGTACTCGACCCTTTTACGATGGCGCCAAAGTCAAAGCCGGCACCTACCGCATCGGCCGCCGACTCGGGTGTCGACTCCGGCACGTGCGACACTCCGTTGCCCGACTCAGCCGGCGACAGCATTCGACTGGTGATGGAACAGCTACAGCTGCTCCACGCCAGAATGGACGACCAGGACCGGACGCAGTCGGAGCTTCTCCGTCGGGACGCACTGCGCGATCACCCGGTGCCTATCGACACGGCGCCGTTCCAACCTGTGCCCAACCAGTACCGGCCTGCTAGCGACCCCGTGCCTACTCCGGTACACGAGTACCCACTCCACAGCAGCGCCAGCCGCAGGCCCACGATCGACCCGGAGTTCGTTGCGATGACAGCAGACTGGGCCACCAACTTCGACGGTGACTCTTTTTCCCGGTCTTTTCGCATGGACGCTCCGCTTATGCCGAGGACGGGTGAATTCAAGACCTGGAAGCGCGACTTCCTGTCGTTCCTTTCGATTAAGGGGGCTGCACTGATCCCTCAACTTGCTCTTTCCTCCTCTGGCGTGCCTCTGAATCCAGTCGCTCAGCGGTTCGCGCACGCGATGCTCGTTCAGTGCTGCCGCCAGAACAAGCCAGCTGCACAGGCCATCGCGGGGGTCCCCGCTGGACGACTCGACTGCGGGACAGCCGCATGGGAAGTGTTGTGCGAGAGACTGGACGCGCAATCCATTTCACGCACGCTGTCGCTCCTGGACCGCATGATGGTTCGTCAGGCCTCTGGTCAATCAGTCTCGGCATACGTCCACGCTGTGAAGCAGTGCTTCGATGAGCTGAACGAGTGCCTGCAGCTGAAAGATGGCTCTGCCACCATTCACCCCCACGTCCTCGCTCTGGTCATGATTCGCGGTCTGTCGAACGTTGGGCAGTATGGCCAAGCCAAACAGTGTGTGATTAATGCCTTTGACACCGACTTCATCCTGTCACCCGACAAAGTGATGGGGAGCATTATCCACCAGGCCCAAAATCTTGATGCAGATGTCTCCAACAAGGGGGACACTGCTGATTCCGGGCCTGCGGTCAATGCCTTCCTTGCGGATCGCAAACGGCAGGGTGGCCGTGGCGGTGGGGGATGGACCGCGGACAAAAAGAAGTCCAAGTTCGCAATGAAGTGCGGGGCCTGCGGAGACCCAAACCATGTCTGGTCGACCTGCAAAGCGCCGGACGCTGATGTCCTCCGCTGGACACTGGCCAAGCGCAAACAGATTGCCGAGAGATACGCGGACCAGCCTCCCCCCACTGCACACCTCAGCCACCTTTCTGCTGCTGCAACATCTGAGGGACATGCTCCCGCTGAGGACGCACTGGAATACGACATGCAAGACGAGTATGACGACACCATCATCTTATCATCTACCGCATCCAATATCGCACGACCACATGCCGCACCTCCGCTTGCCGCAGCCACAAACGCCCCTAGCTTCCAGCCATCACCCTCATGCATGTCACACTCCCCGGGGGGGGGGGGGGTAAAATCCCCCAACACCCTTTGGAGAGGTTGGATATAGGCGGTTCACGGTCTAGGTGACTTGCACGTTTCCTACATGACATGGTTGGGAGGGCCCAGAGACAGCAACCGGTTTAACCCGGTGCATGTTGTAAACAATTTCAATTTCAACTTCAGTTTGAGTTTACTTACAACAGCCTAGGCACAAAGCACCTCAGCCACGTACAGCAACACTCTCCAACGGGACTTATAATTTTGCGAAGAGAAACATCTAGTCCCCCTCGCCGGCAACTCCGCCACCATGGCACGATTCGTCCCTTGGCTCGGCAATATGGGCACGATCAAGGCGTCAAGTCTCCATCCCTACTTGTCAGCGGTCACCACCTTCTACAAGGACCAAGGACGAGAACCGGTCGCGCTACGGGATCTCGTGGCGCGAGTTCCAAAAAGATTAGCACCGTCACAAGTGGCACTCACACCGACGCTCATCCGTGTGGCACTGCCATCCGCGCGCTCACGCGCTCATCGGAACAACGTGCGGAATACATCTTCTCACTACAGACAACGTACCATGCCCCAAGATCGAGCTAGTACGAGCTTGTATCGCTACTATCGTAGATCTGTCCGTTCTTTGCGAGGTGGAGCCGGAATTGAGTGCCTTATTAGTGATCTCGTCACCTCGTAACAAAGTGGAATTATCGTGCACCGTCGCGACATAAAGGGGCAACGAGGCGTAGCAGCCGAACACCGCCTACTATGTGCTATTCTTGAGGGTGCTCACCCTCGGATCGTTAGTCCATTGGCTTTTTCGACGCCTTCAAACTAAAAACGCTAGCGACAAACAGACCCCCATGTATCGCTTGGTGATCGACAACCTCGAAAAACAAGCGAGATGGTCCCCGGACACCC
Source organism: Tetraselmis chui (assembly GCA_026401115.1). Taxonomy (NCBI): domain Eukaryota; kingdom Viridiplantae; phylum Chlorophyta; class Chlorodendrophyceae; order Chlorodendrales; family Chlorodendraceae; genus Tetraselmis; species Tetraselmis chui. Next base: position 27,783 of record JAPMLY010000160.1, on the reverse strand, counting down.
TTTCGAGCTGGATGCAGCTCGTCCTCACGGACATCAAGGTCAGCCCCCAAACGGCTTCGCGTGGACGTCGCATTCACTTCCAAAAGGTGCGACCACGGCCGCGTACGTGATCGGGGTTAACATGCAGAAAATTAAGTTTTTCGGCGGCTGGGCGACGGAGTCAAGCGTTTTGCTCGACTACATCGACCCCACTGTCGCTCCTACGACAACGGATTGGTATTTCTTTGGTTGGCTCACGCCGTGGGGCCGCCAACCGCGAACTAACCATCAAACGGCGACATGATGGCATAACGGAGCCCCCCATTGCTTTGTAAATGGTCGTACTTTTAGATTGTAGAGGTTTAAATTACAAGGGGCGAGATTTCCAAGCGTTGCCACGACGCTTCGCAAGTCTAACCGTCTAGGCTAGCTTTTAAATGCGTTGCCTTAGTAAAACTCCTCTCTTATACATGACACGCCGCACACATCATTAGACCACCTTCTCCCTTTTGCGCGAGCACAACTCTCGCAGACCCAACGTCCATGATTCCCTCTTTATGCGCGTACATGGACTATGTGGCCTTGTCAACCAATGCATGTAAGATAAAAAGAGATCTACTATTTTGGCATAACGGAGCCCCCACTGCTTGGTAAATGGCAATTTCCATACCGCTAACTCCGAGGAACTCCCTCCGGTCGTGGTACCAACTGCGAGCCAGCCATCGGGGGAGTTTGGAAAGAGAATGTCAACTCCAGCCTTAGTGGGCTAGAATATTTTCTAACGTACACGTATTGAACTGTGAATACAAGAAGAACAACATGTGCTTGGAGAGTATAAGCTTGAAGCGTGGGCTACTAAGGGACGCCGTATTCGGTCGGGAGATTCTCGAGATCGTCATGGGGACGTGATGTGGTTAGACTTCATGGCTCCGCACCGTCATCTTGTCGTTGATGTGACGGTTACAAGTGCTCGCACGAACACCAATTTTCCTCGTATAGGTGCTCGTCTCCCACTCCCGAGTAGCCTTGCATTGGGAGCTCGGCATGGCATACTTGATGCGGACCTCCGCACTTTTGCTTTGCTTGGCAAGCCTTCGGTTCAGTCGGTCCATGACAACTATCCCTTCGCTTTGGAGAATGGGGGCCGGTTGGCGCCTATGGCGGCTGAGTTGGTTGATCGCATGGCTATTTTGGTGGCAGTTCGTCGCTTTATTCGCATGGGTGATGCTGACTATCGTTCTTTGCGCTCTGATAGTTATGTTAGTGTGCATCATTGCAACATATTGTTCGTCAAACTACTTATGTTTCCTTTCGGCGTTTTTGGGGGGGTGTGTGGCGAGAGTTCATGCAACGTCTTTTTGCTGCTTTTCATGGTACTTTGTGCTCCTATCTCCGTGATGCTTTGCATGAGGGCAGTGCTGAGACTGTGGCATGCCTTCCTGTTCTTCGGGCTTAGGTTTTTCCCTCGCTTCTTGTTTTTGCTTGGTGGCTTATTATGTTGCGTTTTCTTGTAGACTACATGAGCAAGGACAGGAAAAAAACGTACACGTATTGATGAAATTAAAACATTATATCAATAGACGTACTTCTATTAGTTGATTTGGATTTCTATTTGTTGGCCTCCTTGCGTCGAAAGGTCTCTCTCGCCGTCGATGTTGCTCACGCGGACAAGGTCTTGTGTGGTTTGTCCGCCGCTGCGGACGGCGTGGAGGCCGCTTCTTCCTCGGCTGTGATGCCTTCTCCTGCCACGGCGCTCTTCACCCGCGCCATGGGCCGCAAGCGTCCCCGTGCTTCCTCGAGCGGCGCGTGAGGCGCCGCATGTCGCCTCCACGTGTTGCATTTTCGGCGTGGCCAAGAAGTTTCCTTAGTTTAATCTGCTAGGTTTGTGCACAATGTAGTGCTTTCCTTTTGCCGTGCTTTGGATTCCGTGATCCTCTTGTCACTCTTGCCCTTTTGTTTCCCCTCCCACTTTCCCTGTCCGTGCTCATCTTGTTCTTCTTGTAACCATTTTCCCTGTTCGTGCTCATATCATTTTCCTGTAATCCAGATCGACGTATTTGTATTACTGATAGTATTTAAGATAGTATTAATTAAGATAGTATTCAGTATCTGCTTTATTTGTAATAGATATTGTAAGTTGTGAATTATCGTAGCGTAGTTGTTGACAAATTCTGCAGATTTCAGTACATAATGTTTGTACTGCCTCCGACTGCACAGAGCACGCATGGCGACGACACGATGCCGCGTCGTCGGACGATGGGCGGGAGAGCCTGCCGCAGATGCAAGAAAGCAGTCGAGAGCAGACCCCCTTCGAGTGAGCAGCAAACCGCACAATTTGCAGCCAGGGAAGCCCGCCAGGTCTCGAAATACTAACCAAATCTCCTGTTGGATACCGTGAGCGCTACCTTGTGCCTGTCAGCCCGTTGCAGCGCGAGTACCAGTTGTGGTCCGTTTGGGCCGGCACGGTCGACACTCCGACTTTTTACCATCGCTGCGATAACGGAAAACCATTGAGCGTACGGTAGTCGGCAGACGCCAGCACCAGGCCAGCCAGGTGTCCTTTTTTCACGGCAAGCCTGTCACAGCAGATATACTGGACCTCAAGGCAGTTCATTTCCTGATATCTTACTTTGTGAGTGCTGCGAGTCTTGGCGACAAGCAGGTGCGCGGGTATTTGCGTGGTGATGCCTCCACGCTGTCCCGGTTAGGGGCGGTTGCGACTGTGACAGTGACATACTCCCGACCCACTGTCAATATTTCCCTGAAGGATTTCCATACTCCCGAGCGTGTCTCCACACTCCAGCAGCTCCTTTGTGTTTCGTTATCTTCTTCGGGAGGCGATAGAAAATGAGCTTCCGACTAGAGGGTTGGGTCTCAGGCAGGGCCTGTCGCAAGTGTCCAAATCTGCCACTGACTGGGTGACGCGGAGCTCGCGGGTCGGAAACAGACGTTATTTAGGTTACACAACTTGTCGTCGTGTTAACAGTAGCCCTAAGCAAACGGCTTGCCATCGCGGAATTAGAGAGTCTGCTCAAAATATAAACTTCAATCTGCAGCAACTTTACAGGTCATGCGGCTAAAGCTCCAGCCCAGGTATTCACGAATAGCGACTGTTTACCAAGAGCTAGACTTAACCCGTTACAGACCGATGTCCAATCGTATATAGGGACAGGGACTGGTCGAGGTAGTATAGCTGCGCGCTCGTTTCTTCCTCTCACGCCGCAATAGCTTGGCACACGTTCTTCTGTTTACATTTGACTATAGACAAGGAAGGTCCCGTGGGTCTCGCTCGCTAAACGCATTCAAGGCTGGAGTCGACTGTATCTACGGGAGCCAGACGGTCTTTGTCACTGTCCGTGGCGTAGTCACTAGGCGCCGATTTCCTAGAGCACGGCACCAGTCTCACTAATAGCCGTGCTGCCTTTTGCCCTTGACATGTTGATACAGGAGTAGCGACTGGAGAGCAAACCGGACACAACAACCACCAACTCAAACAAGGGTCGGGCCTTATCTATCTATAAACCCACCTTCCGCGTCTCCTTATGCCAGCGCTACGCGGCCTGGCATAGCACGGCGCAACCCACGGCGCTATGCTGTACAACGGTTCCGACGCAGACGCACCCCCTCTAGGAAGCTACCACGGAATTCCCGCAAACAAACGAGCTCTTCTCGACTCTGCATACGAAGTACGGACCCGTGCCTTACACTCCCCGGTCACACGCACTCCCATCAGCGTGGAACAGCGGTTTTTTTCTTGTTAAAGACCTATGAAAAATGACACTTGTTATTGAAAGTTGGTCTCAGGCGTCTGTGTCACGACTGAATGTTCAACAGGCGCAGGAGCATAAGTCAGCCGTCGCCCACAGGAGTCGGGTTCTAAACCAGACCGACATGGGCCTTAAGGATGTTGCTGCTAGCATTCTCCAGAAGAGTTGGTCAGGGGGACAGTCGCCGCACAGCGGCAAGACAGACTCATCAAGCAGTACTGCAGCTGCAGGCACAGCGCGAGGCAGTACAACACCGGGGAAGAAAAGCGTGCACCTCCGGGAACTGAGTGCAGGACAGGTGGAGGTGGTCGTGACCACAAAGGATGCGGCTGCAGCGCTCAAGGCGCTGCACGAGACAGCGCGCACGAGGTTGAGGCGGACTGGCTCGAACGGCCCCCCGCTCTATAGTCCCGAAGTCCTCACCGGCGCGAAGCAAGTCCAGCACATCCGCGACGTCAGCACGGGAGCAACCATTTCGCCTGAGTACAACGAGTCTGACGGCGAGGAGGACGACCGGTGGGTCGGTGACGGCGTTTTCTCCATCAATATGCACCACCGCTGCCGCCCTTTCAACCCACGCGTGGAGCCTCTGGAGTTGATGGTTCAGTTGGACCTCGTTCCGCAGCCGCTTCCTGGAGGAGAGGTAAAGCTTCGCTCGGCCTAGAAGTGCCCCACTGCGGTCTCGCCTCAAATAGACAAGACTGATGTTTGATGTGTTGTTTGGCGTCAGGAAATGGCGTTGGGCAACAGTGCAGGGACCTCCCACCTGGACACCAGGCAAAGCTTAGTGCTAGAGGAGGCGTCACCAGGGTTTCAAAATAGCAAGTACAACGTGTGGTCCAATGCCGCGCATGGGTATCAGCAAGGGGCAGGCCCGACCAGCACTCCGCCTGAGACCCACCGCGGTGTGCTGAACGTGGACTCTACCCTTCCCGAACTGAGCCCCCACCTATGAGCAACAGGCTCGTAACTGCGTGAACTGTTGCATAGGCGGAAGTTGTACATGAGCCAGCGAACGTGCGAAGTGTTATTGCGCCTCTGCTGTACATACAGTGGCATATGCTATAGACATGGAGTGGACATTCTACTTCACTGCGCAAACGCATGGCCACCATACTCGACGTAGACTTGTACTTGCGGCTGTTTTGCCTGGCGAGAAGCTCAGGCGGTGCCGAGGGGGGCTGCTCTGCGGCGGGTGTCGTCGTTCACGGGAATTCCGATGGATTTATGTAATAGACGGAAATCAAGTGCAGCAGCTCCATTCATTTCCGACACGGCAAACTAGCGATGCAATCTGGTGGCGAGTCGGTGTCCAAAAACAGAAGTAGGGTCTTCTCATCATGTGTGCCGAGGGGGGCTGCTATCGCCGGGCTCTGTGACGAATGGGGATTGCGATGAATTCATGTAATAGACAGAAATCAAGTGCATCTAAATGTCATTCATATTTTGGTGTCCGAGTTGGTGTCCGAGAGACGTTACAACAGTTGTCATTATGCGTTGTGGCTGAAGTTTTATGCCCTCTTGCTGTTCTCGTACTTGTCAACAACATAAGGCACTAAGAAGACATGCGGCACCTCCGGGCCTCACCTGCAGGGCGCGCATACCCCTGGGTGTGTGCTGGTGCTTTTGGAATCCTCCTTTTTGATGCATGTTTAAAAGCAACATTCTTCATCTACAAGAGCGCCAAAAGGCTCTGTTACTAAGAAGAAATTGTGCCCAAATGACCCCGCCTAACTAGCCGTGAATGAATAATCTGGCTAAAAATTGAAACACAGCAAAGAGACTACATACATAATTTTCGATTAAACTTGTAAAATCTGGCTTGCGAGCTCTACATTGAGACTACGGAGCAGAGATGTCACCGGACACAGCCTGCGGAGTCACAGGCAACTGTCCACGCTCCTCCGGCAGCGTAGTGTTCCAGCGAGTGGCGTGTTTCATCATGTATCGGGGTCTGTGTGGCACATCCATTTGAAACATGGGAGTGAGTTTGAGGTTGGCGCGGGGGGTCACTCAAGCTTTTGTCGCGCTTCTTTGAGTGGGCTCATGGGGTACGTGGCATTGCGGCAAGGCTCTAGTAGGAGCTGCACCTGTTGTCATGTGTCTGCTGAGGCTGGTTCTAATGACCGTAGTCCCTTACTATCACTCGTTCCACCCCGTCCAATCTCTGATTTCCCTCTCTTTCATTACATTCGTACATTTAGTATGCGCTTCTAGTGTGGTACAATGTATCCCGCCAATCAGAGACCGAATTATATGAGCATCACAGACCCGGCGAAACTCTGTTGTGCTGAGCGGCTTCCGGTGAATGGAAAAGGCAAAAGTATGTGAGGGGGATTTGGAAAGCATGCAAGTGGTTGAGGATCACTTGTAAGGAGTGCAGACCTCGTTACCATGTGCCAGCTGTGATGAAAACATGGGATACTTCATTCACTCAAGACAGAACAGCAGTGCAGCGCTGAAACGCAAAAATATTATATCACGAATAAATTGTATTAATATCAACGTATGGAAATCAATGAAGAAACAAATATGCGAACTCTTCTATAAATCGCTCCATTTACTCTACAGTTTAGGGTTTAGAGTTTAGGGTTTTAGGGTTTTAGGGTTTAGGGAAACTCCCTGTCCGTGCTCATCTGGTTCTTCTTGTAAGCAATTTACTCTACAGTTAAAAATCGCTTAATTGATTGATTGAAGCCAAGCTATCTGAGGATTATGATGTAATAATTCACAATATTGCATTCAGTATAGCTATCGAGTGTGTCGCAAAGCGACTGACAAGAATGACAAGGCTGATGGCAATGGCTATATTAGAACATTACCAAAATTTTGGTCCCCGTCGTGATTGAGTTAGGAAATGGAATGTCGAGGACGGTGGGGTTCTATTTTCGTCCTTTCTCCTTCTCACTGCCTTTTCTTGTAAGGATATTAAATAAATTATCGGAATATCGAGAACGGAGTAGGGCCGCACCTCCTCGATATCAATCCCTCGCCGAACGGTGCCGTCGGGAGCTTCCACCTGTCACCGCAAGAAGTAGACTGTGAAATAATATGAACAACAGCACCGGCTCGAAACGCTCCACTGCAATGTACGCTGGGCCCTATCCCTTACAGCAGAATGAAAAGGGGAGGTGGAAGGGTGCCGGATGAAACGACGTCCGTCAAACGTACAGTGAATGTGGCGCCCGTCAGCTGCTCCGCTACTCGGATTGCAGTGACGGTATGCAGAGTGAGCCGCCCACAGGTGTACGATGAGCGACCTTCAGCGAGTGCCATATAGATGACCAGCTGATCCTGCAGCCAGTGGTCTGCAGCTCTGCACCGCACGCGGGATAGGAGAAAGTAGCATTCAGCCGTTCGCGTGGCCAAAGCACCAGGGTTTATATTAGGGCTTACTAAACCTACCCACCATCTCCGTCTGAGCAGAGCAACGCACCCGCCATGTGATTGCTCACTGAGCAGCTCTTCCGCCGCTGCCGTGCCTGTGTCCTCTGGCGCAGTCCTCTTAGCGCCTAATTTGTTGGCGCTCAGGAGGCAACCCGACTCATATCGAGCGACCAGCAAAATGCCGGACCCGAAACCCTAATTAAAGTTCGTCACATAGATTTCACTGCGGCCAATCCTCTAGAAGCACAGTTGCTTCAAAAAGCAACTAAGGATCGAGACTCGTACCACCAGCCTACCTTAGCAGCAGCATCGTGCTCGAGATGCGTTTGAATCCGCACCGACGGTAGCTGTTTGCGTAACCGTTCCGCTGCGGAAAACGCCATCAGCTCCGCAGTGCCTGCGGAATGACGAGGAGAGGAATATCATTAGGGTTGAACTAGGGTTTGGGCGTGCGGACATATGGCCGGCTCGAGTATTTGCTCATGAAGGCACGACCGTCACTGCGCTGGGCAATAACACTTTCTCCGCGCGCCCACCTTTGACTTCACTGCCACCAGTGTAGGAATGAATTGTGATCGACTGCAGGGCGCCCCGCCGGGTGAGCTGAAATGACGGCAGGCTCAGACCTGTGTGAGCCATAGAGCATTCGAGAAAGTGTCGAGTGTCGTTAGGCGTCGGCACCGCGAGTCGCGTGGACTGCGATAGCGCGATGCAGAGGAAACAATATTTTAGGGAGGAGCCAAGGGCCAATGGGGACGTTGGTGGGCAGGAAGTGATGATAATGGAAGAGGGGAAATAGGGGTGGGCAGACCCATTGGCAGAGGTTTGACTCTCAGCTCCACGAAACCTTGTCCCTCAGGGTTGAAACCCCGCTGGTGCAGTGTAAGCAATGCGGTGGTGCGCTGCAGTTGTTGAAGGAGGGGCAGCAAAACGTGCTGGGGAGCACAGTTTTTCGATACGTTAGTCCCGGCCGTGGACGCAAGGCGGGCGGGTTGCTGCTGTGAGGAGGAGGTGGCGATGACGACCGAGCTACTTCCCGACGACAGGTGGCGGACGCGGGTGCGCACCTGTAGATAACCGACCGGTGGGGCGAAAGACGCGTCAGTGCCGCCGCGAAGGTGCAGCAGCAGCTCCGCACCCTCGGTGCCCTCTGCTACGCTGTAGAGGGCGCACGGCAGCGCTATCTACAAACGAGTCAATGCCAGCACACGGACAAGCTCCCTTCAGTCCCGCGGAACCAGCGCGTGGCGGCGGCTATCTAGATCGAGAGCAGCGCTAGTCAGCTATGGTCGGGAGAAGCCCTGGTATACCTGCGCCAAGAGGGTGCAGCTGCCAGCTGTTTCGGTGTCGGCGGTGATAGGGTGGTCGGAAGTGGAGGGTAGCGTCGTAGGGCTGAGAGAAACCTATATCCGACATAGGGTTTAACACAAGAACACGTTCAGGTGCATGGTGTGTGTTTGTCTGAGTACTGCTGTTGTGACTCGCATTATTGCGACGCCCTCACCTGCGTGCTGCCGACGTGTAGCCCACTCTCGGCGGAACTGCACATCTTTGAGATCAGTTTGAGCCCGGTAAGGTGCTGCCGACGCAGTCCGGGTGACTTGCGGCCTACAGCGAGCGTTAAACAGTATCTTAACCCTCATATCCCGAGCTCGACTTGGGAGGAGCGGATGGGGGATAGAGGTGTAATGACAACTGGGAGACGAGGCGTGGAAACTGACCTGCGCGAACGTTTGTGACTGTGAGGGGTTTCTGCTTGATTGAACAGAGAGCAGCAGCCATGCGAAGGATTTGGCCACCACCTTCGAGCACACTGCCTAAACGCCAGTCCACGACAGCAAATATTCACATACTTCATCCTCCCTGCACTTCTTTTCATCCTCTCTCAGTCATGAAACACGACGCGTCAATAACATAGGCAATTCTGTCAGCCGCGGTGAGCCGTCAAAAGTCGCCGTTTTATTATTCGACTTTATATTTTTGTTAGTTGACTTCGAACTAGTGAATGCCGATCGCACAGGACACCGCAGTCGTAAGTGGTGGGACATACCATCGACCACGGCGTGACCACTGGGAGAAACTTTCCTTTTCTCCATGCTGCGGATGGTGGCTGCTTTCCTGCGCAAGTTTCAGGGGGGCGGCGGCCTGACGCCAGAGGAAGGGCAGCAGCAGACAGGCTTGCAAGTTTCAACCCATATTCAACCTTCATGGCTTTCCTGTCGTTGAACAACCTCCAGCACAGCGACTACACTCCCGGACAAAAGTTCAACAACATAATTCGATAACCCTCGAGATTAGGGTACATTTAAACCTAAATTTGACCCAAACGTAACCAAATCAAGCGGGGTTGTTCGAATTCACCTCATAATTCGTATGCGTTCCTCGACTTTGGCCGTAGTTAGCCGAAGTATTTTCTCTTCTAATTTTGAAAAGACGCGCCACGGAGCAGAACGCACCCGTGATTTGTTGCCTTAGGGTTTAGGAAAATGCACGCATTTGGCCAAGCCCTCGAACTTAGGTTGAAAAATGCACGTTGAGCGTTGTCGCTTGTTGCCGACAATGCGCACTCAGTCGCTCGGGCACGTCGCCCCACGCAAAGCGCGCCCAACGCCCGAGTACGCGGAAGCCGTGGTTGTCGCGTTCTTGGGGGTTGAACTTTCGCTAAGTGGGCACGTAGCGCGGGCCCCCACCTCATACACATGGCGACGCACGAACTCCACGCTGATCCATTTTTGGCTCACACCCCACACTGCGGGTAGCAAATCACGGGGAGGTCAGCTGACATGGTGGGCTGTGCAATCCTTGGGGCGAGTTCAAGCCAACCGCAAGAACCAAGTACGCGGGCGACGTGCTTTAGAGGAAGCGGGCTGGGGTTGCACTTCCATTTGTGTCTTATTCACACGGCGAGCGAGGGTTCCAAACATGCTAAGGGCAACGCCATGCACAATCAAGGATGCTCGTGTCACGCGAGGCGCGTGAGAGGCATATGCGCCGTGAGTGGTGTGAGGAGTGGTGGAGGTTGGTGCGTGATAGCGACATGCCGGGGCGTGGAGGCGGTGGTATGGAAAGGGACTCTCAGTAAATGGGGCATAACCTTTCGAGGATAAAACGAAATACAAATCCAAATTTTGTATTGGAAAACTGACGTTGAATACAATACCGGTCATTCGGTATATTCGTGCCTAGTGAGGATGCACTACTTTTGAAGTAAATGAGATTTTAAGTAAATTGAAGTAAATGAGACCCAGATTTCTAAACACCGCAAGCACAATTCGCACGTATATTCGCAAACGGGCCGACAAGAGATAACTGGTACCAAAGGCGTTAATAGCGCCCTGTTTGGCCAGTCCATATTGCCGTGAGCTGGAGATGCCACGAAGCATGAGGATACCAAGGTTGTGCGGATTGATGGCTGCAAAGCCGTCAATCACATGGAACGTCTCGTTGTAGTTGTCGAATGACTGCCGCATGAAGTGCACGTGCTCAATGACGGACTAACCGGGTCGCTGGCGGAGCATTAGGTTGTCAAGCAGCGCAAGTGAGCGCGCAAACGACCGGGCGTCCATGCGCTCATAGAGGATCTCCCATGCAGCAGCACCACAGTCGGGTCGAGTTGCAGTTATGCACCGAACCGCTTGGTCAGCCCGCCTTTTGTCACCGTCAGCGTGGAGGAGAAGTTCAAAGGCATAGCTATGTGCACTCTCATCGAGGTAGGCGCTAACGTCCCTCAGCGCTAGTTGGGGGATCACACAAGCATGTTTGAGCGACAGAAAAGCGAGAACTGATTCTTCAAGTGGCGGAACTTTGTGTGTGGGCCCGTCACATGAACATTCATTTTCATGGACATGTTGATGGAGTCTCTGTCGAAATCTGCAGCCACACCAGCCGCGCGACCAACGACGACATGGTCGATGTTAGGGCGGCGACCTCCACGTGCGGCCGGTTCAACAGGAAGTGCAAACATGGTGGGGTGTCCCGCTCGGCCATGCGGGAACAATGGTGGAGCAAGATGAGGTCTTGGAGGCAGCAACGGTTGGTCGACAAAGATAGGTGTGGGGTGATCGCGTAGTGCGTCAAGCTGCATGAGCTGACGAGTGTCATCCGCTTGTGCGTCAAGGCGACTCGTGATGGTGGTCAGGTGCTCCATGAGTGTAACCATTGTGATTGAGTCATGGGGAGGCGAAGGGGAGTCTCTAGAGCTACTCGACGACCCCCCAGGATCACGGGGCTGCGAAGGCTTTCCCGGGTTCTTATGTTTAATTGGCATGACGATCTGCTGACGCCAAGGCAATGGATAAATTTACTAGCTAGGCTTGTGTCTAACGATGAATTCCAGAGAGACGGCATAATGCCCGACGGCCCCTCGGCCTGATGCTCCGGGGCGTCTCAAAGTATCTTTTCCGCATCCTCCACCCAATGTCGGACACAATCGACAGCCACAGCAAGGTCATGTATAGCGCTCGGCCCGGCCGAGACTAATATCACGCGTTTATATAGATGTCATGCACCTTGTACATGCGTATTCACCCTCATGTGCTCCCCCCCCCCCCCCCCCCCCCCCTCCCCCCGACTCCAGCTTGGGCATGTATGCACCATGTCCACACAAAGCGAGTGCGCTCTGTGTGGTTGGCTGCTCAACGTCCTCGAGCTGCCGGCTTAGTAGGTAGTGCTTAACGGGAGAAGTAGTAGGAGAGTATTGGCGGGTTTTACGTCGAATACATGGATTGAGTACTAAATAAAAAACTAGCAATAAGGACGTTGCCTTCCGGGAGAGTGTCGTAGATCACAGCTCGCCGAAAAAAGTGGTCGCGTGTGAGTGACTTGAAGTGGGGGCCCATAACCTGTAGAATTGTGCAAACACGTTCAGTATGGAAGGTAACTAAAGTATACTCATTTACAATCACAGTCACACAAAGGGACATTCACAAAGACAACCAACCAGTGGCTTGGTGTCGGGACGGAGGAAGTGAAGAGCTGAAGCCTAGCGACAGCTCTGTATCGACACACTAGACCACTTTCTAGTGTACATGTGTGCATGGTCAAGACATGTACTAAATACATCTAGACTAGCTTACAATAGATGTCGGGAACAAATGACCTGTAAGTATTGATTACAGCATGGCGATGTTCCGTTAGACGCAGATTTACGACGAAGTATGTTAGCACTAGCATCCCGTTATCTAGGGCTTATGTACAAGGCAGTTGTATGGCATCCTAGTACTTAGTGTCATGCTATTAGCGGTTCTCTATTTCCCCGTTCGTGGCGGTCGGCCGGCCATGCCGGTGCCTTCGCCGGCCGCCATCTCTCTCCTAATCACTTCTCTAGTCACCACACCCGGCCCCCTTGTGGGGCCGGCACGACCTCCGTGAAACTATCCATTTCCATGTCCAACAAGTTATGGGCCCTCCACCAAGTTGCACAAGAGAAGAGTCCGGCTTCCGCGTATATGGGCCCGCGCTAGTCCTACCTACTCCCACACCATATAAAAAGAGTAGAGCGCGTATAAAGCGCCCGGCGCAACCGCTAGTAATTCATCGTCTATCCGACACCTCGCTACGCCTTCGAGCTAGTTGTCCGTGACTGTTCTTCCACTTCCCACGTTAAAAAGAAAAGAGCGAGTGTAAAGCGTCCGGCGCCACGCTCGCCCCACCAAGCTTTCAGCCTCACCTAGCCTTCGGCCTACCGATGCTCTCGACCTGATTCGGTTTTAAAGCCGACCCGCGGAAGTTCGGCCCGCGCGTACTTAAATTAGTACTATTATTGTTTTTTCCCGATGCAACGCCGCAACGGTCACTTGACTTGGCGAGGATCTAACCTTGCCAACGACTAAAGGGAAGAGTCAACACGACCAGCGCCCGTCTATGCTTCGGCGTGCCCACACGCTCATGAAATCCCTATTTGCTTTGCTCCTTCCTCGCCGGGCGCTCTCATGCGCTGCCTAATTCGCCCGTGGACAGTTTTCCCGCTACATGGTGGATTAGTACATTCCGCATTACGTTTGAAACCGTTTCGTGTCGGCTACTCGCCGGCAGCTGCACGCTCCTTTGCGCACATGTCGCTACACCTAACCGGATTGAGACACGCGCCACCAACACAACATCTATGGCCAAGATAGCATCTTCCTTGACACAAGCAAGGACGACGGCAAGACCTCGGCTGCATTGAAGGGAAGTGTTAGCACTGGGATCCCGTTACCTAGTGCTTATGTACAAAGCAACAATATGTCATCCTAGTTCTTAGTGTTATGCTATTAGTGGTTTTTATTTCCCCGTTAGTGGCGGTCGGGCGGCCTTGCCGGTGCATTCGCCGGCCGCCAACTCTCTCCTTCTCCCTTCTCTAGTCACCACAGCCGTCCCCCTTGTGGGGCCAGCACGGCGTCCATGCAACTACCCATTTCTATCTCCAACAAAGTCAAATGTTCAACGACGCGCAGTTAAATCTAATGACAGTTAACGCGTTACGGTTGAGCCATGAGTTCGCTGATCTAATTCGCGAGGGGTACTCCCAAGACTCGTTGATGGGGACGAGGGTGAGTGGATAAAAGACATCCGGAATGAAGAAGAATACGGGTACTTTTTACGTCTTGATCGCGTGTGTGTCCCGCGGAACTGATATTGATCTCTGAAATGCACGATAGTCACTCAGCTGGTCACATTGGAGTTGCTGGCACTCTTGCTAAGGCGCTCGACAGATCATGTAGGAAATGAATTCGCCAAGATGTGAAATATTTTTGTAGGCGTTGCGTCGTGTGTCCACGAGCTCAGATTCAACCACAGATGGTTGCGACTCTTTACCCTTTGCTTGTTCCACCCATACCGTGGCACACATTGGGGCTTGACTACTTGACACATTTGCTAGTGAGCAATGGTTTAACATTGTATTGATTGTTAGTGGTCGACCATCTGACTTGAATGGCCCATTTTCTGCCGAGTACATAGAGCGTAACAATAGAGCAAGCTATGAGTTTATTTTTACATGGAGTCTACCGACCACATAGTACCTCGAGTGATGGTTAGTGATCGTGACCCGAAATTTATCCGCAGTTTCCAGCAAACGCTTTGGAGATACACGGGAACGCGACTCATCAGGTCTTCAAGTCGACACCCGGAGACGGATGGACTAACGGAGCGCATCAACAACACGTTCTAGCAAGTTCTACGCTGGTTATGTTGCTACGATGGTTCAGACTAGAAAGAACATGTTACATCAAGTGGGATTTGCGTACAACGCTTCTCGTGCGCTTGTGATTGAGCACACACCCTTCAAGGCCAACTTTCGTTTCTCACCGGAGGAGGCACTTGACATGGTGTTCAGCATGCGACCTTCGATTCCAGTTTCGCAAGACGAGACGGAGCAGGTAAAATTGTTACATGATTTACACGCTATGGTACATACGGTGTTAGAGATGCACAAGCATGAGATGCAAGCTCGTTCAGAACCGTCGAAAGCTCCGCACCTCGTAGGAGGAGACAAGGTGACAATCATAGCTAAGAATCTTTGCGAGGACAGCCTTGCCGGAAGTTGCGTGATCGACAGCTTTGACCTTTTACACTAGAGGACAACATTTTAAAAAACACAGTTCTAGATTAAAGCTACCAACGAAAGTTCGTTTACACCCGGTGTTTCACGTCAACAATCTAATGCCATTTTCTAGAGCTTCTCGCCGGCATGTTGTCCTACTAGTGACAACCGGAGAAGCTGATGACGACGAACTCGATGTCTCTCACATCTTTAATGTGTGCCTCAAGTTGGCACCTAGACGACGAGGGAAGTATTTGCTCTTCATGACGCACTTCAGCGATGACGAAATTCCATCTATATGGCACCGGCTGAACGAAGTACACCGGACTACAACGTTACAATATTTTCTAGAAACGCCCCAATGGCATGCGTTTGTCAATACTCAGGCGTACACCGACTTCATGCACACCCATCCAAAGCGCACTTCTCAGTCTTTGTGACTGCTTTAGTAAAGGAGCTCATACTACCACGGCAGTTGGCCGTTCGGCTGGCCTCATCAATCTGTCAAGAGGGGAAGGGTACGAGACCACGAGTATGACGAGTACAATCTTGTAGCACTATACATAACAAGACATTGTACATGCACTTGCTACTAATTTGATTCGTGCCCTTTTCCATCGGAAGGACGCACTACGCGGTTACGTCGTCACTGCAATTTAGCGAGGGTATTGTTTTAAATTGTACTACGAGAAACTCCGCCTCCGCCCTATACGTGCATGTACGCACAATTAATCTAACTAGTAACATGACGCGCTAGAATGATTTCCGGAGACAAACGAGCCGCGTCGGTAGGCCGTTGAGACCGTCAAGAAATCCCTAGCACCTCGCACGAGGACCATGCGAGAGTAGGTGCAAGGTAGCCAGGTTGGAGCTATCTAAGCCTAGTGTAGCGGAGGGAGGTGACATAAGCTTTAAGCTATTCCTTTGTTTATTAATTACAATCAAATGTTGAAATGTCTAATAACAGTCTAAGGCTAGGGATAAAGTGAATGCAATCGATGTTGATGGTAGTGATATCTTGAAACGTCGATGTTGATGTGATTGATATCTCAGATTGTCGATGTTGATGGTGTTGATATT
The DNA here is from genome assembly GCA_026401115.1 of Tetraselmis chui. Taxonomy (NCBI): domain Eukaryota; kingdom Viridiplantae; phylum Chlorophyta; class Chlorodendrophyceae; order Chlorodendrales; family Chlorodendraceae; genus Tetraselmis; species Tetraselmis chui. The sequence goes on along the minus strand of JAPMLY010000160.1, from coordinate 12,048 downwards.
TTGGGATGTTGTCATCGATGGCAATTTAAGCCGATATTATAGCCTATGTATCGATATTTGGGACGATATATCGACTCATCGGGCTTTGATAATCAATATTTTCTAATTGTTTTGATAATTGATGGCATTGATACTAGCACTAGTGCCATCGTGTCGATGTCGATGTCACAACCTATCACATCGATGGCACCATCAAATGCCACACTTCTTCAATCTCTCTACATACTATTTGCACTTCCACCTGCAGCGGCAAGCAAGAACATGTTTATGTCAACAATTAGCTCTCAGAAGGCAAACCAATTGAGTACTAAAAGGTTCATGCAAATAAAGTTGAGGGGGGTTAAAACTGAGGGGGGAGGGACCTACTAAACAAGTAAACACAGATTTCGGTACATATTTCGCATTCTATTTTAGTTCTTTACGCAACGTCTTTTTGTTGCTCTTTATGGTACTCGGGGTTTCTATCTTAGCGACGCTTTACAGGAGGACAGTGATGATGCTGTGGCATGCCTTCCTGTTCCTGGGGCTTAGGCCTGTGGGGTTTTTCCTCCCTTCTCCTTTTGCGTTGTGGTTTCCACTGCCTTTTCTTGTAAGATTATTTTTCATATTTATTGTTCATGGAATTATCATGGCGTTAGCTGGTTAGGGCCCGTACGGGTACTGATTACTTCAAAGCAGAACACACCTTATTATCCATCCAGGGTACGGTAGTAGCCCAAACCCTGGACTAAAACCCTATATTCCGATACCGCTTGTTCGATGGTCGAGTCGAATAACACTGCAATAATAATATTAATTGAAAAAAAACTGCAATAATAATATTATTAAAATACAGGTAGCCAGAAGCTATTCAAAAATATTTTAACAAGAAAAAGCAGTGCAGAACGGGGAAAGGCGGAGGAAAAAACCTGAGCCGGAAGCTACTAAGCGCTCAAAGGCTTTCGGTGACGTCGTCCAGCCTACTTTGGTTGTTGATATCGTCGCAGCGGTATCAGCCTACTCACAGCTACTGGTAGAACGACCCTACAGCTACACGTAGTATTGAATACTCGTTACCCCGTCGCGCTTTCACCACTGCTCGCCCCAACGGGTGCATTGTCGACAGCGCGAAGACGGTCCTGGGGGAGGCGCAAGGCTGCGAGGGGAGTTTGTGGGTCACTGTTTGATTTCAGAAGCGCGGCGGAAAATATGGTGGCGGAAGCGGTAGCGGTGCCTCAGCTGCCGCAGCAGCACTGCGCCTCAAAGAAGCTGGTACGGCAGCCGTGAAATTATTGGATTTTCCCAGGAGCGGGGACTGATCTCAAACCGATGCCTGGCTTGTATCCCTTGCCTAAAGCTGTCCACGTCTGGCCGCTACATAGGCGGGCGACAAGCGGCCATTGCTGTCGGAACGCGAGGAGTGGGCGAATAAGATGCGTAAGATCTTGAGCCCCGCGGCCATGGTTAACGAGGACGGGGCCGTCAATCAGGCCTTCTTCAAGCCTAAGAGGGTGCGGTGGGACGGCGGAGCCTCGGCGTGGCCGCCGCTTTTCTCGCGACTGCTGACTACCAATCCATCGTCGATTTTGAATTTGAATGTGGTTTAATCTTTTTACACATTTGGGCGCTCAATATGAATTCTGAATAAATAGGAATAGTGATAATATTATAAACAACCTAAGCTTAAGATAAATCATGATAGAGAATAAACATTTAATTAAGGAAGAAGGACAAGTAGAACGGGCCCTGCGCTGGAGAAACTGAAGTGATATTTTTTAAATCACCACCGCCCTGACCCGTATGGCCCCCCCCAGGTTATCATCGTGGACAAAGAGGCCGGGAAGTGGGGCGAAACGGAATCCAACCTTCTCTATCAGGTCTGCCACACCTTTACCCCTACCCTCCCCCACCTAAAAGGAACTAACGACTGGCGGGAGCTGGCCCTCCTTCCCCCTCGAATCCATCCACACCCCCTCTTACTTTTCCACTCACTGAACATGCATGCGACACAGGGCATCGAGAAGCACGGCATCGGCAAGTGGAGGGTCATCAGTGAGGAGCTGCTGCCAAAGGTACACCAAGTCATAGAACACCAAACCCACCTTCCCCCCCCCCCCCCACCACTCTCCTCCTACACCTCTCACCCATCGTGCTCCATCCTGGTGGTGCAGTGGGACGAACAGGCGCTGCGCGTGAAGGCGTCAAGGTTGATGGGCAGCCAAAGCCTGGCAAGATACATTGGGTGGAAGGTACACCCCTTCTCTGCCGCCCACCCACAGGCAACCCAGCCGCATAGCGTAGCACTATCAAAAGCGTCTCTCGGCTGTTTTGCGACTGAGTGGCGAACTAGCTGCGCCTCTTTTTACTCGTGAAACGTAATGGCATTTATTGCAACTGTTACCATGTGTACAAGTATGTTGTTGGAGTGGGCGAATTTTGGGCAATGGTGGATTTACTATCCGGCTGGACCGGAACGCATGGGTAACAGGGGGATCGTGGGGCGGTGGAGGCGGAGCGCAAGCTGAATCGCGAAATCGGGGAGAGGACGGGGTGTTGGAAGGGCGGCGTGCTGGTGGAGGACGATAACGGCAGCGTGGCAAAGGCGCTGGAGGAGCTGCAGGCGGCACGAGCCCCCCTCCCCACTGAACCATGTCACACCTTTTGACACAGCCACCACCAGCACCCCCCCCCGCCCCGGTGCAACGTCACACCATCACCACTCAATACGACTGAGACTGTCACCCCACATACTTGACCAAAGCCCATGAACCCTGGCTCGTCTGTGCCAGACGTCACTTCCCATCCACGTCGTGGCTGACAACCCACCCCCCTCTCCATCCACTCTTCTCCACTCTAATGACTCGCAGGCTCAGCCATGAGACGGCTCACGTGGGCGTGGAGTTCTCAATCCCCCCCCCCCCCCCTTGGAAAATAAGGAAGCCTCCCTGATGGACTTCGCAAGGCACTCCACATCCGACTGTTACATCTCATTGCACAGAGACGCAGCATAGCGTCTGTCTCTGCCTATTGCACTGTAATTTATACCATCCCGTTTTCTGTCACCCTTCTACGCATCCTCAGACGCTTGAGGCACAGCGTGTGGCACGCCACTGTCGTCGTGTAGTTGGCCCGGTCCTGACGTTGCTGTCACCTCACACCTAACGTGCACTTCCACGGGCCAGGCATGAAGTATCGTCTGACACTGCTCACAGCACCTGCGGGCGGCTCTGCACCACATACAGCTCCCCACCGATGAGCGCACCCTCGATGTCCTGCGGCGCGCCGCCCATCGCCGCCTCCATTTTGCGCCCAGCCTCCGCCAGCCGCGCCATCACGCCCTCCGCCGCCCCCGCGTCCCAAAACAGCGGCTCGCATGTGTAGTCGACCACCTGCTCCACCGCGGGGCGGGACATCACGCTGTCGTACAGCCCAGCGCCCGCAAAGCCCTAAGAAAGGAAAGGAAATAGGATAAGGGCGGCGGTGTCAGCGTCTGTCGAGGCAAAAAGCTTCACTATAGCGTAATATAAGCGAAACTGCCTAATTGACCGTCTTTACGCTTTCAATAGACTCTGCTGCACAGCAAAGGCAGAGAATCTCAAACTCGCTATTTGGCAGATTGAACTCGTATGCCCAAATCAATCGAACAAGCAACACAGTCATCGCGGGAGACGCAGACGTCCCAGGACACTCGGCTGCCCTGCCTCGTCAATGAAAATACAATGTATCCCTCATATTTGTGTTGTATGTATTTGCCACAATCATTAATATTATGCACTTCATAATTAGAAGGATGGGTGGGATGTTACCTCGAGGTCCTCGCCGTTGGAGTCAGAGCGCGCGATGATGGTGCCTTCGCCAGGTGAGGCCAGGCTGACGACCTTGGAGGGGAAGGACAGCACGGTGGGCGGCCCGCTGTCCGCTTTGGAGACAAACGTGAGCGCGGCACCAGGCGCGTTGCCCACCAGCACCTCCCCCAGCCCGCGCACCACCTCACCAAACACCTCATTCCTCGCACCTGCAACCATCCAACCACACCAGCACCACTCAGACCTCCACACACCCCCCTTCTGTGCCATCTAAACCAAGCCCCCCTTCCTACAGGAAGGTTAAGCTATTTAGGATTGGGTATGCCCTCCACGATCCACTTCCCCGTCTACTAAACAATTTAATCATTGGATTTAGGTTTTATTCTTCCTCACGTTCGTAAATGAAAACTGCTGCTATCAACTTCGTCACAGGGCCCTACGCTCAAACTCACATACCAATGCTATCACACGGGAGACGCGAGACGGGGAGGGGAAGGGTGACAAGTGAAACAGGGGGTTTTGAAAGGAAAGAGGGAGGGTTGCGGGTGCGCACCGGTCACGGGGTTGGCGGTGTGGAGCACAAACGCATACTCCGACGGCAGAACCTCCTGCAGCAGCACCGCCATCTGCAGGTCGCTGTCGGGAATACCATTCGCTCGGCGACTGAGCCACGCGCGATCGCTCCACTGTGAAGGGCAGCACGCAGTAAACACATAATCAACCTCAAGAGCAAAAAGAGATAGGCGCAAGCAACACATCAATCGCGACGGTGCTTCACGCCCAAAAGATATTTATCTCACGCACCACACATGTTAAGTCCGTGGATCACTTCTGGGGGTGCAGGCGGGGGGGGGAATGTGCGTGTGGGTGTGCGGGGGGGGGGGGGAGCTGTGGGTAGAGAGGAGGAAGACGCAGAGGTGGAGGGCGGAGGGGGCACTCTCACCTTTGACGCCCAAACCTCTTTGATTGCGCTCCATACCTGTGGCCAACCCCCGCCGCCACTCGCCCACTCGCCAGCCCTATCAAGTCCCACAACGGATAAATGTAATACGTTAATGAAATGGAAATTTAATTTCTCTCTCCCTTCATCAAACCAAGCGTCTGCATTTTTAAAACATTTCAAAACAAAATGTGCGCACGCACTCACACCCACACTGCGTTCAACGACATGGTGGGAGACAGCTCTCACCCTGGAAGCCCGGCCTGAGCAGCAGCCTCACCCAACTCGGCAGCCAAGCCTACAGCGAGGAGCATCAGCAGCATCAGCAGAGATTACTTCAGAGTAAACTAACCCTACAGTTGCCGAGGCCCGAATGCCCCCCCTCCCCCCCCCCCCCCCTACACACACACATACATACACACACACATACAAGCACGCACGTATTATCATTACGAGCTTTTCTTCAAGCACAGAGGAGAGCTTGCGCTGATTGGGTCGAGCGCATGATTACCTGGCGGGGCCTGCATTTCGGCAATCGCGGCCCGAATGCTGGCGAGCTGAGCAGCGGGGAGGCCAGGCGCGCCGGAGGCAGAGCCCAGCGCCTGCACCGCGCCCTCGTACTTTCCGGACGCCGAGCCGTCAGAGCTGAGTGCCTTGCGGAATGCGCCAAAGGGCAGCGCCACTGAGGAGGGAACGTTGATACCCGGCGGCAGGGAGGCCTCCAGGGCCGCCAGACCCTTGCTCTTACCACCAACCTGCGCAACGAGGCCACACACACAGTCAGTAAAAACCACTTGTGCAAACATGAAAGGCGCGGGCACAAATTTGTATATTGAGTGCCAGTGCGCAAGTGGGCGAGCCTTTGTGTGTGGCCATTTGTGTCTCTGTACTTGCGATGGGTGGGAAAACACTGTGCATTTCCGAGAGGGTAGCGGGAAGTGAGTGATGCGTGGGTGGCTGAGTGTATGTTGAGGAGCGCCGGTGTGTGTGTGTGTGTGTGTGTGTGTGTGTGTGTGTGTGTGTGTGTGTGTGTGTGTGTGTGTGTTCGGCAGGACAAAGACTGAGTGGTGTGCATATGTATGTTTCGGGGGAAAGGTGCAAACTGCGTGCTTGGATAAGTGCGTGTGTGTATGTGCTTTTTGGTGGTGGTAGTGGAAGGAGGGAGAGAAGGGGGTAAAGGTGCATGTGTAAGTATGAACGTGCTTGGGAATGTGTTGTGTTTGGAGGGGGTGTTTGTTCTCTGAGGATATTCATCATTATGAGCTTACGCGGTGTGTGTGTGTGTGTGTGTGTGTGTGTGTGTGTGTGTGTGTGTGATTGCATTGAGAGTGCATATGATACTGGGGAGAGTGTTGAAGTGGCATCGTTTCTCCTACCAGCTCGCTGTTCGTGAAGTCACTCTGTGGGACGACCCACGAGGAGGGCGGCGAGGGCGGCTGTTTCAGCCGCATCTGCTTGCCACTGCCGCCGCCGCCCGACACTCTGCCCGCCGCCTCGGCCTTTGCCATCGACACGCCGCCGTCCTGAGAAATGCGCACCTCCGCGTACCCACCCTGCATACCTCGCATTGACTCGATCTCCCCACTGTCGCGGCAGCTCGCTAAGAGAACGCCCTGCAGACAAAATCAGGTCCAAATAAGGTATCAATGCAGTTAGTCACGCACAAACACCAAAAAAGTGCAGAATCATGTGTCAAGCCATCATATGTTTTGGCGAGATCTCTCACTCGTGCGTGTGTGTGGGTGCGTGTGTGTGTGCGCACGACAGTCGCGCCCCAAAGTCTTTACCTGACCACGGGCACGGATAGCGATGTGACTGAGGATATCAGTCACGGAGGAGGACACGACCGCAACAACACCCTCCGGCACATCCTCCAGCCCGCCCAGCACATCGCTGATCACCACCGTGGGCTCGTCGAACTTTTGGCCCTGGATGTCGGCCAGGTTGGCAACTAGCACCTTGCCGGCAGGTGGGCTGGCGGCAGAGATGACCTGCAGCAGGATCGATACACAACTCACGATTCAAAAGGCGGGATGACAAAGGGAGGACATGCAAGACATTACACCTTCACAGTGCATTCACGCGAGAGGACGACTGCGTTCGCGCGTGGGTACCAGACAGAGAGAGGGAGCCGCGGGGGGGGGGGGGGGGGGGGTTGAGGAGGGGGGACGGTAATGGGAAGGAGTAAGGCAGTCTCCTTCCTTAGACAATGCCAGCTGCGCACGTGATGGGCGCCTGTCTGCTGGTGAGTTTGCGTGTATATTGCCTTCCGACTGTCCCTTTATATAGTGAGCACGTCTGTGAGCGTGCGCGAAAGCGAGAGGCGGCAATGTGTGTGTGTGTGTGTGTGTGTGTGTGTGTGTGTGTGTAATCGCCGTGAAGTCCGTTGGCGTGTGAACTTTCTTCCTTGCCATGCTCGACTCCCTACCTGCCACTTGCTCAGCCCCGCAGCCTCCGCGACATGCATCTGCAGCTCCGTCAGAAGGCTGCTCAGGATGCCCAACGGGTGTCCCCTCACCACCTCCTCCGCGAAATTGGTCACGTAAGAGCTGCAACCATAAGGAACACCGTCAGCGCATCACCCATACGGCAGCATGCAAAGTAACACTCTATATCCAAATGACATGCCACTCCAGAATAACTCAGACATGCTGTATTTTCCCCACCTGTCGATGTCCTCAATGCCCTTGCCAAGTGCAAGTGCATGTGGCTCCACCAGCGACACCACCCTGTCAAGGTAACAACATTCTTCAGTACTGGGTGCGATTGGCAACCAACGCACAACAGATGAAAAATATAACAGCAAACAGTGCTCATGCTACTTCTTATCGGGCTCTGGTAAAACCGACAAATCAGGGAGGGTACCTGTCCATGAGGCCGCCCAGCGCCCCGCCGGCAACTTCCAGTGCAGCCTTGGCCTGTAGTGACCAGCGTGGCGACCAGCGGTCGCCCTCGCCCATCAGCTTCTGCCACAGCGCGAGTGCCTTCCCGATGCCCTCGTCCTCGGACGCGATGACCCCGTTGCGCAGCACCATCTCCACCTGGCACACGATGTCGTCGCGGCTCATCTGGCGGCAGTCGGTCCGCTCCACCACCGTCCTAAAGTAGTTCTCCAGCGCGATGTCCAGTAGCATCACATCGCGCCCAGAGCCCTCAGCCTTCCAGTTCCACTGCAGCGACTCACGGATCTCCACGATTTTCCCAGGTACCCACCTGAAACGGGGCAGAAAGTGTGCAGCCTCTGTAACACGGCGGTGTAGGAGGGCTTGATATAATAGAGGGAGCTAGGAAGGAACAGCAAGGCCCAGCTTACCACTCGTTGCGGTTTTTGAGCATGTCGCCAATGTTCCAGGCGGCGTCATTGTCGAGGTAACCGTGGGCCATTGTGAAGGCAGAATCCAAGTCCGCCCCAGAGTGAGTCACCTGATGGCGCCATCAATACCAAATGAGCGACTAGACAGTGATGCAGTGGACAGAGGAGCTATCCAAAAGCGCAGGTCCGACCCACTATATGCCAGTGAACGCACGGCGCAAAAGAGGAGATGTGTATGTGTGTGTGTGTGTGTTGGGGGGGGGGGGGGAGGATACCTTCAGGATCCACAGCATGTGCTTCATGGGCTCGATGAGCTGTGGCAGGTGGCAGGCGGGGCCCGTGATGCCGTCATCGTTCCTCCAACCCGACTTCATCTGCGCCAGGTCCTCCCTGATGCCCGACAAAAGTGCACCAAAACGTCATTCGATGCGCTGAATACTGCTTCCCCTATAGGACATAGCTGCCGCATGTATTCCAGTGCATGGTCTTGTGAAATTACACAGACGAACCCCCCCCCCCCCCCACCCTCCCCCCCAATTCACGCACACACACATGAACCCTGAATTTGTTAGCATACTTTATGAGTGGGTGACATGCGGGTACAAGGGTGAGGGGTCAAACCGTGTGAGCTTGTTGTTGTCCCACAGGTGCGCCCAAAAGTCGTCCCAGTTTCCAGTGTGCAAAAAGTGCAGGTATGCCTCGCAGATGCTGATGTCCTCTGGCGTGGTGTTGGAGTGCAGCTTCTGGTGCCATTGCTTTAAAAAGGTGTCCTCAATCCCTGGGCGGTGACCCTCCCTGCGGAACACATCCAACAGCCAACGGTAAAGCCTCAACCTCTCACCCTACTATCCGCACACAATTCCCGGCAAACCGGTTGCACAAATGACTGCTTGTGAATAGGAGGTGAATATAGGTGTGAACTTAGATATTAGAATAGAGGGAGGGGCGGACTTGATTCCGTTGTCCCGAAGGATATGAAGGATGGTCATGCGAATGTCATCGCCGTTTCCACCACCGCGGGGCAGCCCCGCCAGCGTCATGCGAGCCAGCATGCGGCTCATGCTCGTCTTCCCTGTCTGTGCCATGTTCTGAAAAGCCTCTGCCAGGCACTTCTGCGTGCTGGCCATGTCCTTGCCCTGCAGCACAGCATTGGCAGCCCGTGAAAAACCAGTCCACGCAGTCAGAGCAACACGCCGTGCATGCACATCCTTCCCTACCTCATCTAAATCAACAAAACCTATCCAACTGCTCTGTCCATTGTATCCCATGACAAGCATTCCATCCTATATCTTGCAAACCTCTTATTCGAAGTGAAGCAACAGCTTGAAACAGTCGATAATTCCCCTCTTGCTTGAAGCTATCACAACTCACCTGGTAATTGTATGCCTCTTTGTGGTACCAACGCAGCTGCTTGTTGGCAGAGTAGCGAAGCCAAGTAAAGAGCAGCGCGATACCCTCGTCCCCGACCATCGCCATCTCCCCCGTCAGCCCCAGCGCCATCTGGTACCGCTTGAAAAGGCAGCTGGACTGCTCATCAGCGATGATCGCATCGACGGTGCTCTTCAGCGACGGCGGCGCAATGTTGACAGAAAAGTCGGTGCTGCCCTTGTTCAGCCATTTCTCGCCGTTGGTGACCACAAACACCATTCGCTGCGGAGCAGAGTCGGCATTGAAGCGCAGCTTGAAGCCGCCTGACAGAGGCGTCTGCACCGCCTTGTCATCCATCTGATTGGTGCCAGCAGGCCAGCAGGACTGCGGTGGCAGCTCCCAGCCATTCACAGCCCAATGCAGCCGCCACTCGCCTGGCAAGCTGCTATCGATGGATACCACCACGTCACTGCCCAAATGAACAGCCTCCACACTCACAGCGCCTGGGAGAATATACAAAACAGTCACTACCTACCAACAAGTCTCGACACAACTGGCGTTAACGACACCAAACAACAATTCGCCTGCATTTTCTAAGCTTCTTTCGACATGGGCTGTTGAAGTGCCTTACCTTCCCCAAGGTCATGCGTCCAGGACTCGAGGACCTCCGCAGTGGGCGCCTCCGCTGTCGCGGCACGCGCGGGGACCAGGCGCTTCGGCCACTGACCCTGTCGGCCGGCCGCAGACGGAAAACGCCGACTCCGCAAAACACGAGCAGAGCGAAGCGCCCTGCAAAGAGTCGACGGCCGCGTGGAGCGCGGCGTCTGCGCGGGGCTAGGAGGCACACGGCGATTGTGCAGTTCAGGTGTGCACGAAATGGTCTCAAGGGCGCTCTCGACGCAAGATGATGGCCTTGGTGAGGTCCGTACACTGATACGAGTACGAACAGAAAAGAACAGTGTCGGATGAACTCATGTAACTCGGATGAACTGCTTTGTTCGATGCACAAAGCCACCCATACACGCATATCAACCTAGCACAAAGGTACTGCAATACTGTAATATCGCCTCACCAGTGAGGTCTTGCGACAGCCACGACGCTTCTCGCGATGGCGGCCATCTTGGACGGGCTGTAGATCTCCCGGAGCTGCTATATCTTCCGGTAGGTAGGTGTGCCGCTCGGCCGAACCTGCGAGCACGGAACAGGGGGTGGGGGAAACAAGTCACCAGCTATCAGAATAACAAGAGCTGGTGAAAGACCACGGCAAATGCAATACCACGACAGCACGATCGCGATGGCGGATGACGCGAGACAGCTGGCGACAAGCTGGCAAGAACTTGTCGTCGCATGCTTTGCATCGAAACGTAGCAAACTTTTTTCGCTATGAACTTTTCATCGTTGCGGACTTTCTGTCCCTTAGGATACCATGGACGACCTCTGCTAGGGACTACGCCCAACCAGCTGCTGCGCCGAAATAATTTGGGCTCAACGGCAAGGAACAACGATAAGATAAGGTGGCAACGGTTCGCGACGGCTTCGGAAACTCTTCCGAGCGCGGTCTGCCGAAACAGCGAAGTATTGAGCGGAGGGAACAGTCGGTAAGAAGGACATTCCAGGAGAATGCGCAAGCGGGGCTGCAAATTATTTGTGGGTTGTGACTCCATAGCCTACTTGCGCAGCTCCGCGAGACAAAAAGATAGTCCGAGTCGGTTCTGATGGCGCAGTTGGATTGGGGTGCAGGTGCAAGGGGGGAATACAGACAACCGCTCCCTTACTTCAGACTGTAGAGAACGCAGTGTAGTGTCGTTAGGTCAGCTCGCGGACGATGCATAACTGGGGGTTGAGGCAGGTGAGGAAAGACGGGAATCGAACCTTCGGAAAATATGGGTGCAGAAATGAGGAAACTGAGGGGGGGAGGGGGCGAGTGGCCGTGTCGAAAACGATATGAATGAGAAGGCCGCTGTGGGAATGTGGGTAGGCTCAGCGCGGTACCAATAACAACTTGCGTCAGAGTTTTGCGGTGGGGCGAGCCTTGCGCCAGGCCGGCCAGCGGAATGCTCATTCGGTGCCAGCTCGGTAAGCATCGGAGCACGTGACACCCAATTGAAGTACCGGCCGGGTGGTGACTAAGGTACGGTGACGCATATATCCCGTACTTGTATTACATCACTGTGCTTGACGCAATCAATGACGGCATAATTGTGTTTTCTAATAATGCATTTTTCTCAATGATTCGAGTCTAACGTCTTTCTGCTGCTCTTCACGCCACTCTAGGTTCCTATCTCCGCGACGCTTTTCAGGAGGGCAGTGCCGACGCTGTGGCATGCCTTTCTGTTCCACGGGCTTAGGTTTTTTCCTCTTTTCTTCTTTTTGCTTGGTGGCCTCCACTGCTTTTTCTTAAAAGATTTTATTTTATTCGAGTCTAACTAACGAATCATCCTTCTGCGGATGGTGGCAAAGTTCACCTAAGAACCGGCCTTAAACTGTGTACATGTAAGAGACAAGCAAAGAGGGAAACTATTGAACCATGCAAACACAGTTAGTGTGGAAGATAACGTACGCAAACGTAGTTACAGTCACAGTCCCGCAAACGGAACAGTTACAGCGACAACCAGCCTACAGGCGTGGTGTCGGGACAACAG